>JACGWO010000011.1:27284139-27884139 GCA_034509735.1 Sesamum alatum | reverse complement strand
ATATTTTTATTAAATAAAAAATATTTTATTTTAAATAGTATCATAGAATTTGCACACACATAGGGTGTGACATAAATTACTAGTTTATTATAATTTATGGCCAAACTTTATTAAAATATTTTCAAATCAAATAATAACTCAAATTAAAACAATAATAAAAAGAGATTAAAAAATTATGTCAAACATGAATAATTATAATTACAATTATATCTTAAAACTATTATATCTATAAAAACAGAATTTATCTAATTTTTTTATTTTACAAGATTAAATTTTATTCATTATAATTTATGGTCAACGTTTATTAAAATACTTTCAATCAAATAATAATTCAAATTCAAGAAATAAAAAGGTATTAAAACATAAATACAAAGAATTGTAATTTAAATAATAATTTGTTATTTATGATATAAAAATAAGATTTCTCCATTTTTTTTTTGTTTTAAAAAAATTAAAACAGTCTTGCTGCCATGGATGGAAAGTTGGTGCAACTTTTTGTTCCTCTCATCTATAAAATAAAAACACCCATAAGCCAATACTAGAAGCACTAAGAAAAAATAAAATAAAAAGCTCTCTGCCTAAAATTCGTGAAATACTATTTTTATATAGACAATAAATTATGACTATTTGTATTTGAGATATTAACCTCTTTTTATTATTTTTAAGCTTGAATTAATTTTTGTTTGAATTTTTTTCATAAATTTTGGCCACAAATTATAGTGAATAAATTTAAGTTTTAAACTGAAAAAATTAGTGAAAGTTTATTTTTAAATATATGATAAATTAGTTTTTGAATTATAATTATTTGTATTTGAGATAAATTTTAACATTTTTTATTATTTTCTGAATTTGAATTATGATTTGGTTTGAAATACTTTAATAAACTTTAACCACAAATTTGAATAAATAAAATTTAATTTTTAAAATAAAAAAATTAGATAAATTTTAGTTTTATATAAATAATAGTTTTAAAATATAAATATAAATATAATTATAATTATTTGTATTTAAGATAATTTTAACCCTTTTTAAATTATTTTTTTTAATTTGACTTATTATTTGGATTGAAGATATTTTAATAAACTTTGACCACAAATTAGAATAAATAAAATTTAATATTTACAAAAAATAATACCAATATTTCATTAATAATAATATCATTACAAAATAGCATATTCTAATCCATGTAATTTAAATCAACTTAATAAAATCAACCTATTAAAATGAAAATATGGTACTAAAAGTGCAACAACCCCTATTTTATGGGATTAAAAGTACAATTTTGTTCTCCAAACAGTTAATTAACTGAGCATGTGTAGCTCACGTGTACAAATTTCATCTATTTTTAACGTCCATTAGGGCAGGAGACCAAATGTGTAAAGTTTTTTTCATCTTTGTGGCTAAGATTGTCGACCTCCTAAAGCAGGGGACCAAATGTGCAACACCCCTATCCAATGGGACAATAAATTAAAATTTTTCAGTAATAGAGTATAGATACTATCCACAGTTATTTTTTATGCAAAATTGCCTATTTGGTCTCATTAGATAGGGGGTGTTACTCATGTATTCCCCCGATTTACGGAGTCAACAACTTAAGTCGAAAAGTTTGAAAAATATGACACTTTTGATCCTCCTAGCAAATAGAGGACAAAAAATGAACGGAAAAGTTGACATTCCATGTAATCATCAACGATTATGTGCAGTTCATATGCAATTTTTCCTTTCATTTTTTAACATCTGTATGTCATGAGGATCAAAAGTGTCCGTGATACTAATTTTTTTGTTGTGTCTATAATATCCGCAAGTTAGTTTTCTTTTATATATACATATATATTATGAAATGTGATGTGTTGGTTTCTACATTTTTATTCTTATTTATAATATATTTTAAAATAAAAAAAAATATTTATTATATACAAGCAGGTAAAGCGTGTCACGGCGACTAGTTAATCTATACTAATATTAAAAAGAAAGGGTCTATACACTCGACGGTTAATGACACCGTTGCACCAGTTCTTTGTGAAGCCAAAAGTGCCCCTCAATCAATAAGATAACTTATTCAACTTCCAAATTTTACATTACTAATTATTTCTTTCTTTCTTTTAATATAATGTATTGATTTATATATTTTACTCTTATGTATAATACATTTCAAAACGCAAAAGATTATTTATTATATGTACGAAGAGACGGCGTGCAGAACGGCTAGAATGAAAAAAGACACTTTCACACACAAATGGTGGTTTGTGACACCATTATACCATTTCTTTTTGTGGTGACTAGCTGTCGTGACACGTCGTCTCTGCGTTCATATAAAATAATTCTGCACATTTTTAAATTTATTCTAAATAAGGAAATATTATATATATATATATATAAACCAACACATTGCATTAAAAGAAAGAAGGAAAATAAATGAAATGAAAACTAACTTAGGGGTATTATAGACATAATAAAAAAATTGGTGCCGTGGTGTCATTAACAGCCATTTATGAGCGAGAAAGGCATTTCCTTTTTATATTAGTATATATAATACTTTCAATTGATTTTCTTTTCTTTTTTTTTATTTGAAATATAGTGTGTTGATTTATAAATTTTTATTTAAAAAATATTTATTATGTGAACACATGTAGGACTGTTAGTATTTATCTATACTAATGTAAAAAAAACAATACAATTTCCACTTACAAAAATACCCTTAAATATTTGTACCAATATAATTACTTATTTATTTCAATTGATTCACACTCCACATCATTTTTTAACCATCAATTTACTATCATTTTTATCCTCCAATCTCGTTAATCACTTGATCCACTTTTATATCATATCTCTATAATTATATATATTTTTTGAACAAGTTATTTTCATAATTATATGCGTGTAAGTACTGCGCCAACAACGCCCACTCTATTCAATGAATAAGAAATCCCCAACGGAAGAACTTTATTCTTAGGCCCCTCCCCTCCCAAAGTATAAATAGCACCCATAAAACTTCCACACGCAAACAAATCCTTCCCTCTCTCTGTGTAATCAGTAATGGAAGGGGAATGTAAGAAATGGGTGGTTTTGGTGGCGACGACATGGATTCAAGCATTTTCCGGCACAAACATGGACTTCTCGTCCTACTCCACCGCCCTGAAATCGGCGCTGGGGTTATCGCAGGCGCAGCTTAACTACATTTCGGTGGCGTCGGACATGGGGAAGGCCTTGGGGTGGTGTTCGGGGCTTTGTCTCTTGTATTTTCCGGCGTCGGTTGTTTTGTTCGTCGCCGCCGTCATGGGACTCGTCGCTTATGGCCTCCAATGGCTTCTCCTTCACGATATCCTCACTTTGCCCTATTTCCTGGTTTGTTTTTTTTCCTCTTTTCCTTTCGTTTGGTTAATTAAAGCAGTTTAATTTGGTATTATGATCGTTATAATTAAATTGTGTACAAGTGTCCACCTGGTTGGCAAACCGACTCGAACGCGTGACCTCGTACTTGTTCATGAAAATATCAATTTTAGCAGTCGGACTAAAACTTCATTGGTTATTAGTATCATTTTTTTTAGAGTAATCGAGTTTTCTCAAAGTGTTGATTCTGTTTAACCCAATATCAAGAGTAGAACTGACGTGACGTGTACATGTGAAATGAAGTATAAAATACAACAAAACTTATAATAGAAATCCAGTTTAGAAAAATTATTGTTGGTTAAGGGTTGGTGAAGTATCATCATGTTTCATGTATGTGGTCACCTACCAAGCCACTGAGAAATAATCAGAGTTTAGATATTATAGACTTCAATTCTTGTTCTCAATCTATTTTGTGTATGAATTTTTTTTTTTAATATATAGATGGGGTGAATTTTATAGTTGTAATATATATGTAGTAATTAAAATATAAGATATAATATCATTTTGCAATATAAAGTTTGAATCTATGGATATATATATATATATATATGTTAATGTAATTGGTGTACCTAATAGACTAATGAAGAGAGTAGTAGTTTTAGTTGGATATGTATAGGGTAGGCTATAATTGAGGAAACAAGACAATGGGCATCAACTGCACCAAATAAACAAATATGAGTTGGTTGGCCATGTTTGCCCATTAAGTGAAGCAAAAGTGGTTGAAAACTGTACACAAACTTCACTATCTATACTATATATTATTGAAGAGGATCATTTTAGTGTCCAAACTAATTTAATCTGTTATTTAAAAAAATGAATAATTATTTTTAACTTCTTCACTCATCATAATCTTCCATAACTACCTTGTGGTAATTCTCTCATGTATGTTTATCTTATCTATACCATTAGATAAAAGAAAGTCATTTTTTACTCATATATGGCGGTTAATGACTCCGCCGTACCATTTTTTTGTAATGCCAAAAATTATCCTCATCTAATATAATAACTACTTTATTCAACTTTTCAAATTTTATATTAATTTGATAAATTAGTTTTTTTTTTTCCTTTTTTTTAATGTGATGTGTTAGTTTATATGTGTTACTCTTATTTATAATATATTTTAAAGCATAAAAAATTATTTAGTGTATATACGCAGAAACGACTTGCCACGGCGGCTACTATATATATATATATTATCTTATATATACATATGATAATTTTCACTCTACAAAAATAAATAATATAATTTATCAAAATATTTTATTTCAAATATTTTTTAAATTTATGCACATTCATAAAATGTGCCACACTTACTAGTATATATAGAGAGAGTGTGGTTAAGTCGAGCCTAAACCAGTTCCTTCACAAATTGAAATACACTTACTACTTATTGTGTAATTGATTTAATCCCACCAAATTTAATTTGGATAAAAAAATTTAAATATATATACATAATATATATAAGTCGTTTTAAATTCAAACTACATACTAAAGATGGAGATAGTGTAAAATCAGACAAAGGAACACATAAATTTTTACTTGGTGTGGAGATGAATTTTTACTCTCATAACACTCAAATTTCTTTTTGTAAGATAGATAGCCACCCATCATCAACTATATATAAGAAGGGTTTCTGTAAAATTAAAAAATTGCCCCCAAGAATTAAGTGTATGCCAAAAACATTTTCTTGAACATGACGAGGATGACTTAGAGGGTATTTGGGTGCGCATGTAAGTTCTTTTAGAAAAAGTAATGAGTTCGTAATTTATTTTTAAAATTTTAACAAACTCCTTTAATTAACTACAAATTTATCATTATTAAGATTTTATAAGTTACATCTTTTTATTTTATCTAAACACTTCAAAAAATTATTGTAAAATAAAATTTGACATGTTATAAACTCTAAAAATATCTTATAAGATGTATTAGTCAAGATGCGGATGAGTCCAGCCCAATCGGATTGGCCCAATAATAAATGGGTTGGTGCGGTCTTGGTCCGATTGGGACTGGGTTGGTCTTGGATTAGTCCCGAGTATCAATACCTGGGATCTGACCCAGCCAAGTGGCCCAGAAATGCCTGGTCCAAGTTAGTGGATGGGCCCATTTGGGCCATTTTTTTAAAATAATGCATGACATGTAATTTTTATTTTATTTCCTAAGTTTACTATACTAGTAGGTTTTTTGAAACTATAAAACTTTTATCTTAATAATGTTACTTCTAAATTTTTAGTAAACTAATTCATTAATACTATTTTTTTTTATTTTTTTAAGGTTTTTTTTATTTATTATTATCTAAGTTTATTATTGTAAGCATGTTAGTCAAATTATTATTTAAGTTCATTATGTAGTTTTAACTACTTTTTTTCTATAAAATTTTATTTGATTTAATTTATTATTTATTTATTTCATAAAACAATCATAAATTTAGGTAATTATTCAAAAGATATCTCAATTTTATAAAAAATAAAAATAAAATAAGCCCAACCAGGCTTGATCTGGGGCATGGATCGAGCCTTAATCGGGCTGGTCCATAGACTGGGCTTGAGTTTAAAATTAGGCCCAATTGAGGCCCATTTAAAGGTCTAGGATCAACCATAAACATTAATGGGCCAATCTTGGGCCAAACTTTTCCAAGCCGGTCCATGTCGATCCTAGCCCCGGCCTACTGTGACCTTAATGTAAATTTATACGATCTTTTAATAAGTTTAACCAAAAACCCTCTTAAACTTTTAAAACATATTATAAGATGTAAGAGTTTATTAGATGTCCGAATAAACTTAGCCAAACACCGTATTAGTCATATTGTACGTTGCCAAACTTTTGCTTCAAGTGTCACATTAGTGTGCAAATTACTGACAAAGGAACAACATTGATGCACTTTCTAATTTCTGCAGGTACTTATGTTGTCTTTGCTGGCTGGCTGCAGCATCTGCTGGTTCAACACAGTATGTTATGTCATCTGCATCAAATATTTCCCAGCAAACAAGGCATTAGCTCTATCCCTCAGCACAAGTTTCAGCGGTGTGAGTGGTGCCATGTATAACCTCATTGCTAATTCAATTAACCCCAATGATCACAAACTCTTTCTCCTCCTCAACGCGGTCCTTCCATTAATCACATCAGGCGCGGCCCTTCTCCTGATGATCCGTCACTCACCTCCTGATGCCCCTCCGCCTGACAGCCCTCACCGTCATGACTCTACCAACTTTCTCATCCTGACCGCTTTGGCCATTACTACGGGCCTGTACCTCCTTGTTCTAAATTCAGCGTCATCGGATGCAGTTGTTGCCCGTCTCGTCTTAACTGGAGCTGTAGTTTTCTTGGTGCTTCCCTTAGTTACACCTCGAATGGTACAAGGAGTTGTCGACATTAGCTTCCAACAAGAAGACTCGAGTTTCAATTTGATTGATAAGGATCATAAGGAGCTCTTGGAAGTGCAGACGCAACGCCCTGATGGTTTCTTGGACCGGGACTTGAATGAAGAGGATTTTGACAAGAATCCTCAGTGCAAAGACGAAGGGCCGATGGTCGTGCTGGGAGAAGAACACTCCACCAAGTTGCTCATTACTAGGCTGGAATTTTGGCTGTACTATGTTGCATACTTGTGTGGAGGAACATTAGGACTAGTGTACAGTAACAACCTGGGCCAGATTTCTGAATCACTAGGTTATCAGTCAGATGTTGGCTCACTTCTTTCTCTCTATTCCGCTTGCTCATTCTTCGGTCGCTTGCTTTCTACCGCGCCAGACTTCTTGCGCGAGTAAGTATCCGAACATACAACTAAGGATAATTACGTTGACACACTGAAGTTTGGACATATTACAGTAAAGATCTCTATGTTTTGGAAAATTACATCTAAACCAACTCGATGCAGTTATGTTTCCTGTAGCGTAAAACATGGCTGCATGAGGTATTAACATAGTTTTCCATAATGGAGGGACTCTTTTGTAATATACCCAAACTTGAGGGAGTGTCTGTAATTATCCTGGCAAGTGGCAACTGATTCATCCATTTCTTTGATAACACAAAGTTGATAAGTCAAACTGGTTTTCAAACAATGGGCAAAATGTACTATGCAAGAACTGGATGGCTTGCTTTGGCCCTTGTCCCAACCCAAGCTGCATTCCTTCTGCTTGTTTCATCAGACAGCAAGGCAGCACTGACTACGGCCACAGCCATGATTGGACTGAGCTCCGGTTTCGTTTTCTCAGCAGCGGTCTCAATAACAGCGGAGCTGTTTGGTCCCAACAGAGCCGGAGTCAATCACAATGTTCTCATTACAAACATCCCACTTGGATCACTAGGGTACAGTCTTCTTGCAGCTCTAATCTACGAAGCAAACATAGGAAACTCAGACGAGGTTGTATCAAAGGACGGATCAAAGGTATGCATCGGCAGGGATTGCTACCACAAAACCTTTGTATGGTGGTGGTGGATCTCAGTATTGGGTCTAAGTAGTAGTTTATTGCTCTCCCTTAGAACTAAGGCTACCTATGACCGGTTGGAGAGACGAAAACATAGAACTCAGGTTATGTTGTTGAGACCCTTTTCATCGAACGATGGGTTCTGAGGTTTGAGCTCAAGTAAGATTATTCAGAGCTCAAGTAAGATTATACTGAATAATCTCCAAAGATAACTAGGGAGGGAACCCCATTTTCAAGTCCTGTTTTCTTGATATTGCAGATTTATCAGTGCTGGAGAATACTACTGCAACAATACAAGTTTTCTGCCCTCTAGTTCCTCTTAACAGTAAAAGATAGGACACGATTTTTTAGCTGTAAAGAGCACATATACTCACTCCAAGTGCGTAGAAAAGGCATGAAGACAGTTAAGAGTCAGCTGCTCGGTGAAACGTGAGACACCATTTGGATCGATATTTGTGAGACGAAGATTCTGTGATGTGCAAGCCTAGAACACAAGCTTGGATCATTCATCTCAAAAAGCTGAACCTAGTCAACATCTAACATTTTGTTTGGTGCCTGACAACAGCAAGCAAATAAGGTGGAAAATCACCCCTGAGGATGAAATTTGTAACCAGGATTCATTCTGCTGACAGAGCTAGTATAAGTAAAGATCACTAGCATGTATAATTCAATATCATAGTGGCAACTGCGATACCAAATGAAATCAGTTCTAAACAAAGATAAATTTTCTGTGACGATGTTTGATCTGCAAACCAGATCAAACAGTCCATGCACACAGGTGAAGTTAGTTTATAACCCCCATTGCTTATGAGCTCAATGAAGTGATCGATGTAATGGTGTATACGAGATATCACAGCAAAATACGGTACCAATAGCCAACTGCAATATTCAATGGCATTTATACATCACATAAAGCAACAAACTTTCAGGCCCCAGCCAATATTTATTCCCTGTCCTGATTTCTGGTCTGTTTTCGTGGAAAAATATTGAACTCCTAAGCAACAGACAAAATTCTAACACTGAATTTACAGACTAGAAATAAAGCAAAACCAGATTCACAGCAACAACGACAAGACAAGCCGTGCAAAACCACACATGGAGATTATAGTTGAAGGCTACATAACAGTACCTTCTCTTCTTCTTTATGTTCTCTCCTGCTGTACCGACATCCACTCATAGACGTGGAGCAGCCTCCGTTACGCTTTACCTTCAAAGCGAACCCAATTTTTCATTCTCACTCTAGAAACATACATCTCCTCGGTCCGATAAGTTGTTAATTTGGCAAGACAGACAAGAGACTTTATCAATCAGAATCAAATTTTAAAGTAAAAGAAAATGCAGGGATAAGAACATTTGTTCAAGATTCATGTTCTATTGCACCACATATCGCATCCTCTGATTCTCGAACTATTAAAAATATACCAATCGTACATTAAAAGGATACGATGAGGCGTCCATCGTGCTGCCTACGCAAAGAGGCAGTCAAGAAAATTTCAGCCACAATGCAAGTGATAGTATTTTCCAGTTTTACAGCAACATAGATTGATGGAAGGAGTATTAAGGAAATTCATCTTTTAGCATGTTTCCCGAACATTTCGCATCTTAAATGCAATGTCTAGTGAAGAAAGATGAGAAACATTTAGAACTCCTTAAGCAGAAGGCAATAGGCAAACAAAAATTCCTAACAGCTCTGAACAAAGTGAAAGAAACGAGCCCAGTTCTACGGAAAAACAACATAAAACTTAGAACACATCCTTCTAATTCTTCTTCTCTTCAACCTTTGGTTTCTTAACCGTTGCCTGCGAATACAAGAAAGTACCGAAAATAGCAATAGCCGATCCAAGTGCATTTAGTGGCCGGACCGGATTCCTGAAAACCAAGACAGTAGCAATAATAACCACCACTCTCTTCATCGTGTTACCAACGGAGAACGAAAGCGGGCTAATATCATCAAGGGCTTCGTATGAGGACTGGTTATAGAGATGATAAAATATCCCAGACAGCATCACCCATAGGTAAAACGTTGTCGGCTTTCCAATCGTCGCAATAGCCTTGTGATATCCTGCAACCCACTGAGACCCTTCGACAAATACAGCCACCGGGAATAGATACAAAAGTGAGATTATACTAATCCAACCATACAAATTCAACCCATTAACTTCTTTGAAACTCTGCAAGCTCTTCTTGGAGTAAATATTTCGAAGCACAAACCCAACATTACTAATCATAGCACCCCAAAGACCTTGAAAGTTGAAGGAAACTTCAGTAATGGCAGCCAATGAGCAACCAAAGACAATGGGGAGAATTGACAGCCAAACTGATAGAGGATATGAATCACCAAGAAACGATGAGAAAACAACTGAAAACACAGGCTCTGCTGATTTTATTACATGAGTGAAAGAAACAGCCACTTTAGAGAATGAAACACATGCTGAGATGTGGCCTATAGTGTGGAACAGTGCAGGTCCAAGAAGCGCAACAATAAATGATTTATCAATCTTCGGACAAGGTTGAAGCTTCAAAGACCAGAGGATGAACATCCAGACAGACCCACAAAACAGCTGAAATGATGCAAGAAGCCATGGATATGGAAATATATTCAGCACCTTCTTATTGTAAATATTGAAAACAATGTTCTGAAAATACCAGAGCCCAAAAACAACAGCTAGCTTGAGATTCTTGTTTGGCTTGGAGACTTCAACTTCACCATCTGGGCTGGATTCTTGCGGGGCTCCGGCGGCTGCCCCGACCGTCTGAGATGAAAATCTCGAAGAAATTCCAAAAGGGTGTCCCAAGAACCTCCCAAAATCCAACCCCGATTTAGAGATCTGGCAAACCGGGTGGCTAAAACTAGAGGTGGAATTCCTGAACCCAAATGAGGAACAAGACGCATTTCTGTTTTTCTGAGCCCTGTTCACAAGATTTGGATCCAAAAGCGGAGCATTAATGGGGCATCTACTCCTGGATTTGGAGATAGCGACGTTTGAGGGTGGAAGAAGGTTTAAAGAGAGCATTTTTGCTGATGGGATTCACAGATTTCTCTGTCTCTCTCTCTCTTTTGCGTCAACTGGAAAAAGCAGTGAGTAATGAGAAAAAAGGCTTATAAATCTACAGAAGAAAACACATTGAAAACAAGAAGAGGTGAATGTGAATGCAGCCACCAACTACTGAGCAGCAGCACGTCTAGGTTCTTTGCACATTTATATTCACACAAGAATTGTAGAAAAAAAGATCAAATCTTTATTAGTCTTTTTGTTGTATTTATGTTTTGTGGGTTTTGTACTTTATGTCTCAGTCTGTCTGACTGAATTTGATAATTAAGAAACCAAACGCGCCCCACGTGTCTCGAGAGAAAATGGAGAGGAAGACGCCGTTTTAGGGATTTGGTTCATCAAAAGGTGGCCCCACTCATCGAGAGTGGTAGGTGGAGAGTAAACAAGACCCACAATTTAGGTGAAACATTTGATTCTCTTTGAAGGGAAATTCGAGTGGGATTGTGGGATCTTTACCATTGTAAGATGTGTTTGTTTTTTTTTAAATGAAGGGTATATTTTACTTTGGCTCCTTAACTCCCATGATTTGAGATTGAAACACGCTCGATATACATATAAATCATAGGATAATGTCTTTTTGAAAATTTGCCATGTTGTTAAATAAAGTGTATAATCTGTTATATTTTTTGAAAATAATACCTTCTTGTAAGTATTAAAATACTACTAATCATAGGATATTCTTGCATTTTTAGCATGGAGGAATTAATGGAAACAAAATGACAACTTTGAGCTGAAAAATGAAAATTGAAGACAAACTTGAAAAGAAAAGAAATTATGGTAGATTTACAGATTCAGTTAAACGCGTCCGCGCTTGACCCAACAAGCGAATCTACAAACAAAAAGGAAAGAAGATCCCTGCTACATAATCAAAGGGGTGATTGATTGTATCAATTTCAAAAATGTCTTTTGTTTCAGGAACTTGCTAGGATTAAGCGAATAGGTCTAATTAGCTTGATTTAAGCAATTACGTACCCACCCCACTTTTGTATCCATGTTCATTGGGGTGCTAATATTATAAATAGATAAGTTTCTCATCTCATTTTTTTTTTTATCTCATCTTCTACTATCTTTTCTCTAGACTTAGTGATGATTATCTAATGAAATTTTACATTTCTTCTATGTGTTCTTTCATTAGCACGTTAAGCTTATTCTTATCTCCTTAAATATATCCCTTTGGCCTATAAATGTAATTTCACCTCGAAGATAATAACGACAACATCTAACTGCAATTAGTTAGTTATTCTAACCCCCCATTGCCTTTAATTAATAGTACCAGTAGTCGTAACTTGTAACACCCTCGATGCATGTGCAAAATATGGTAGGAACTCACTTAATGTGACACCCCTCAGTAATTACAATCCATCTTATAAGAAATTCATCTTCAAGCCCTATAAGATAGGTCATATTTTCACCAATATATTACATAGGCATCACGGAATGACATACGTCATCAAAGTATTGTATTTAATCCTCAACTTTAGCATTTATGAACATAAGGAAAAGAGAAAAGTGTGGTTCTAAATATTGAGCAACTTAAAATACAAACTCATTTAAAGTCTAATATCTATGTAATCATGTAGTGAGAACTCTCAATTCAAGATGACACTGCTAAACCACCATATAAGACTGACACCACAGCTTATGATCCAATTCAGCTAGTCACTATGACTATCCCTATAAAATATGTGGCAATGAAGGAGTTGATTTCGTTAGTCTATCCACAATTACCCAAATAGCGTCATACTTTCTGAACGTATGGGGCAACCGTATGACAAAATCCATAGCGATCTTTTCCCAGTTCCATTATGGTATAGATAAGGTTGAAGTTTACCTATCGGTGCCTAATGTTCTGCCTTTACTTGCTAACAAGTCATACATTTAGCCACAAATTCAGCTACGTCCTTCTTCATTGTCTGCCACCGATAGTATGGCCTTAAGTCTCGGTACATCTTTATAGTACCAGGATGCATTGCATATGGTGCATCGTGAGTTTCTCGCAAAATCTCCTCTCCTAACCCATCCACGTTAGCTCACAAACTCGTTCTCTATTCACTATCACTCCGTCAGCCCTCACTGAAAAATTAGGCTTCTTACCCTATTTTATTCTCTCTAGCATCCGTAATAAGAAAGGATATCTGGTCTGTGCTTCCCTAATTTTATCCACATGGTCCGGCTTAAGCTGCAAAGTTACCAACAAACCTGCTACCTGATCAACTTCCAATTTTGTATCCATAGATCTCATACCTAATAGCAATGTCACATTGTGACTCTCCAAACTAGCAAAGGTGCTTGAACTCTGTCTACTTAATGCATCTGTTACCACATTTGCCTTCCCTGGATGGTAATCAATAATGCTATCATAATCTTTTAACAATTCTATCCACCTTCTTTGTTTCAAATTCAACTCCTTCTGCGTCAAAATATATTTCAAGCTCTTATGGTCGTTGAATATCTAAAATCTTTCTCCGTACAAATAATGCCTCCAAATCTTCAATGCATGCACAACTGCTGCTAACTCCAAGTCATGCGTGGGATAATTTAACTCATGATTCCTTAATTGACGAGATACATATGACCTCACTTCCTATTTTGCATTAGAACACACCCTAAACCTCATTCGAAAGCATCTATATACCCCATGTATCCACCACTACAAAAGAACTGAACTAAAATCAGAGCTAACGTCAACCTCTTCGTTAATTCATCAAAAATTTGTTGACACTACTCAGTCTAGCAAAAAATATCCATTTTCTTAATAGCTTTGTCAAATATTAACAATTATGGAGAGCTCTTAACAAATATCCTATAATACCCAGCTAATCCTAAGAAACTGTGAACCTCAATCCCATATTTTTGTATTCTCCATTCTGTAATAGTTTTTACCGTTGGCAGGATTAGACATAACACTATCTCCAAATATCGCATATCCTAGAAAAACTACCTAATTCACTCAAAGTTGTATTTACTTAAGTTAGAATACAACTCCTTCTCTTTTGAGATCTGCAACACTATTTTTGAATGTTTTTCCTGCTCTTTTCTACTCCTCAAATTCACTAAATCATCAATAAAAACTATCGCAAATTGATCTAAGTACTCCTAGAATGTTTGATTCGTCAATGCCACAAATATTGTCTATGCATTTCTTAATCCCAATGGCATTATTAAAACTCATAAATGACTCTAACGAGTGCGAAAAGTTGTTTTATGTATATCCTTATTTGCTATCCTCAATTGCCATAACTAGACCATAGATCAATCTTTGAAAAGAATACATCTCCCTTCAACTAGTCTAATAAACCATCAATTCTTGGTAATGGATATTCAGCTTTCATTATCACGCAATTCAATTGCCTATAATCAGTACACTATCTCATACTGTCATTCTTATTTTTCACAAACAACACTAGTACTCCCTATAGTAAAGTATTCCATTTAATGAGTTCATCTCTAATAATTCTCCTATTTGTTTCTTAAACTTCTATAATTCTACTAGAGCTATTCTATATGGTGCAATCGAAATAGGTGATGTCCCATGAATAGTCTCTATTTCATAATCTAAATTTACCTAATATTTGATATAATTATAAGGATCTTCTGATTGTTTAAAAAATTACCAATACCTCATTAAAATTAATATCCGTCCAACAATGGATTTATTCAAGCCCAGAACTTTGAAGCTCATTCTGGCCGTGGTGCCTCACCCCCTCATGTGCTTAAAATCAATTGTGATGGGGCGGTTTTTTAGGACAGTAGGGAGATGGGGTTGGGGATCATTGCCCGGGATAATCAAGGCAGGTGTCTGGCATGGTCATCTAAACGCATTCTGAAGCTTGGGAATTGGCTGATAGACATGGCTTGGAGTTGGCTCTTCGACTTGGCTGGTCCTCTTATCTTGGTTGAGAGTGATTGTTTTAATTTAGTTTCTCAGCTCCGGACATCTTTTTCGGACTCCTCTTCTATTGGTATCATTGTTTCGGACTCACTTTTGTTATCTAGCAACTTCTTTTCGTGTTTGTTTTGTTTTGTTCCACGCATATGTAATTCTGTAGCCCTCGCATTAGCCAAATCTGCTACTAAATCTTGGAAAGTTCTTCCAATTTAATCTTGCTTTGGCTGACTTTCCCACTTTATAAATGAATTTCTTCATTTCAAGAAAAAAAAAAACACAATGGATTTATTTTGTTAGCTTCCATTTGGATTACATCAAGATTTTGTATTACTACCTTAACGGGTTATATAATTATGTCAAACATTACAGAATATTGATAATTTTTCAAATAAGAAAAAAAGTATTTGTAATTGTTTAAATTTCATAAAAACTCAGTATAATTTACCCTATGATGTGGGCTAATTGAAGATTATGGGCTTATATACCCCTTTCTCTGGCCCATCAATTCACCAGATCCAAACCCAAAGAGGATAAAAACCTAGACCGGACAAGATCCCAGGACAACATGGATAGTCGACATGTGGCGCAATCCTAAGGGGTACATGTGGCCTCCGTATATTAGGAGGGGACTATAAAAGCCCTTTATTTAAGAAAATTTCAAGCATATGACCATCAAATTTATTAGGGATAATTACACCATTCTCCCCTGAGGTTTGGTGTAATTACATATAGATTTCTTGTGGTTTGAAAAGTTACATCTAATATACATGAGGTTGCTTATGTATAACAAATAGGTCCCTCCATTAGTCAAAATTCACCAAATTTATTGATATTAGCAAAAAAATTGAATAAAAATCAATATTTACATTCAATTGACTTATTACTGATTTATTGTAGGCCAAACAAATCTTTTTTAGGATCAAACTACCCCCATATATCTTCACACGTTAATGCATGTGAGGAGATACTTCACTTGTTATAAGGGTAGTTTAGTCATAAAAGATTTGCTTGGACTGCAATAAGTCAGTAATAAGTCAATCGAGGGTAAATATCGATTTTCATTAAGTTTTTTTTTTTTTTTGGGGTAAACATCACTTTTGGACCATAAACTATGCCAATTATCCACTTTTAGTCCCTCATGTATCCTGCTTATCAGATTTGGTCTCTCAAATTTAAAGATTCCATCATTTTTGGTCCATTCGTTAAATTTTCTGTTAAAATTAACGGATTTCTTTAATAAAAGAAAAAACAAAACGAATTTGTGCTAAAGGGAATTTGAACCTCGGTCTCAAGTGTAACAAAACAAATTTCATGCCACTAGACCAAATCTATTACTTGAAATTTTAATCACATGAAATTTACTTATTTTATAACTTCTTTGAAGTATGTTGTAATAGCCCCAAAGGCCAAGTGGAAGTAGAAATAAGGAGAAGAAAAAGGACAAGCAATAAATATTCTTGTTGTAATGGACCAATTTTTGAATTATGTTTTAATTCATGTTTAGAATATTTTCAAAACTGTTTTTATGTATTTGATGACATGACTTATGTATTATTTATGACTTTTATGACATTGTTTGGTATTTTTATGACTTTTATGACATATGTATTCTTGTGGAATATTTATGATTTATGGATTTTTGTTGAATTTTTTAGAATTATTCTTGTGGAATTTTTATGACTTATGAATTTGATTTGTTGTTTGGGGCTAATACAACACTTTAGAGATGTTTTATAAAATTTGGGAAACTTAAATCCAAAAAATGAACTTGGAGCTGCTACAACATAGTTGTAAAATAAATTTAGGGTGGGTAAATACTTTTGTAACAGATTCAACTTAGTGGTATGAGGTTTGTTTGTTATATTTAAGACTAAGGTTCGAATTTTCCTTAGGCACAAATGCCTTTCTTTTAAGAAGTCCGTTAACTTTAACAGAAAATTTAACGGAGAGACAGAAAATGATGGAATCTTTAAACTTGAGGGACCAAATCTGATGAACAGGATACATGAGGGACGAAAAGTGGATAAGTGACATAGTTTAGGGACCAAAAGTGGTGTTTACCCAGTTTTTTTTGGTTAGTATCCACAAATTCGGTGAAATTTGACTAACACAAAGGGACCTATTTGTTAGACGGAGGCAAACCTCAGCGGATATTAGGTGTAATTTTTCAAACTACAGGGAGTCTACGTGTAATTACATTAAACCTCACAGGAGGGGGGGGGGGGGAGGGGTGTAATTAACCCTTTTTATTATCTTTTAGCTCCATATATTAAACCTCTCGACCCATATACATATCTAATTTGATCGTTGAAGTGCTTATACCGAAGACTAACCCGACACTTTCATTGTTTGTGCAGATTTTTAGCTTACTCCCCCCAACTCCATAGATTGGGCTTGATCATACGGCCTAAATCGTACAACCTAATGGTCAACCGCATCACCCAAAAAAAATATCTCAAACACATTTGCACTGCTTAAACAAAAATATATCGTATTATATATAATTTTTGTAGTTTCTTACCTAACACCTTTTAAAAATAACATCAATTATCATCATAACATTTTTATCTCAGGGTTTTGAGGGTTTAGGACCTTGATTGAAAACAGCAACTTTGAGTACTTTCACTTTTCACTTCATTTGTGTAACACGTTTTTTAAGTACTTTCACTTTTCACTTCATTGGTTTGGTGGGTTTAAAAACGGGGAAAATACAATTTACCCCCTGTATTATTGGAAAAGTACAATTTATTCCCCTGTGAAAAAATAAAGTGCAAAAAACCCCCTTATACTTTTAGAAATTATGCAATTTACTCCCTCGACGCGACTGATGCATTTCATGTGCCATTTTATTTTTTTTTAATTTTTAATTGATAAAATTATATTTTTACCCCTATTTTAAAACCGTTAGATCTAATATCATTTAGGTGAATGGTTCAGATCTTATCAACATTATTTATAAATATATTAAAATTTTAATATATTTATATATAATTATATATATATTTTTAAATATTTATATATGTTTAATTGTGTATATTTATTTTATAGAAATATACATATATATATATATTATATGTATACATACAGAGAGAGAGAGAGAGAGAGAGAGAGAAGAGGGGTTGGGGCTGGTGGCTGGAAGGCGGGCGGGCGCAGTGGCGGGCGGGGTCGCGGTTTCAGTCGTGGGGAGGAGGGGTTCCAGTGGCGGGGAGGAGGCGGGCGGGGGCGGGGGTTGCGGCCGTGGGTGGGTTGGGGAGGAGGGTTGCAGTCGCGAGGTGGGCGTAGTGGCAGGCGGCAGGGGGCTGGCGGCTGGGGGCGGGCGTCGGCGTCGGCGGTGGCGCCTCCTGCTGCTCTGCTGCTACATATATATATATATATATAAATATGATTAAATCTGAACCATTCATTATATCTAATCTTAACTATTCATTTAGATAGATTAATATTAACTGTCAGATCATGGTAAATTAAATCTAACCGTTCAAAATTTAAAATATAAAAAATAATTTATTGTTAAAAAATGATAAAAAATCCCGGAAGGAGCGCGTGTAATACACCGGTAGTTCCAGGAGGGTAAATTACATCATTTCTAAAAGTATAAGGAGGTTTTTTATACTTTGTATTTTCACAGGGGGTAAATTGCACTTTTCCAATAAAACGGTAAATTGTCTTTAACCGGTTGAAAAACAGCAACTTTACAATAACAGCAGCAGACACGTTTTTTCGTCTGTAGTAACAACTTCAATTTGAAAACAAAACAAAATTCAACCGTAGCAAAATACAAATTTTCAAATCAACAGATTCCTCTTTTTTTCACTTCCTGCAAAGTAAACCTGTGAAAAACCCCAAGTTGCGAAGAATTTCCGCAATTGGGAATTGGATCAGAATACTTGTCCGGAATGGCATCCAAGCAAATGGAAGAAGTCCAGAAGAAATTAGCGATGTTGAATTACCCTAGAGCGAATGCTCCTGCCCAGTCGCTCCTCTTTGCCGGCATGGAACGCTATGCTCTTCTTGAATGGCTCTTCTTCAAGTTCGGAAACTCCCACTTTGAATTGTGTGAAATTTTTGATGATATGGTTTTTTAATTTTGTTGTTGTTGTTTTTTTTTACTTATTTTTCAGATTATTGGGTGATAAATCGCCATTTTCGCAGCAGAATCTACAAGGGGATGCTGTGGATCGAGACGAAGAAACCTCCAGAATACAATGTACTTGTCATTTTCTGAACCTATTTTATATTCTTTAACTTTTAATCGTGTATCAACCATTTATTCCATACAAAAATGTAAACAGCCCCCCACTGTAATTTTGTTCAGACAATTATGAATAGGATTGAAAATTCGCCATTCTTGCTGTTTAGAGTATTACTTGATGACGTGGGCCTTGTTTTCTAAGTTGATCAGTGTGAAAAATTGACTTTGTGCTATGACTACTTGCAGCTTTTGGAGGATAATCTGAATTGAACAGAGTTCCGATAGGAAATATGTGAATAACCTTTTTGGTTTTTGGAACTTCTGCAGATTTGGCCGAGATCGCAAAGTTTCTGGGTATTACCACTACTATAGACATTGAAGCCATCCAAGTAAGCTTAGATTTCATCCTCTCTGCTTCCGTTTTGGCTATTATGTATATTTGGTAATGTCTCTTGCTCAGATCTTGCATTTGACGACTACCTTCCCCAATCAAGGCTGTTCTTTTATACTCCTTTCATTATGTTAATTTTCTGAGGAAAGAATATAGCTAAGCATTACTTGAGTATTATATTTAGAAGATTCAGAAATTCAAGTCAATATGGCTGATTGTTCTTTGTCCAAGTCTCTCCTGATACATCAATGCCACCTCAATTGCTCTTTGTTTGCTACAATGTTATCAATTTTTTCAATTTTTATGCTGTACACAAAAGCGTAATTGGGTTCCTCCGTTTGTGCATTTGGATTAAAAAAAAGCGTGCAAGTACCTTTCATGTAGCAGCATGATCTGTTCTCTTTTCTTGGATTGTAATGCTGTTGCTATAATCCTGTCTTTACTGAGTGGGTTTAAGGGGTGAAGTTGACTATACAGCGACAAAGAATTTGCAATACAGCTTCTTAGGAATGATATGTTTCTGATCTAAAGTCAGTTCCACCATTCTTCTGTTGTTTTGACTTTAAACCTGTTAAACCAGGGTAAAAAGATTTAGTTTCTTTTCTTTTTTCTGACTTTTTAGAAAAAGTGACATGCATATAGAGGTTTCTGCCGGCCAATATAGATTCAACTTTCTTCTGAATATTGCCTATAATAAAGGCATGCTGAGTGTACAATCTCTTCTCAGTGATGCATGGTGTAATTTTCATTGCAGGGTCGTGGAAGTTATGAAGATCGTACTGAAATGCTGCGACTTATCGTAGATCTTGTGGAGGCAAGCATATATGCTGATAATCCTGAGTGGAGGTCTGTATATTTACTTTATTTATTGTCAATAACGAGTACATCTCTATCACTTTATTGTATCCTTTAATTTATCTAAGCAACTGCTTTCAACTATTTTTTCTTTTCCAGTGTAGATGAGCAAGTGGCTAGAGACATACAACTAATAGATGCCATAGCTGAGAAACAGGCTCAAATTTTTTCCGAAGAGTGCAAGTTGTTTCCTGCAGATGTGCAAATCCAATCCATTTATCCATTGTAAGAAGTCATTCCTAAGCAGCATTCTCGCCTTGAATATCTTTTCAGATTGCTATACAGAAATCATCTTACTAGTTTATCTCTTCAGCAGATATAGTGACTTATCTGTTCTCTTAATCAAAGTTTACTTGTAGGCCAGATATATCTGATTTGGAAAAACAACTTTCAGATCAATCAAACAGGCTTCTGAACCTTCAAGAGATGGTTGATGATCTAGCTTCGAAGGTTCTTCTCAAGCTTTTACTTACTACCTTTTTTTATTTTGGAAACTTTACCTGGTTATGGCATTAATTTCATTCATCTTTTGTGGATGCATTGATGTGATCAATTGCCCACTGATTAATGGTATTGCCTTCTGTAGCATCCATATAATCCTGATGAAGATTACGTTGAGGTTGAAGCAAAATTACGGGCGCATCTGGAATCTTTTCTTGAAACTGCAAGATCTTTTAATACAATTTACACCAAGGTTTGCTTTCATTTTATTTTCGCCATGTTGCATTGTGTAGCTTAGCTCATATGCTTGTTGCATTATTTCGACTAATTTAAAAAGATTATCTGTTCCCCCAAATAATTAACAACTTAGAGTAAAGGCTTACTCGCAGTTCAATTGTCCGTGTCTTTGCTTGAAGGATACTGAAAATGCCTGAGATAGATAAAGCTAACATCTGCAATTTCTATGATGTTTCTGCAATTCCACTATCCTCTGAAATTTATACATTCATCATATACCTTTGCCAGAGAAGAGTCTATGGATGCTGATATTAAATTAGCTGTTAGCATCTAAGGTATTAACTGGCTTTCTGTTTGAATTTACAGAGCTCGGAGAATAGTTATTTGAATGTAATTGACTATTAATTACATTACATAATGACCATAAGTAAATTTTGAATGTAACTTTAGTCATTTTACTGGTTGAGGGCTCAGTTTTGCACTATAGTTTTGTCTAATCATGCGTTGAGCAAATTATGTTGTTTGTAAATACCGTTTGTAACTACTTAACTATGGTGCAGGAAATACGTCCCTGGACACATATGATGGAGGTTCCGCAACTGCATGGTTTTGGACCAGCTGCAAATAGATTGTTAGAAGCATACAAGATGCTTCTGAAGGTACCTCAATGCTGGTTTGCTTCTGTTAGTAAATAATTGGTTATTCATTGTTGAGAATGCTGTTTAGCTCAATGTTTTAACAACCTTTGGCTTTCGTTGTTTCTCTTGTGTTCTATGGTTGATAAGAGAAGGATTCCTTCGGTTGCCACTAGGGTTCGACTTGTTGGAGTTGATTTGCATACTCATCCATGCCCTTAATTTCTTTCTCTTTGTTCCCTTTCTCCTGCCTTTTGTGTATCTTTCATCCAAGAACCTTTGGGGGTTTGTAACACGTATGTTAGTCCTTAGCATCTCTAAGTAGGAAAAACTTTCAGAATTCAAAAGCTTCTGTCAAATCCTAAGTTTGGTTGGTTAATATGCATTAATGAAGCTTTTGTAACTTAAGTTCTGTTTTTACTAATGTTACTTAACCCCATTGATGGATTTTTTCTGACTTTCTTTGCGCTAGTTGTGTGACTGGATATTCAGTCAATTAGCCCATGAACAGTACTTCTTAGGCAGGTTACTAAGAACATATAGAATCTGTTCTTTGTATTGCAACTGGTCAAATATTGTAAATTTATTGTTTTAAGTTCTGTTGTTTGGTAAATTAGAATTTTGATGAAGGGGATGGTAAGGCATTTTCTGTTTCACTCTGACAGTTTCTAGGAAACTTGAAGAACCTTCGGGATTCGCATGCAGCAGTAGCGGTTGGGTCTTCTGAGACAGTGGCGGGCGAGCCATCTTCAGTTATGAGAATAATTTCAGAGTGTGAGACTGCTTTGACATTCTTGAATCGGGATCTGGGAATTCTTTCTGCATCTATTGCTCGTGAGAAGGGTGGACAGGCATCTTTGTAATTACATGTTTTCAAGAGACTCAAAGCTGAAGGGAAGAACACCCTCTTCGGTTATAATGGAGTGGGGTCAATGTTTTTAATGCACATTTCATTCTTTATTTACTTCAAATCATTGTCTTCTGGTGTATCATGAGATTTGATATTTGTTGCTGTATTGGAAAAGTTGATTAATTCCATGCTGAAACATTTGCAGTGATGACTAGTGCAATGAATGAAAATATCCAATTTATTCTTGTTATCCATGAGGATCTAGCAATTAAGGCATAGATTTCATGTAAGATATTTAAGGAAGTTATCCATATTTAACACTTCAATATGTGGTTCTCTGTATAAGCTATATCCCTTGTATAAAGAGAGCCTCCCTGATTACAATTTAGAGCGCTGTTTCCATTGTGTGTAGTTGATCTTATTGTAAATCAAGAGCGTCGAACATACTCTATGGCAGTTTTTTTGTCAATAATTCTCTCAATTTTGACATCTTCTATACCCTTGTCTGCATTTTCTCATACAGAACTATACAATAATGGTTTTAGCACTGACCTTATTCCCAGGGACTTCTTAATTTCTCCTCTGCACAACTCTACAGTGACTTACTGGGACCTCATTAACAAAGCCTTGCAACGCTCCAGAAATCGTGCTGATTATTTTGCTTCCAGGTCATTTGCTTCTAGGATGTCCTCAACCTCAACTATGCTGCTGATGGCTTCCAGTGGAGATTTTCTCATGAAACTATCCGTTGGCACGCCACCTTTTGAGTTCATGGGCATTCTTGATACTGGCAGTGTTCTTACATGGACGCAAGTGCGCCTTGTGATAATTGTTACCCTCAAAAGCAGCCTCTTTTCACTCCCAAGAAATCGTCAACTTACAAAGTGCTGCCTGGAAATTCAAAACTCTGCAAATCCCTTGGAGGGAGGTCTTCTATTTTAGGAGACAACACATGCAGGTATTCTTTGCAGTATCTGGACAGATCTTATTCTCATGGAGCTATCTCTTCGGACACAGTCGCCATAAGTTCTACCTCAGGTACACCAATATCTCAACAAAACTTTGTTTTTGGTTGTGGTTATGAAAATCTAGGCAACTTCATTGAGGAGGCATCTGGAGTAATTGGTCTAGGGCCAGGGCCAGGTTCTCTTGTCAACCAAATGAATTCTGTGATTGGTGGGAAGTTCTCCTATTGCTTACTCTCTCAGTCACACATCAAAAATTACAGGTCCAGCCAAATTCATTTTGGCAGCAACTCTGTCGTTTCTGGTGCCGGTGTCATTTCCACCGGCCTACACATTTTCAGAAACTCCTATGCTCTAAGGTTTAAAGGAATAAGCGTCGGGAAAAAGAAATTGGCTATGACCCGTCTCTCCAATTCCTCGTCTTCATCCAAAATCTTGGGTTTCTTCAACGAACGGATCATTGTGGACTCTGGAACTGTTCTCACACATTTTCCCAAGAAACTTTATCAGCCCCTGGAAGAAGCAATGAAGAAGGAAATCAAGCTGGAGCAAGCTCATGCAAGAGAAATGCTGAGGCTGTGTTACAAGACTCCTGATGGCAAAATGAGAGGTCCTATAGTTACAGTGCATTTTGTTGGTGCAGATGTTAAGTTGTATCCCACAAACACTTTCCTTGGAATTTCTGAGGATGTTCACTGCCTTGGTGTTGTGCCTCATGATGGTGTGCCCATCTTTGGTAATTTGGCACAAAGGAACTTCTTGGTGGGGTTTGATCTCAGGAGAAAGACTCTCTCTTTCAAACAAACAGATTGCAGCAAACAGTAATTGGATGCTGTGGAAACTTCCTATATGCACTGACTATGATGTACTAAATAGTATGAATCATTGGGCTATTATTTTGTTGTTGTTTTTTTTTTTTTGGATCTTTTTCTTGTAATTATAGGTTTAATTGATTTCCATTAATATGAGATTTGTAATCTCTTCATTTTCATAAAATTAAGGGATAATTATACTGTTTTCGCCTGAGATTTGATGTCATTACGTGTAGACCTCTTGTGTTTTGAAAAAAATATATCTAGTACGTCTGACATTTGTTTTCGTCCAATAAATAGATTAACTCGTTAGTAAAATTCATAGAATTTGCTGACATCAACAAAAAAGTTGAATGCAAATTTATATTTACCCCGATTGACTTATTATAGACTTATTGTAGGATAAATAAATTTTTCTGACTAAACTATCCTCATACATCTTCACACACTAGTGCATGTGATGAGGTGTATGTAACTAAAATAAATTATGAGGGTAAATATGTATTATATCTCATAAATTGACATGCAATAAGTATGTAGTAAGTCAAATTGGGGTTAAATATGGATTTTCATAAAGTTTTTTTGTTGATGCCTACAAATTCCGTGAATTTTGTTAAAAGATAGATCTGTTCGTTATATAGAAATAAACTTCAAGAATATTAAGTGTAATTTTTTAAATCACAAGGGATTTACGTGCAATTACGCCAAACTCTAGGAGGGGCCGAATAATTATCCCTAAAATTAATACTAAAATTTACCACAGACCATGATATCCAAAATTTTAAAAATGTTTGCCATTTTTAATTTGATTGATTTTTGAATTTTCAAAAAAAAAAAAAAAAGGAAAAAGAATTCTCTTGATATAGATTTCAAGATTTATCATTTAAAGTAACATCAAAGCCGTATGAAATTCCCCTTTAATGGATAATCTGCCCTAAATGGGCACTACTGTAAACTTGGGGGCAATACTTACTATATAAACATTTCTTAAATATGTAAATAGTTTTTTTTCTACATTAGGAGTATTTTGAATTTGAGACATATTGCCTGACAAACTGTTGGTTTTTAATAATGAAATAACTATTTATATCTAAGAATTTGAACTAAGCCATGCCCCAATTTAGTAATATTTCTGGGGATTTTCAATAATGATGGTATAAAAGTATTACCAATCAAAACCCTTGAAATTTTTGCAAGAAATTAAAATCCCAAAATCTATCAAGAATATCTTAGCCATCTCTACTCTTAACAATTGACCTAAACAAGATTTGCTTGATATAAATTCATGTCTACAAAATTTCATCTCATCACACAAAGCCCTGAAAACCATCTTCATTAAAAAAAAGGGAAAAAGAGAGATCATGGTTAGTACCATGAAACTTGATCCAATTGTCACTGCTTGTACATCCTTAATCTTTGCTATTTCAATGACTAGAAGGTTTCACTTGAGTGAAGCACAAAGTTTTAGCATTGACCTCTTTCATAGAGACTTCTTACAATTTCCTTCCCTTGTTTCTTCTTCAACGTCTTGGGAACGAGTAACGAATGCTTTGCGACGGTCTTTCAACCGTGTCAACACTCTAAAACAAGATCATATGCTACGGTTGGTTTCGACTGACATTTTTCCAGATAAAGGAGAATATCTCATGAAATTCTCAATTAGCACGCTGCCTGTTGAAACTTTAGCCATTGCTGATACTGGTAGCGATCTCACTTGGATACGATGCAGCCACCCTAGTAGCCTGTGCTTTCACCAAAAACCGTCGCGTTTTGAACCCACTCATTCTTCCACATACAAACCAATTTCTTGTACTTCTGGTCCATGCAACTCTTTCCTCGGCAGCTCTTCTTGCGATGGTTTTAAGGGCATCTGTCGCTATACGATAGAATATGGCGACGGATCATATAGTAATGGTTATCTTGCTACGGAAACTATTATAGGAAGCAGATATGTAATTACATATCACTATGTACATTTTTTGGATTAATTATTCATCGTCAACTCAAAAGCTATAACACTCAATAAAGGTGTAACTTTATTTCCTTATACACTTTCTTTTTTATTTATTTTTTAATTTTCTTATACACTTGATTACAAAAAGTACCATGTTAATTAAAAAGGTGAATTACAATAACTTTTTTTGAAATGTGGCATAATTACATATATTTCTCATTCTTTAAAAAATTATCAATATTCTCTTGATGTTTGTAATCGTCTAACAAATAACACATTTTCATCAATTTTTATGGATGAACTGACCAAAATGCCTTTATGCAAACTGAATTATTTTTTTTTATTAATTCTTAACATCTTTTGAAAATTTTTGGACTAAAATGCATAGGGAGAGGTTTTTTAGATTTTTACACGAGGAGCAATAATGTAATTTCTCTTGGCTGATTTTTCTAAAATTTTTAGAAAAGGGCAAAATGGACAATTTCAGGCCTTTCGTTAAAAAATACAAACCTTAAAGGGGGTATTTTATAATTTTTAAAAAAACAAGAGAGTATCCATAATTATGCCAAATATAAAAAAAGATCATTATAATTCACCCTAATTAAAATGATGGTCAGCATGAGGTTCCATGATCGAGTAGTTAATTTTCTACTAGTTATATACTTTCTCCAAAATTAAAGATGGCGTTGTCAACAATTAATACTTCAAAACTAATAATAACTAATAATAATAAAGAACAAAGAAAAATGAGATAAGTATATCAGTAGAACTAGAACTCATAACCTTCCTTTGTCATTTTCGACTCTAACTAATCTTATTAATTTCAATTAATGATGACTTATGTGCCCAAAACAAACTGTCCATTTAGTATTCTTAAATTACTTTTACTAGTGGTCACATTTAATGTCTGTGCAACATAGGATAGGAAATTGCTAATTAAAACACAAAAATAATGCCCTATCGAAAAAAAAAACTAAAAAAAGATACAGTTTTAGCGACGAATTTATGATGGAATATTCCACAGCTTGACATCGTTTTTTTGGGTTACGACAGTTTTAGCGACGACTTACGCACGGAAGAGTGTCCATCCAAAAATTATATATAATAAATTAATATATATATATTTGATTTGTGAAAAATTGTTGAAAACATAAGATAATGGCTTAATATTGAAAAGGGTTTAAAGCAAATTACCCCTGTGAAATAAAAAATAGAGCAATTACACCCCTCACGTGAGTTCGTGTAGTTCACGCATTTTTTCTTAAATTTTTTTAGTTTTTAATTATAAAATTATATTTATACCTTCATTTAATAACTATTGGATCTAGTTTGAATCTAAGGTCCAAATTCAACAAGGAAATCAACGGTGTAGATTTTATTTAATTTCAATCAACAGTTAAAATTTAAACAAATTACCAATTTAATTATATTTATGTAAAATATTATAAAATATAATTATATATAACTAAAAGTTAAACATATATATATATATATATAGAGAGAGAGAGAGAGAGAGAGAGAGATAGATAGAGAAAAGGGGTCCGACGGGTGAAGGGGGAGAGGGGTGGCGACGGAGACGGACGCGGAGATGGGCGAGGGGAGAGGAGAAGGGTGCGGAGGGACAAGGGGAAGGGGAGGCGGCGATAGGAGAGGGGCGCCAAGGGAGACGGGGAGGGGTGCGGAGGGAGGCGGCGACGGGGGAGGGAGAGGGGCTGCGACGGCGATGGGGAAGGGGAGAGGGGAGAGGGGCTGCGACGGTGATGGGGAAGGGGAAAGGGAGGCGATGGGCGCCGGGGAGGGAGGCCACGGGCATAGGGGGAGGGGAGAGGGGAGGCGACACCGACGTGAAGGGAGAGGGAGGGGGAGGAGGGCGTGGCGGCAACAGTGGTGGTGGCAGCGGAAGGGGGATTGCCGGGGGAGGAGGGGGGGGGGTTGGAAGGGACTGTGGTCGGGATGGAGTTCTTTTTTTTGTATATATATTATTTTAAAAATTAATATATTATACATATATAAATATAATATTATTTATTTATATTAGTTATATATATATATATAAATAAAAACATATAATTATATATAAAAATAATATTTTACTCTTAAAAATTAACAAAAAATTGCAGTGAAGGCGCGCGTATTACACCCACCTTCCTAAGGGGGTAATTTGCTCTTTTTTTACGAAACATAAGGAGATAAGTTAATATATATATATATATATATATTTTTTTTTTTATCACAGGGCGATAATTTGCACTTATGCCCTATCATAGGGGATAGCATGAATTTTTTTCCATATTAAAAATATCAAAAAGTGCATGAGGAAGATAAAGAAAAAAATCAAAAGGTAGTTATACTAGATCGTATCACCAAAATGCCCCTAGTCAATTATATATAGCATCGATTAAGTTATATACACCAATAACGCCATTACATTAAGGAATGTTTGTAATAGATTTTATTTTTAACTGTAGTGGTGGAGAAAAGCTGAAGTTTGAGGCTTTAGAGAGAAAAAAACGGCTTAAATATATTATTGGTTTTTTAATTATGATATTTTGATATTTTTATCATTTATCTTTTTAGGATTACAAAATAGTTTTGTAACCTTTTGTCATTTCACGATATTGGTCCTTCCGGTGCCAGATTGTGCAAACGTTGCCAGAATAAATCATGTTCCCCTCGTGATTTTGGCATTTCTATTATTTATCTTTATAGAGGTTACAAAAGAGTCCTGTAACTTTTTGACATTTTGTAATTTTGGTTCTTTTGGTGTGCAAAAGTTGACGGAATAAATTACATGCCACGTCATTTTTTTTAATTTTTTTTGATCCAAGTTGGCAAAAGTGAATCAATCATAACAAAAGCCCTAATTTAAATGAAAGACGTGAAGTGCACATGATTTTATTCCAGCGATTTTTGTAAAATTTGGCATCGAAAGGACTAAAATTGCGAAATATCAAAAAGTTACAGGATTCTTTTACAATCCCAAAAAGATAAACGATAAAAATATCAAAGTGTTAAAATTACAGGATCAAAAATATATTTAAGCTAGAAAAACTTAACACATTCAGTTTTATAAATAAATTGCAAAAATTGATAGGAAAAACCCTATAACTTTTGACTTAAATAATTTAATGCGTTTAAACGGCTGAAAAGTATAAGTTGTAAATGTTATGCAATTATATATGTTCATATAAGTTGTAAACTTAGTGACAAACTTCAAGTGATTGTATACAAATTATCGGTAATTGTATGTGTTAAATGATAAAATATTTTATGTTATATAATAACAAAATTGAAAAAAAAATTGTCACCATTAATTATCAGTGATAAAATTAAGGATTATATAAAGTAATTATTAATATTATAAATAACTAGTGATAAATAAATAGTGATAATTTAGTGACAATATTGGATAGTTATACTGCCATGCACTTTGTTATTGTTCTTAAATTTTTCAACGTCATATTAATTGTGCCAAATTAAAAGCAAATTCTTCACCTCCAAACAGTAACTTGTCAACATGAGGTGCCATCGATCTAGTAGTTAATTTTCTAGTCGGAGTAGGCGATTACGTTCCTTGCTCCTGCATCCAGTGCCATCTTGATACATGCTATGTAGTTACGTTCTCCTAAATCAAAGATGGCATTGTCAATAAATGCCAAGTTGACAATCAATAATTCAAAATATTTATTAGTAACAAATAATAATAAAGAACAAAGAAAATCGGACGAGTATCTATATATCTGGTGGAAGTAGAACCCATAAACTTCATTCATCATTTACGACTCTAACTAATTCTGTTAGTTTTAGTTAATGATGACATCTGTTTCCAAAACACACGGTCCATTTGCTATACTTAAATTACTTTTAAGGAAAATAATACTTATCGTCCCATAACTTAAGGTCCTTCCACATTTTGTCCCATTGGTTATGAGAGTCTTACTTTTAGTCTCATAATTTTTAAAAATGGCACTTTTAATTTCATGACACATTTTTCATTATTATCCCAAACCACATGAAACATATGTGTAATTACACTAAATTTAGGGGGAAGTTTGTGTAATTATCCCTTATACTTTAATGTATTTAATTCAACCTTTCAAATTTAACCAAACTCGAGCTTTGGGCTAGAATTTCCCCATCCCAGCCTTTCCTTTTTCCCTATTTATAGGATGTAGGAATACCCATTGCCCCATCTCCACTTAGAATACTCACAAAAACAATGGCAGTAGGAAACACCACTCCCAATGATCACAAACAACCCAATTTTCTTTCCTCCTCTAATCATCTCAAAACCTACACCAAATTTTTTTTACAAGTTTGTAATCTTCAACTCAATATACCTCTTCATCATCCCTACAATTCTCTCTACTACAATCCACCATCTCTCAGCACACGACTTGAACCAAATCATATCTCAATTGGACAAACATTATAAAAACGATCCTCGTTCTTTAATCGTTGGGCCCGTCTGCTTGTTTTCATTATTAATGGGGACAATACTAGAATTATACGTCGACCTGGAAAGGTTTACTTGGTGGATTTCGCGTGTTACAAGCACGACCCATCATTCCTCGCCTCCAGGGAAGCTGTTCTTCAGCGATTGGAGACTATTATAAGCCCTGAAAGCATTGCATTCTGTAGCAAAGTGATGGAGAAATCTGGAGTTAGTGATAATGTGTTTGTTTATGGCCTCAAAGATTTCCCACCGAAATCGGCCTTCGACTGTGGTCGGGGGGAGGCTGAGACTGTGATAACTGGAGCCATGGATGATCTCTTGGCAAGAACTGGGGTGAATCCTCGTAATATTGGAGTGGTTATAGTGAATATCTCGCTCTTCAATCCACTGCCTTCGCTTTCCGCCATGATCGTCAACCGGTACAAGCTTAGAGAAGATGTGATGAGCTACAACTTGGGCGGCATGGGCTGCAGCGCTGGAGTGATTGCTGTAGACCTCGCCAAACGAATTCTACAGGTTAGAAATTGATATAAGAAAAGATTGCAAAATCCTTCCCACCAAACTATTAGATGCAGGGAGAATTGCATTTACACTTCTAATTCATTGTGTAATTACATAAATCATTCATACTTTTTCCATAACTAGAAAGCATGACGTATGATGCACGTGTACAAATATATTTTTAAAAGTAAATATATTATTTATGTTAAGTTTATGAAATTATTCATATTTTTTTCATTGAAACATTAGTATTATGTAATTATATTTTAAAATAAATTGATAACAATTATTTAAATTGATAAGGAAATTATTCAATTCTATTATTTGTAATTCATTTTCTAAATTTACTTGGTTCTATTCAATAAAAAGATGGGTTAATTATAATTTTCGTCCTGTAATTATAGGCATTTGGCGTTTTGGTCCTTTAAGTTTCTAGGGTAGCAAAATAGTCCTCTAACTTTTTAATTTTCACGATTTTCGTCCTCTGGTCGCCAAATTTTTTAAAACTCGCCGGAATAATGGCACGCAATTCACACGTGAGGCTTTTAAACTCGCCAGAAGAAGGAGCAATGCCTGAATGTGGTATCACTCAAGAAGACAATCGACCTCATCGCATGCCATTATTCCGGCAAGTTTTAAAAAATCCGGCGATCAGAGGACGAAAATCACAAAAATTGAAAAGTTAAAGGACTATTTTGCTACCCTAGAAACTTAAAGGACCAAAATGCCAAATACCTATAATTACAGGACAACAAATGCAATTAACTAAAAAGTTAAAGGACTATTTTGCTACCCTAGAAACTTAAAAGACCAAAACGCCAAATACCTATAATTACAGGACGAAAATTGCAATTAACCCTAAAAAGATATTTCCCAAAATTGAAATTTTGTATTTCGTATATTCACTAATGATTATTTCATTATTATATATCAAACCAATTAATATGAAAATATAAAAATAATGATATTCAAAAAATTAATATTAAAATAAAAATAATTAGTCAAAACTCCTTATCTTGGATAGAAGAAATTCTAATTTAATAAAGTAAATTGATCAATAGTTGAATTTTCATAAGCAATTTCAATTTCATAATGTTCTATTCATATATCAATTTTTATTCTCTTTATTACTCATGCTTTTTAAACTTTTAAATTATTTTTATAAATTTATTACTATAAAAGTATATTAATCTCATTGGCTTATTTATTTATCATCTTTTTTTTTCTAATTTCAACACAATTAACTCAGTTTTTGTTTATTATTTTATTGTACTAAGTTTATTCTGAAAAATTATTAATTTCCTTAGTATGAAAATGTAATTGTATTAATGTGTTAATATATAATTATTTTAAATTTTTATACTTTTAATTGTTATTGTGATAATGTTTACTCACCATTTGACTTTTCTCATTTTCATAAGGGGAAATAGTATTTTTCAGTACGTAACCTAGGCCCTTTCCATTTTAATTTGGTTCATTGATTTTGAGATTCTCACTTTTGGCCCCGTAAATATTAAGAAGGAACAATTTGGTTTCATAACACCTTTCCTTCTGGATATTCAAAAGAAAATGTCATATGAGTGTTAAGTGTATAATAATACAAGGGGACCAAATGTTACAACTTTTATGCACCTTTTAAAGCATAAAAATAATTATATATATCTCGTTAGAACCTACAATTATGTTAGTTAATTTACTACTCAATAAGATAAGGTTTCAAATTAAATTATTTATTATATTACTATTTATACTTTTTTTCAATGTCAATATCTTGGGGGTGCAGGGGGAGGGGGACATGGTGTTTTTAGCCTATTAATATTAAAATAAAATCAATTAGTTCGCTCTTTTTTAAATTTTCAATAGCACTTCTGATTTAACCAGATTGATAATTTTTATTTGCAATTAAATGTTTATACTTATTCGTTATTCCATTTTAGAAGAAATTCCATTTTAATAGAATTGATCAATTTTTATTCGTAGATTTTATTGTGTCTCATTGCTATTGTTTGATTTTGCTATATTATGTATGTGTACGTAATATGTTTTTTTTTACTATATTTTGAATGTTGTTGATTTTTAATTTATTGACACTAAATGATTACAAACTAATTATTTATTGACTATTATTATAAAATATAATATAACTGGACAATTTTACCAATATTTTGTAAGATTCTAATTTTAATTATATTTCAGTGTCAACTTTTAAATATTGTCAAAGTATTATTTACATGCTTTATTTTCTTCTAAATTTTGAAATGTTATTGTATAAAATTTTATTTTTTGCCTTTATATTGCATCTTTTAATTCTATATGTTTTTAGTTTAACTTCTTAATCTTACTTTCATATGCACCGATTGGTATAATCTATTTCTTATTCAATAATATATCATGTTACAACTTAATTTTTATGTCACATTTATTGTTGTAATAATTTTATTCTATTAATTAATATAAGAAAAACAATAGATGTAAAAGTAAAGCATTCAGGATAAATAATACTAACAAAATCAAGTATAAAGAGATTCACTTAACAGTTGAATTTTCACAAGCAATTTCAATTTAATAATATCATATCCATATATCAATTTTAATTCGTAATTAAATTTTGATATTTATTCATTATTATAGATATATATATATATATATTTAAGTTTAGATTAGTATTTTACATATTATCTATGTGTAATTTATTTTAATTTTTCATGTGTCATGGTAAATTAAAACTTTCTTAATATGATTAAGATTTTTTCTAGCAAAGTAATTGTGTTGAAATATTATTTGGCATATTAGTTTTTAGTTGAATATGTTATTCTTAAGTAGTTTAGAGCAAATTAAACTCTTAAATATTTTTCTTATAGAATTTTATTTTTTCTATAACTAAGTTTATAATATAATTTTATGTGAATGTTATTAAAATTTAATGTGTGATAGGTCTGTGTAATTGGGTTTATTCATGATTCACGATTACAAGCAGGTTATTAAAATTATATGTAATTGGATTCATTCATAGTTTCTATTATAAGTTTATATGGAGGAGGTTTAGAATATTTAGAATTCTAAATTGTTAAAAAATTCAGAATTTGTAATATAATAATTAATAATATTTAAATGAGAGTATATTTATCTTTTCACAATTGGAAATAAACAACTTGAGTATTCACCATATTAATCCGTAAAAGTATTTTAATTTTTTTTGGAAAATATAGAAAATTATAAATCATAATCGGACATTTTGGCAGTTCACCATAAAAATAAGATAGCAATGAAGAAATATTATCACTTTTTGTACCGTAGTTTAGGCCCTTTACACTTTTATTTCCATTTGTCACGAGATCCTCACTTTGGTCTCGTAAGTTTTCAAAAGACTTACTTTTGGTCCTATGGCATTTTTTCTTTAGATATTTAATGAAAAAAGACATACGGTCGATAAGTTTTCAGAGTTGGCACTTAATGGCCACGTGCTAAGCACGTGGTCGTTTTTATTAAAAATCTAATGAAAAGGTGACATGGGATAAAAAAGGAGACGTTTTAAACTTAGAGAACCAAATGTGTGAATCTCATAATAAATGGCCAAAAGTATAAAGACCCTAAATTGCGGGATGAAAGATGCTATTTTTACAATGGAAACATAATGAAGACTAACGGAATAAGCTCGTTGTTAGACGGACGTTAAAGTCAGGGAAGTATTAGTAATTTCCTAAACAATGAGAAAGTAAGTATTTATAATTATGACAAATTATATATGTATATTATGGTTGACATTATTGGACATTTTTTAATCTGTATGCCACTTGTATGATCATTATAATTATTAGAGATTAAATACACCATATTGGACATTTTTTAATCTGTATGCCACTTGTATGATCATTATAATTATTAGAGATTAAATATTAAATAATTTTATACTTTAACAGTTTACATGTCCCACGGATTTAGCGACGGACAAAATACAAACTTAACAAAACGAACGCTGTCTTTACGAAAATTGTACATTTTTCGAAAAATCTTTCTCAAATTTTGTTCGCGATAACAACCACGATCAAACCACCGATAATCCATTGCAATTTCTGACAGTTTTAATTGCAGTTTTCTGACAATTTAATATGGAAAAAATGCAAATAACCCTATTGTGATATTATAAATGTGCAAATTATCTCCTTAGAAAAAATAAAATAGCAATTTACCTCCTTGTGATTTTTAAAATGAATCAATTTACCTCTTCGTATTTTTAAAAATGGAGGGGGGTAAATTGCTTCATTTTAAAAAACATAAGGAGATAAATTGATATTTTTTTAATAAAAAGGGTAATTTGCTCATTTGCAATATCATAGAGGGGGAGGGGGAGAGGGGGGGGGGGGGGGGGGCTAAATTGCATTAAACCCGTTTAATATGTCAAGAAACAACAACTGCAAAAACAAAAAACGCGTCGCAGTTTCCATCATAATTTTCCATCAAATGAATTCATGTTTTATTTGTATTGACAACCTGACTACATGTGCAGGGTCAACGCAATACCTATGCCCTAGTTATGAGTTTAGAGAGCCCGACCTCAGGCTATTATATTTGGCGATGATAGATCAAAACTCCTATCTAACTGCCTCTTCCGAATGGGCGGAGCCGCACTCCTTTTATCCAACAGATCCTCCGACTACCGAATTTCAAAATATGAACTCAAGCACACCCTCCGCACCCACCACGGTCCAGACGATAAGGGTTACACATGTGTTCGCCAAGAAGTAGACGAAGAAGGAAAACTTGGCATGACTATATCGAAAGACCTAATAGGAGTCGCAGGAAGAGCCTTAAAAGCAAACATTGCAGCTCTTGGGCCACTAGTCCTGCCCATCTCCGAGCAGCTCTTGTTCCTCGCAAACAATGTGGTGAGAAAATGGTTCAAAATTAAAGGCATAAGCCCATATGTTCCTGATTTCAAGCTCGCCGTCGATCATTTTTGTATCCATACCGGTGGAAAGGCTGTGTTGGATGAGGTGGAGAAGAATTTAAATATCACAAAATGGCAAATGGAGCCATCTAGAATGACCCTTTACAGGTACGGTAATACTTCAAGTAGTTCGGTTTGGTATGAACTTGCATATGCAGAGGCGAAAGGGCGGATCCGAAAAGGCGATTGCGTTTGGCAAATTGCGTTCGGATCAGGTTTCAAGTGTGGCAGCGCAGTGTGGCGTGCATTGAGGACTATCGATCCTACCAAAGTAGACAATCCCTGGAGTGGTGTCATCGATCAATTTCCCATTAGCATCAACAACTGAGTTTGTACTTATTGTTGAGTTATTCTGGAAAAGTCTTGAGATTTGACCTTATGTTATATATTTATGTTATATTTCGTATTGTATTTTATACTTATGTGTAAAATTTATACCACTTGTATATTTAGGCTTTATCTGATAAACAGGATTAAGCATGAGAGGAACACAATCCCATGTCTAGTCTGTAGCACCCTCTAACGACATTACAATTATATTTTTTTCTAAATATCACATTTAATGTAAACTCTGTTTATATATGTAATTATGCACATAATCTAGTCACTGCTGAGCATATATACACGTGTGTCATCATCACACAAGAACATTTATTATCTCATCCACATGATCATATATATATATATATATCAAGTACGACAAAAATGGAACTGTTATAATTAGTTCAAATGTCTTTCTCGCTTTTAATTCAAAATGAGACTTCTATTTCTATTTATGATGAGGAGAAAACTGCATACTGGCCCGACCTGACTAGAATGCAAAATGTGAACCTAGTTGTCGTGACTAGGCACAACAAAATCTACACCTGAAAAATGTTAGCAGGGGAATGAGCCTGCAACTCAATAAGTAAATAATCGGCACCAACTATACATGCATATCAATTATATCAACAAGACAAAACCAAACAACGTATATAAAATATAATCAACTTGATCAAGCACATTTCATTTCATTTCTCCACGTAGTCATCTCATACAAGACAATCAATCAAACTTGTCATTTCCTAGTTGGCTTACCAGAAAGGTGATATAGTATTTTTCTCCACCACTCAACCTCACTTTTCATTCATATATATACATGAATCCCCTTGACATGCCACAAAGGCTCATCAATCTTTTATCTCGCATCATAACTCTTTCATTTCGCATCAAAGCTCTTTTCATTTCGCATCAAAGCTCTTTTCACATCACATCATAACTCTTTTCATTTCATTTTGCCACATAGGCTACTCAACAATATCAAGGGGTATTCATATCATAGTTACATTCAATTTCCATCACTCTCTCGATTCCACATAGCACCGTTCTTGTCCACCATCACATGCCGAATAGACTCCACCACATCCCCACACACCATACATCCATTGTCAATGCCCGCCCTTCTCCTTGCTAACTCCGCCAACATAGGTAGTGCTCCCACACACATCCTCCACATAAATACTTGCACTTTCGGAGGTACCCGAACACACCAAAGAAGTGACCAAAGTGATCCCCGACCCCGTGACACCGTCAATGCCATCCCGGACGAGGAGGCTACACCTCGATCCCTTCTATCTACAGCCATCTGATAAGCACTACGAACCGAAAACCTACATCCCCTCTCACCTTTCCAACGCCACCTACCCTCCTCATCTCTCTCACACCCATCCCTTAACAACTCCCTCGCACTGAGCATACTTCTCCACGTAAGAGAGGGTCGATGCCCTACCCCTGCTTCCCAAAACGACCCCCTCGAAAAATACCGTGCCCAAAGCACCCGACTCAGTAACGAATTCTCCCTGGTCACCACCCTCCAGCCCCGTTTCGCTAATAGCGCTACATTAAACTCCCTCAACTCCCGGAATCCCATCCCCCATATCGCTTTGGGCCTACACAAACGTCTCCACGCCACCCAATGCACCTTCCTCTCCTCCCGATTATGCCACCAGAAATCCGCCATAATGGACTCCAGCTTCCGAATGAATGTCCGTGGGAGCTGAAAACACGACATCGCGTACATGGGTAGCGACTGCAGGACCGCCTTAATCAGAACGCCTTTGCCCATCTGGGATAGATACTTCCCGTTCCAGCCATGGGTTCTGTGCTACGCCCGGTCCTGAATATTTTGAAAAGAGCACCTCGCGTCCGCCCTACTACTGCCGGAAGGCCCAGATAGCTATCATGGCTCTCCACCAACCTGACTCCCATAATCGCCCCCAGAAAGTGCTTAACCGCCCTCAGAAGACCTCCACTCACCGCCATGCTCGATTTCCCCATGATTATTTCTTGTCCCGATGCCCGCGCGTATCGGTCCAAAATCCACTTCACCTCATTTAACTGTTCCATCGAGGCCTCACAGAACAATAGTGTATCATCCGCGAATAGTAGATGTGAAATCCGTGGTGCTTGGGGAGCAATCGCAATCCCTGCCAACCGACCTTGACCCTCCGCCTCCTGAATCATACACGAGAAAGCCTCTGCACAAAAGAGAAACAGATACGGGGACAATGGGTCTCCCTGCCGAATGCCCCGTTCCGGTCTAAAGTAGCCAACAGGAGTATCATTAAGCATAACAGAGTAAGAAACTGTGGTCACCAACAACATAATGAGATTCACAAAACGGTGATGGAAACCTACTCTAATCAACACACCCCTAAGGAACGACCACTCTACCCTATCATAAGCCTTGTTCATGTCTAGTTTTAGAGCTGCATTACTCCCCGTGGATCGAATCGACGTTATCAGTGATAAGGCGACCGGGGACAAAGGCAGACTGGGTATGGGAAATGATATCATCAAGCAAGAATTTAAGCCGATTGGCAACACACTTGGATGCTATCTTGACAATAACAATTTAGTCCTATGATTTATAAATTTATATAATTTGATCCCAAATATTTTTGTAAAGCTCCACTTTATTCCGTTCAAGTTTTAATATAATCAAAATTTAATCTATAATATATTTACTAATTAACTAAATTTTTTAAATAATTATCAATTAATCCCATAATTATGTATAAAAATTTAGTGTGCGTCACATTCTCCAATATTTAATTTGATAACTTAGGACTGTGATTAAACCCCAATCCCCTTGCGCAGTCTCTCATAACTGAAAAATTTGTAATAATATAATTGTTGTGTTTTCAAATAATATATAATTTTATTTGCTTAATGTATACATCAACAATTTAATTTGTAATAAAATACTCTCTCATATAACACAAATATCATGTCAAAATGTTTAATATTTTGACTAATTAAGGGATAGTTTCAAATTTTAATATTTTAACTAAGTCACCATACTAATTCTTTTCATTAAATTTTAAAAACCAAGTATTAATCAAACATTAAAAAAAAACAAAAATGTTACCTTTTCCGTTTTTCCTAATTTCCTTGCGTACTTGATCGTGTGTGATTCGGGATATTGTTGATCTAAGCACAATAACTCAAAACGACGTCGCGAGGCAACCAACTTCAGAAGTTTTTCAAAAAGTAGATTTATAAAAATGGAATGAGGTCCCTTTACATTGGATTTGATGGCCTATTTATAGTAAATGAGGAGGGATATAAAGACTATTTTACCCTCCAACCGCCTCTAATCTAACGGCTATGATCTAACCTTCAGGGGCGCCTTGATAATTTGGCTCCAGCCTACTAACTACCTTGGATGGCATTTCGGTAAATATATGTACATTTGGGAGTATTTTGGTAATTTTGCTAGTCTAATCCATTTTGCTCCATCAGCAGCCCCCCAACTCAAGCATTCATCTGATTCGCTAGATTTTTCCTGAAATTGAAGTTAGGAAAAAGTTGGAAATTCCTCGATTTCCTTCAATGGCGCAAGCCCCATTCTAGACCTTGATGTCGCACGTCAACCACCCCACACTTAATTTTTTCGCGTACTTCCGACGTTTCGGGATCTTGGTGTACCTTCCTCTCTTGAGGCTTTCGATATTTTGTTTATCCTTAGGAGAGTTATTAAGGACTCGTACTGCTAAGTCTTCCTCTCAGCGGTTGTAAAAAATTCTTGGAGTGACCCATTTTTCCAATGATCCTCGGAGCGAGAAGTTCTGTTGGGGCTTAGTGTGGTTGCAAGCATGATTCGTGAGTCCATTCTCGCCTCTCGTCAAGGAAGGAGGACGAGGTTGCTTGCTCCCTCATCCTTTGCAACCTCATATGTCACCATGGGGGCGAGGGGGCCCTAGCCTATTCGATGGCTGTTGTAATTGTGTTGCGTTGCGTCACGTTAGAATCACCTTGCGTCGCGACGCGTCATGTCACAATGCTTGAAGCACCTCACATCGCGACGCGTCACGTTGAATTTGCATTGCGCCATGTTTGAATCACCTCGTGTCGCGACGCGTCATGTATCGCGTCGCGTCAAAACTGTGCCGCGTTGTGACGCGTCACGTTGAGTTCTTCGGAAGCTTTGTAGAAGTTCCCTTGGTTGGGACACTCTTGAACTTCGTGGGAGTTCTTTGTCGTTCGAGGAACTTCTTAAGAGTTTATTTTGTCAAAATACTTTGAAACTTCGCAGGGGTTCCTTTTTACAATGTTTTCAAACTTCATTTCTCTATTGCTTATTAAGTTAAGTTGCTTCTTTTTAAACTAAATATCAATGTGAGGGGCAATCCCCCTCTTTTAGATAAAATATTAATGTGAGGGGCTGTCCCCCTCTTTTAGAAAAAAATATTAATATGAGGGGCCATCCCCACTCTTAGATAAAATATTAATGTGAGGGGCCATCCCCCTCTTTTAGATAAAATATTAATGTCAGGGGCCATCCCCCTTTTTTAGATAAAATATTGATGTGAGGGGTCATTCCCCTCTTTTAGATAAAATATTAATGTGAGGGGTCATTCCCCTCTTTTAGATAAAATATTAATGTGAGGAGCCATCCACTTCTTTTAGATAAAATATTAATGTGAGGAGCCATCCCCCTCTTTTAGATAAAATATTAATGTGAGGGGCCATCCCCCTCTCTTGCTCAATAAAGTATAAATAATGAATCTACAACAAGTGGACAAAAGGTGGACATTTTATTACCGTAATTCCGGGTTGCAAAGCATTTGAAAATGGATACAAAGCATTAAATAAGATGTTTCTTGAGGTTAGCAATATTCCACGTGTGTGGTACTTCGTTCTCGTTCATTCTCCACGACTTGATGCGGTCCTACCTATTTGGCGTCTAGTTCGGCCATGTTTCCTGTCGCGTCAGCTTTCCTTAATACTAGATCTCTGACTTGGAATTCGCGACACTATACTTTGTCATTGCGGGCCTATGCTATTAATTCCCTGTAGCTCCCTTCCTTGCATTCGCCCCACTCCTAGCCTCTCCTGAAATCCAGATTGGCTCGCCTTTCTTCGTCATTGCCGATTTGTCCCTATTGTCGCGTGCTGAATGTTTTCTCCCTTATGTCCACCGGGATGACTGCTTCTGTCCCATTGACTAGATTGGACGGGGACTCTCCGTGCCTCGTCGCGGGGTTGTTCGATATGCCCTTAGGACTCCCGGGTGTCCTTCCACCCAACTTCCTTTAGCTTCATCTAGCCTCGTCCTCAAATTTTGGAAGACTATCCTGCTGGTTACTTCTGCTTGCCCGTCAGAATGGGGTGTCGCGATGGTCCCGTATATTTCGCTGGGACGTGAATGACGTTGGCATGCTCTTGGCACTCTTGGATTTCTTCATTAAGTTCCATGCATCCTTACACATTGTAGGCCAGAGGTGTCCTCGCTTCGGGGCTCTGCATGCTAACACTCCACCTCCGGAATGATCACGCAGCCTACCTCATAGATCTCTCATAGAACATACTCTGCTTCATCCCCGCCGACGTATCCTAGATGAGGTTTGTAAAAAACCTCTCTTGCACAACTTACCTTTAATTTTCGTGAACTTTGCTGATCTAGTTCGAATTACCCTTGCTTCCTTGGGGTCTTGAGGCAAAATCCCAAAATTTCAATCTTCCTCCAGACCTTCTTTCCAGCTTGGTAAAACACTCTTTGTCGTCAAGACTTCTTCCCTCACAACATCCACCTCGTGTCGCTCTTGACTTAGTTGGGTTATTCTCTTGCTCTCCGCATGAGCCAATGAGCTGGCCAACTTAGTGAGTCAGTTCGTTTCTTCCTTGTATAACCGCGGGATTTGTTCTAGGTTGAGCTCGTCCAACTTCCTTCTTTAACGTTTGGATGTTTTCTAAGTACTTGGTCATATGCTCCCCCAATTTCGTAACCTCCATTCCCTTGCTTGACCCAAGTTGGAAGTCGTTGTCTGCCCTCGCATATGTCGCTCCCGCGGCGCAAGCTAGCTTTGTCCTCTCGCTTAGCGCATCACACTCTGACTCATTCTTGGATCTTCTGTTGACACTACTGCAACCTTGCTAAAGATGACACGGTTAGCATTGTGTCCCATTGCTCGCACTGCGACTCTTTCAGCTTGCCTCGAGTCTCTTCCTACTGGGCCTCCCGAGATAACCCTCACAACTCAGCAGTTGGGAGGTTATCCTTGCTAGCTCGTTTTGTTTCCTGCTTTACTCCCACGTGCCATGTGCCCGCCTCCAAAGATGGTTTCCTGGAGCTCTTGTTTCCTTTGCCCCACGAATTCTTGTAAGCAACCTCTTCGGACCGACTCCTCGACCTCATTCTCCAAGTGGCGGCATTCCTCCATGCTATGGCCTCGATCCCAGCCCTTGTCGTTTGGCTGCATCGAGCGTTTGATTTCGTGAGGCGTTCCGAGGGGTGTGTTGAGCCAAATCCTCCGGGAGCCCATGTCTGCGTTCACGCTTACTTGCTTCTGTCCTAAGGGGAACCCCTTTCTCCTCCTCTGCAGCCCTCCGTTGGAATGGATCTGTTGGTCACGAAACTGCTAACTCCTCGATTCTTACATACTTCTCAGCTCTTAGCAATAACTCCTCTTGTGAGGAAGGGGGCTTTCTAGCAATCAACTCCTTGAATCTACCTCTCCTTAGATTCTACTGCATGATGCTTGCCAAAAGTTCTGGGTTTACATGGGGGATTTCCAAAACCGCCTCCGAGAAGCGTCGTACGTACTCCCTCAAGCTCTTGTTCTCCCGTTGGACTATTGTAAACAAATACAAAGCAGTCTTGGGATACCGCCTATTTATCGTGAAATGGTGCAAAAAACGCTAAGAGAGTTGTTCGAATAATCCAATAGTTCCTGGGGGTAGCTGGTTGAACCACGCCATTGCCTTCCCCGAGAGGGTAGTCCTAAACAGCTTACAATAGGCTGCGTCGCTAATGTTTAGCAGATCGACCCTAGCCATGAAGCGATCAAAATGATCCTAAGGATCCCCAACTCCGTTATACTCGTTCATGCTCGGGATCTTGACCCCTGCATGGATGGCTTCTGCTAGTATGTGGGGGCGAAAGGACTCCGCCGCGGGGAGGGGGGGGCATAACTAAAGGTCGCGCTGGGTATCTTGGAGGACCCAAAGGATTCGGAAAAACATGCGGGGGAGGGACTCCAATTCCGTGGTATCCTCCTTCTTGCACCGGCGACATCTCTTCTTGACGAGGAGGTGAAAAGTAGTTGTCTTCACGTCTCCCATGCGGAGGATGTGGGAAGTAATCTTCTTTGCCCGCTCCCTTACTAGTAAGTTATAAATTCCTACACTTTTAACTCTTTATTGTTTACTTGAAAATAGCTTGACTAAGTCTCTTCAATTGAGAAAATCAGAGACCGTGTCTTCCTGATATCTTCTTTGATTTGATGAAACTAGATACACCCTATCAGGTTGGTTGAGAAAATCGTGGTTGAAGTAGCTGAAGCGTCGAGGCCTCCTTCTCTATAAATAGTGTGCCTCTCTTCTTCATTTCATACACTGAATCTGAATTCTCTCATCTCTATTTTTGCTTCACCTCTCTTTTTTTTTGAGTGATACTAGTCTGTTGTTCCAACTCTCTACTGTAAGTGCACGTATTAGAGAGTAGCTGTGTGAACTTTGGAGAGCGAAACGGTTCTAACGATTGCACCATAATCGTATTAAAATTTCACGTTCAGGGCAATGACTTTTTTCACGACACAGCTTTATAGATTCTAATTTTCTAACAAAAATCTCATTGTTCATTCGGGATTGTGTTGTAACTGGGCCAACCATGGTTGATTCAAAAATTCGAATGGAATAGTCTCAAAAGCTATACAAATCAATCATGACATAAATACAGGTTATATCACCAAATGGTAGAGCAAATTGAAATGTAACACTAATGTTATTGTGTTGAAGTTTGACATGTATCGAAATAACGGATCTATAGTTATCATATTACAAAATAGTATGGGTATTAGCTACAAGTAATTTTGTTGCGGAATTTGTGACGGAGTTTGGGACGCATCCCAAATTCAAAATTCAACTTGTGAAACGATGTTGTTTCTATTTCGAAAGGATGCTTCCGTTCCTAATTTCGTCCCAACTTTGCGATGGATTCAATGACTTTCTTTTTTAAATCTTTTAGTGACGATATTGGGATGAATTTTGCAATGATTTTTGTTAACCTTTTTAATGACGACATTGGGATGAATTTTGCAATGACTTTGGTACGGAACCCACCCCTCCAAGATATATCCCAAAGTCGTCGCAAAGCTGTCCCAAAATATGGCAACACTTGGAACGTACTCAACGTACCAAATCCGTCGCTATCCACCCGACCAATATTTTCATCCCAATTGCTTCGCAATTCCATTAAAAAATGTGCCAAAAATTGGGACACTCTCAAAATCGTCCCAAATTCGTCGCAAATTGGGGCGGAGTTTGCAATTGCTTTTTACAGATTCCACCCCACCAATATTTCCATCCCAAATGCGTCGTAATTTCATCCGGACGGTGTTAGAAATTTGTGACAACAGTGATATGCTAGAAAAGTTGTTCCAAATCTTGTACGAAATTAAATTTGGAACATTATTTGCGACGTCTTGCAACAAATTGGTCTTCAGCCATTTCTGGGATGGATTTGCGATCGATTTTGGTACATGTTTGCCATCACAAACATTAGTCATTTTCTTGTGATGAAATTTGCGACATTTTTGTGTGCCTACTATTGATCCCAAAGATGTTGCAAATTCCATCTGAATGGGATGAATAATTTCTGTCCAAAAATGCACAACAAATGAACTGTTTTTTTTTTAGTGATATAATACTAGTGATAAAAATATCAAATTATAATTGAAGTTGTCACTAAAAAAATATATTAAATAAAAATAATTTTGATCTCGTTATGCTAGAAAAGTTGTTCAAAATCTTGTACGAAATTAAATTTGGAACATTATTTGCGACGTCTTGCAACAAATTGGTCTTCAACCATTTCTGGGATGGATTTGCGATCGATTTTGGTACATGTTCATCGCAAACATTAGTCATTTTCTTGTGATGAAATTTGCGACATTTTTGTATGCCTGCTATTGATCCCAAAGATGTTGCAAATTCCATCTGAATTTGGGATGAATAATTTCCGTCCAAAAATGCCCAACAAATGAACTGTTTTTTTTAGTGATATAATACTAGTGATAAAAATATCAAATTATAATTGAAGTTGTCACTAAAAAAATATATTAAATAAAAATAATTTTGATCTCGTTATTACATAATTATTAGTGGGATAAAAAGAGCATAAAATTATCCCTATAGCTAGATTATTAGTTAAATATATATAATGACAATTTAGTGACAACGATTATATTAGAATATTCAAAGATCTAAAAATATTTCTTAATTATGTATAGTATATATTGTCTAATTTGTTATTTATGTACAATATGCATTTTCCATGTTTAGGAGATATAGAAATATTCTTTAGGTTTAGGAGATTTATATATATACGTGGCTCTTTGAGCCTAGAAAATACACAGAAACTTTTTCTTTTCAAAAGTTTTTTCATGGTACCAGAGCCTGTTAAAGATAAAACCACTATGACTAGCGAGGGAAAGAAACCAACTTCCCCCTACGTATTGACTTCGAGCGATAATCCTGATAATATAATTACTCAGGTGCAACTAAGAGGAGACAACTATGATGAATGGGCTCGAGCGATACGAACATCGTTGAGGGCCAAGAAAAAGTTCGGAGTTATTGATGGAACTATTGAACAACCTGACGAAGATTCCTCTAAATTAGAGGACTAGTGGACTGTAAATTCCATGTTGGTTTCATGGATGCTCAACACAATTGAGCCAACACTGCGATCTACCATAACTTATATGGAGATTGCAAAGGATCTATGGGAAGATATCAAAGAGAGATTCTCTATTGCTAATGGACCTCGTGTTCAGCAGATCAAGGCAGAACTTGCCAATTGCAAACAGAGAGGTATGTCCTTTGTAACTTACTATGGGAAATTGAAACAACTGTAGGAAGAGCTTGCGAATTATGAGAAAATTCCCACTTGTCACTGTGGAAAATGCAATTGTAATATTGCAGGGGAACTTGACAAGAAATGAGAAGAAGAGAGATTTCATCAGTTTTTGATGGGGTTGGAAGATTTGTTGTATGGAGCTGTCCGTTCCAATATTTTGAGCACAAACCCATTGCCAAACTGGAATAAGGCATACTCGTTGGTGTGCCAAGAGGAACGTGTTAGAAACATCTCACGAGGAAAAGAAGAACGAGGAGAAGTTGTGAGTTTTGCAGTGAAGACCAATACAGGAGGGCGAAAGTACAAAATAGAAGCCAAAAGATAAATCTACTGTTTACTCAAACTGCAAATGAGAGGGACATGATTCCGAAACTTTTTTTCAGCTTATTGGGTACCCGGAATGGTGGGGTGACCGTCCCAAAGGGACTGGACGTGGGGAAAGGGGACAGAGTGCAGGGCGTGGATGTAGCAGTGCAGCGAAGGTGAATACAACCCATGTAATTGGGCAACCATCATCATCGATGGCATCAACAGAAGAAAATACATCTTCTGGGACCTTGATAGCAGAACAATGGTAGTTCTTTCTCAATTTGTTGAACACATGCAAACCGGGTACTAGTGAGAAGATGAGTGGTAAGAATAATCTAAATTGGATTATTGATTATGATGCTTCACAACATATGACAGGTACTTTAGAATGTTGGACAAATTTGAAAGACATTGGGGCTTGTCCGATTGGATTGCCTAATGGAGAACATGTGATGGCATCGAAGGAAGGATCAGTCTACTTAGGAAAACATATCAAACTAGATAATGTTCTCTATGTTCCAAATTTGAATTGCAGTCTGATATCTGTGTCACAGTTGCTTGATGGCTCTAATTGTGATGTCTAATTTACTAATAGAGTTTGTGTTATGTAGGACCGCACCTCGAGGATGGTGATTGGAGTGGGTGAACAATGCAAGGGGCTTTATTATCTGAAGTCAGCGGTATCCATCCAAGCATGCAAGGCAAGTTATGTAGATTCCTTTGAATTATGGCATAGGAGGATGGGGCATCCGTCTACAAAAGTTGTAGAATCTCTTCCTCAAGTTGAACCTAGTAATGGTATGGTGAAGAATAAACCGTGTGACATTTGTTTGATAGCTAAACAAACAAGAGAAGTTTTTGTCTCTAGTGACAATAAAGCGACTGAAATTTTTGAGTTAATTCATTGTGATTTATGGGGACCTTATCGTATTCTTGCTTCTTGTGGGGCCTCGTATTTCCTGACCATTGTTGATGATTTCTCTAGAGGTGTATGGATATATTTGTTGACTAACAAAACAGAAGTGGATCTTGTCATGCGTAACTTCTTTGCCATAACTAAAAGACTGAATTTGTATGCTTGAATAATTATTTCTCTGAAAATGGAATTTTACATCAAACCTCATGTGTAGGAACACCTCAATAGAATGGTCGTGTTGAAAGGAAACATCGTCATATTTTGAATGTGGCTAGAGCTTTAAGATTTCAAGCCAATCTTCCCATCAAGTTTTGGGGGGAATGTGTTTTGACAGCTGGATATTTGATTAATTGAACTCCTTCAAAATTGTTAGGAGGCAAGACTCCTTATGAGATCTTGTTTGGTAGAACTCCAAGTTACAATCATATTCGAACTTTCGGGTGCCTGTGTTATGCTCGGAACTTGAATAGGGAGAAAGACAAGTTTGCTAGTAGAAGTCAACGTTGTTTGTTTGTGGGATACCCTTTCGCAAAAAAAAGGGTGGAGAGTTTATGATCTTGATACCGAGAAATATTTTGTATCTAGAGAATTCAACTGCGATTCATAGCGATAACGATGACAGGGGGTGTCACAGAAGTTTCGGAAGAATCTGTCCTAGAAAAACTTGGACGCGATCATAGAACGAAAGAAGCATCTACTCGGCTGTGAGACTTTGTGACATATACTGCACAACAAATAAGCCCCTCTGCATGTTCATCTAATCCAACTCTGTCCACATGTACCTCCTATCCTATAGCACATTATGTAAATTATGATAATTTTTCTCCACAACATCGGTCTTTCTTAGCAGCTATAACAGCCGAAAAGGAGCCTACTTCCTATGTTCAGGCCATAAAAAGATATTCGATGGAAAAAAGCCATGAGAAAAGAAATTGAGGCACTTGAAGCTAATGGGACCTGGACTTTGGAAGATTTACCACCGGGAAAACGAGCTATAGGAAGTAAATGGGTTTACAAGATCAAATATAACTCTGATGGTTCAGTTGAACGTTATAAGGCTCGATTGGTGATTCTTGGCAATAATCAAATTGAAGGAATCGATTACAATGAGACTTTTGCTCCTGTTGCAAAAATGGTAATTGTTCGTACTTTTCTTTTTGTAGCAGCAACAAAGGGATGGGAGCTCCATCAGATGGATGTTCACAACGCATTCTTACATGAAGATGCCACTTGGGTACGTTACTAAACAACCTGGGAATGTTTGTCGTTTACGTAAATCACGCTATGGGTTACGGCAGGCCCTTCGGTGTTGGTTTGCGAAATTAAAGAGTGCATTGAAACGGTATGGGTTTCTTCAATCTCAGTCTGATTATTCATTGTTTATTTTAAATCGAGACAAGATACATTTGAGTATACTGGTGTATGTTGATAATCTTGTTATTGCCGGGAACAATGGCGTTGCTATTCAGAAGTCCAAAGATTATATATGCCACTGTTTCCACATGAAAGATTTGGGGGCATTGAAATATTTTTTAGGCGTAGAGGTGGCTCGGAACCGAGAAGGCATTTTTCTTTGCCAACGCAAATATGCTTTGGATATTATTAGTGAAGCTGGATTATTGGGTGCTAAACCATCTAAGTTTTCTATTGAAAAAAATCATCATTTGGCCTTGGACACGAGTACATTATTGGTAGATTCAGAAAAGTATCGAAGATTGGTGGGAAGACTGCTTTACTTGACACTTACTCGACCTGAGTTGTCATACAGTATCCATATCTTGGCACAATTTATGCATCAGCTGAGGGAGGCTCATTGGGAAGCAACTCTGCATGTAGTCCGTTACTTGAAGGGCAGTCCTGGACAAGGAATATTTCTACGAGCTGATAGCGATCTCCGATTGTATGCTTACTGCGATTCTGATTGGGGAAGTTGCCCTTTAACACGAAGATCTCTTACCTGCTATTTTGTTATGTTAGGCACTTCTCCCATTGCTTGGAAGACTAAAAGGCAACATACAGTGTCAAGATCTTCTGCTGAAGCTGAGTATCGTTCGATGGCCACCACTGTGTGTGAACTAAAATGGTTAAAGGGTCTTTTGTTGTCTCTAGGCGTTGTTCACTCTCATCATATGCTATTATATTGTGATAGTCAAGCAGCTTTACACATTGGTGCCAATCCCGTGTTTCATGAGCGAACAAAGCACATTGAGATTGATTGTCATTTTATTCGTGATGAGATTCAACGTGGCCATGTTCAGACTGCTTATATCCGTAGTTCAGAGCAACTTGCAGATATCTTTACTAAGGCATTGGGGACAAAACAGTTCATGTATCTTCTCCACAAGTTGGGGGTTCACAATCTTCACGCACCAACTTGAGGGGGGAGGGGGGTATTAGAATATTCAAAGATCTACAAATATTTCTTAATTATGTATAGTATATATTGTCTAATCTGTTATTTATGTACAGTATGCATTTTCCATGTTTAGGAGATATAGAAATATTCTTTAGGTTTAGGAGATTTATTTTCCATAATGTAGTGGTCTTATGATGTATATATATACGTGGCTCTTTGAGCCTAGAAATCACAGAAACTTTTTCTTCTCAAAAGTTTTTTCATTATTTATTGACACTATGTATATATGAGTCAGTGTCACTTAGTGACCATTTTATGTACAATTTTTTGTTACCAATTCTTAATTATCAGTAACAAATTTTACAAAATAATAGTCATGACCATTATATAAATCATTATTGAGACAAAATAAAATTTGCCACTAAATATAAATAATTAGTGACAATATTAAAAATTATCACTTGATTGTTTTCATCTCTAATTTTCTCTGTTTTGGTAATGACTTTTTACGTACCGATTTAATATTTTATTCAATAAATTATTAATTAAATTTTAATAGTGCTTAACCAATTTTCTAGCTTCGTCATTGTGAACAAAATTGATGGTTTAATTGAAACAATACAAGGGTTTTGGTATTCTCCTTTGGTGTCCTTGTAGCCCCAAGATCAGCAAATAAGATCTCTTCTACGCACTCACTATAAGAATATGACTCAATAGCAACGAAAAAAATATTAATTTCGAGATCTTATACGCACTTACTATAAGAAAATGACTCAATAGCAACGAAAAATATTAATGTCGAGCTAAATAGCAAATAAAATGCCCATTGCTAGTTTACATTATTTAATGCAAAATTTTACTTGCTAATATATTAAGCAACAAAAATTTATTTGCTAACAAATTTAGTAACGAATTGTTTAAAAATATATTATGTAGTCTAGATTAGCAATGAAAATTATACTTGCTGATCAATCCGATGCTGATTTTAGCATCAAAGTTTTCATAGTATTTAACAATTTTCTTGTAGTGACTTTTTTATTTTGAAAAGCTCCCTTATAACTATCACGGATGGATAAAAAACTTGATGACAAGACTCTGAGCAAGATAAAACGAGGCCTTCACTCATACTCATTAAGGGTAGGCCAAGCCTTTTTTTTTTTTTTTTTTTTTTACGATTTCATGAATATGGGTGGTGTGATCCGATGATCTATTGTATCTGAACGTTCAAATAGATGTTTTCACTGAGAATGGATGGACACTACAAAAAAATGCTGGAATTGGAACGGATATAGACGTCCTTTCCAACTATCGTTCCAAATAGGAATGGTAAATGGAACTATCGTGGAACGGGAAACCATCCTTGGGGCAGTTTGCGCAAGGTGCCGCCAGAGCACCAGCATTTCTGGTTTGAGAGTTTGAAGGTAACGGCAATTAAATTTTTATTTTAAATATTTTAATAATCTAAGTTCTGATATATATATATATATATATATATATTTAATACAGATGACGTACTGGTGGGACGCCGACGATGAAGCGATGTTCAAGATCTTCCACGTCTGGGTGGGAAAGTTCCTCCGGAAGAAGTTCGTCCTCGCCAGCCAGTCCCTGCAAAAGCCTCTATGGCTGGCGAACGAGGTCTGGCGGCGGCTGCTCTTGTACTGGGAGTCCCCGGAGTTCAAGGAGGAGTGCGTGAAGAACAAGGCGAACCGGAACGCCAACCCGGCTGCATCCGCTACTGTGTACCGCAGGGGATCTGTCTCCGTCGATATGCATAAGCGGAAATTGGTAAGATATTTAATGTTATTTCAAGTATTTATTATTATTAAATTAAAGTGGTAATAACTGTTTCCCATTTCTTTTTACAGGAGGAGCAGCTCGATCGACCAGTGAAGCAGATGGAGTTATTCTCCAGATGCTACAAGAAGAAGGCCGATGGCGGCTGGAGCGGGCCGAGGGCAGTGGAGGTGGCGGTAAGTGGTTGATGAAATATTCCAATTTTTTTTTAATGTTTGAAAATATGCTAATTTATTCTAACTATGTTTGCAGGAGACGTTCTAGAAGATGATGAAGGATCACCAGTCTCAAGCCACAGCCAATCCTGGGGATCCTCCGGCTGAATCAGAGGGCTCGGTGGCGCAGACCGAGCAGGAGATGTGGCTGGCTGCAGTCGGGGGCAAGAACAAGGGCCAAGTATTCAGTCTTGGTTCTGAGGCCAACGGTCTCAGCCATACCGTTACCTCGCCATCACCACCGCCAGCGCCAGTGCCAGCGCCAGAGCCAGCGCCTTTGTCAAACCTGGAGGGTCGGATGGTCCACCTCGAGGGGATGATGATGGACCTGATGGGCATGATGAAGGCCATGCAGACCAGTCACTTCGGCGTCGGCTCGTCATGGCCTCCTAGAGACCCCCCCTTCAGACGTTGACGAGATGAACGAGGACAAGGGGGACGAGGAGTAAATTTAGTACTTTTTTTTATTATTTTTTTGTAATTAATTTGGATAATATTCGTATTTAATATAATTTTTATTTCTAAATTATGCATTATTTCATATTTAAATATTAATTATAAAATCAAAATAAAAAATATTATTAATAATTCAATTTATATTTTAATGATAATAATTATTACTATAAAAAAATATTAATAATTCATTAGTTAGGAACGGTATTTTAGACGGCCATGGACCGTCCAAAACCGTTCCAATGTTGGACTGTTTTAAAGCAGCTACCGTTCCTATTACCGAGCAACAAACCGTTCAAAATTTAGATGACAACCATTCCTAAAAGCGGGTAAACACGAATTTCAAATTCTGGACAGACCGTTCCTAGATGTATTCCAAAATCAATGCTTTCGTGGTTAGGCTTTCGTTCTAAAGACAATACCAAAAACTGGTCCAATGTCGTATTCCAAACTAGGAGTGAAAAAATCGTTCCCAATGCCCGCGACAAAATGTATTCCTGTTACCGTTCCTAGTTTGTATACGTACCGTTCCAATACATATTCCAGAAACAGTGCTAAAATGTATTATGCTGACAATTCCAAAATGTGTTCTAACTACCATTCCTAATTGCATGATTTATTTTTTATATGACCGTTCCAAAAATTTATAAGGTGTTCCAAATGCAAAAATTATAAATTCATACATACAAAGGAAATTAAGAACGGTATAACGATTGTATGCCAAACAGCATTCCCATATTGGAACGGTCGCCGTGTTACCGTTCCTAATTATTAGGATCGCCTCTCATTGCCACGAATAGCCTCCCGTTCCTGAACCGTTCCTAATAACAGTCCAAACGAATCCAGTGAACTATTTACCGTTCCAAAAGTTAACAAAATCGTTCGTATTATCGTTTCAATTCCCACATTTCTTGTAGTGGGAATTAATAACCACGGAAGGGGCCTTGCATGGTCGGAGTAACAAAAAAGAAAAAAAAGAAGAAGAATCGAGCCCGAATATGACATTGAACTTACTTACTTGTGTAAGAAATGATATCAAATAGACTATTTTTATATTTTATTTCATATTTCGAGTTGGAGCTTTCTTGGCCAAATTGAAAGACTGTATATATTACGACCAGAACTAAAACACTAAAAAGAATATATTACAATTAAACCTTATATATTAAGGAAATTTATCTGTTTGTATTAAAAGTGTGTATTATGTTTCTTTTAAGTATAAATATATGTTTTGAAAATGGAGAAAAGTCAAAGAGCAAGTAAAAGATGTAATTTTTTTTTTCAGTACAGTATGTTCTTAACAAAATTATGTAATTTATCCATACACAGAAGGATATTACAATATTCCTAACAAATATTCATGAAAGTATCTTAGTCTTAAAATCTAAAGTAGTTGTACATAGTTGAATAAATTTTTATATTATTCATACTCTTTCATAAAAAAGTTAAAAGAATAATGTTCAATAATTCTTGACATAAACTTAATATCTTTTTTGAAAAAAAAAAAAAACATTTGCAAATTGCTCAATGTGCAATTTATAATAGAAAAACTGTAAAAAAAATTCCTTAAAGAAGAAAAAAAGAAAAATTGTAAAGAATTTAAAAGGTAGTGAATGTGAAAACATCATCCCTAGCGGAATAGTTATTAATTGTTTCATAAGAACTTGGTTTATAAAAGTATTGGAAAGAATTATTAGTAAGGTGACTTAGTTAAAATATAAAAAATTGAAATTATGGCTTAATTAGTGCAAATATTAAATAGTTTGACCCCTCACATGCTTGATCCAGTTTATCAAACAGGGTCTGGATACTCAAGTGCTGCAAATTTTACACATAAATATAAAATACAATACGAAATATAACCCAAATTTATAACATAAGGTCAAATCTCAAGACTTTTCCAGAATAACTCAACAATAAGTACAAACTCAGTTGTTTATGGTAATGGGAAACTGATGAATGACATCATTCCAAGGATTGTCTACCTTGGCAGGATCGATAGTCCTCAACGCACGCCATACTGCGCTGCCACACTTGAAACCTGATCCGAACGCAATTTGCCAAACGCAGTCGCCTTTTCGGATCCGCCCTTTCGCCTCTGCATATGCAAGTTCATACCAAATCGAACTACTTGAAATATTACTGTACCTGTAAAGGGTCATTCTAGATGGCTCCATTTGCCATTTTGTGAGGTTTAAATTCTTCTCCATTGCATCCAACACAGCCTTTCCGCCGGCATGGATACAGAAATGATCGAAGGCGAGCTTAAAATCAGGAACATATGGACTTATGCCTTTAATTTTGAACAATTTCCTCGCCACAGTGTTTGCGATGAACAAGAGCTGCTCGGAGATGGGGAGGACTAGTGGCCCAAGAGTTGCAATGTTTGCTTTTAAGGCTCTTCCTGAAACTCCCATAAGGTCTTTCGATAGTGAGATGCCGAGTTTTCCTTCTTTGTCTACTTCTTGGATAACACATGTGTAAGCCCTATCGTCGGCCCCATGGTGGGTGCGGAGGGTGTGCTTGAGTTCATATTTTGAAATTTGGGAGTCGGAGGATCGGTTGGATAAAAGGAGTGCAGCTCCACCCATTCGGAATAGGCAGTTTGAGATGAGTTTCGATCTATCATTGCCAACATAATAGCCTGAGGTCACGCTCTCTAAACTCATAACTAGGGCATAGGTATTACGTTGAGCCTGCACATGTTGTAGTCAGGTTGTCAAGAAAATATGTTGCAAAATGCATTGTCAAAAAAATTCAACATTTTCATAGAAAATATGTTGGAAAACTATGATGGAATTTGCAACGCGTGTTTTTGTTGTTGCAGCCCTTGTTCGTTGACATATTAAACTGTCGGAAAACCATCTTAAAAATAGTCAGAATGGCAACGCGCGGATTGTTGGCCGTTTGGTCGTGGAACAAAATTGAGAAAGATGTATCAACGCAGCATTAGGCCAAGGATGCTGAGACTCAACCTCTCGAGCACGATAAGTAGGTTGCTACATCTTTGTATTTTTTATTAATTAAAAATTGTAACAAATACATTTTTATTTAATTTATCAAAAGTAATTGCATTTTTTGAATTTTCTTTATTTTTAAAAATTTATATCTATAATTCAAACTTAACTACAAATAATAATTTATTACGAAATATTAATAAAATTAGTAAAAAGTTTAAAAAATTTATTCGACGTTCAAACTGTCAGAAATTAAGTTGTCTTGCACCATTACCTCAGATTTTCCAACCCTTGAACAAAAGAAGGGGTTTTGTGGAAAACAAGCATTGGAAATATTGAGGCACATTGTCAATCGTCGAAAAAATCGTGACAAAAGTAATTATACTATCCCGTTACAAATATCATCGAAAGAGCCATTTTAAATCTTCAACATCGTCATTCGTGGGAACGTCAGTTTCTGTAGGAAAATCCATCACAACATTTGACTTGTGATGGATTTCTTCATTAATCCATCACAAATTTTCATCGAAAACTTAGTGCAAATAACCACTATAATTAATCTATTAAAGTATAAAATTATTTAATATTTAATATCTCTAACAATTATATTTATAGAATAATTATATTTCTGACCTGTAGAAGCCGTTTGGCGAGATCTACAGCAATCACTCCAGCGCTGCAGCCCATGCCACCCAAGTTGTAGGTCAATACATCTTCTCTAAGCTTGTATCGGTTGACGATCATGGCAGAAAGCGACGGAACTGGATTGAACGTCGAGATATTAACTATAACCACTCCAATATTACGAGGATTCACCCCAGTTCTTGCCAAGAGATCATCCACGGCTCCAGTTATCACAGTCTCAGCCTCCCCCCGACCACAGTCGAAGGCCGATTTGGGTGGGAAATCTTTGAGGCCATAAACAAACACATTATCACTAACTCCAGATTTCTCCATCACTTTGCTACAGAATGCAATGCTTTCAGGGCTTATAACAGTCTCCAGTCGCTGACAAACAGTTTCCCTGGAGGCGAGTAATGATGGGTCATGCTTGTAACACGCGAAATCCACCAAATAAACCTTTTCAGGTCGACGTATGATTGTGGTAAGAACGTATATAGTCCCCATTGATAATGAAGACAAGCAGACGAGCGCAACGATGAAAGAACGAAGATCATTTGCATAATACTTGTGCAGCTGAGTTATGGTTGTTTGGTTGAAGCCATGTGCTGAAAAATGGTGGATTGCAGTAGAGAGAATTGTAGGGATGATGAAGAGGTATATTGAGTTGGAGATTACAAAGTTATAAAAGAGTTTCGTGTAGGTTTTGAGCTGATCAGAGGTGAAAAGAAAATTGGGAGTGGTGTTTTCTACTGCCATTGTTGTTGTCAGAATTCTGAGTGAAAGTCCTATAAATAGGGAAAAGAAAGTCCGACATGGGAAAGTTCTAGCCCAACAAAACTTGAAAGGTTGAATTAATTACATGATAACTATAACGATAATTATATCATCCTTTAGTACAAGGAATATAATAGATCCCGGATCACTTTCAAAATCCGTCCAACGTCTCGAGTTTGGAAACTTACAGTAAATATTTTTATTGTTTGCTTCCGTCAACAGTGACAAAGTCTTGCCTCAATAACAGACTTGGTGGCTCCGTTAACAATTTGATGGAAAATGCTGTTTGGGACCAAATTTGAAAAAAAATTGAACAAATGGGACTAAATGTGAGATAAATGCAATAAATGGGACAAAATAAAAAAAAACCCTAAAATATGGGAACAAAAAAGCGATTTTTCCTATTCTAGTGGATCTATTTGTTAGTAATATTCACGGAATTACATGAGCCAAAAAGTTGAATGAAATTAATTCATATTTACTCAATTGAGTTACAAACATATTGTAGGTCAAGGGAGAAGATATATAAGGGGAGTTTAGTTAGAAAATATTTGTTTGAACTGTAATAAACTAGTAATAAGTCAATCGGGCGAAAATATGGATCTTCATCCTTCTTTTTTTTTTCTTTTTTTTGTTTTTTTTGTAAATATCAACATATTCAGTGAAATTTGATTAATGGATGGATTCATTTGTTGGATGAAAATAAATGCCAGATGTATTAGATTTAATTTCTAAACCTTATGAGAGGGCGGTATAATTATCCCTAAATATCATGTACTTATGATGTGATTGATGTACAGTTCAAAAGAATGTCAATTACATAACAAGTATATCACACTTATTATGTGATTGATTGTGTTTAGCTTAGACCTGATCCATTTAAGAATTTTGTGGAAGGGAGTCAGTTTGGAGGTGAAGAATCTGCTGTTAATTTGGCACAATTAATATGATTTTGAAAAATTTTAAGAATAATAACATTTGGTGTTAATTCGTGACAAAGTTCGTGACAGTATATCTATCCAATATTGTCATTAAATTATCATAATTTATATATCAGTAGTCATTTATAATAATAATTTTATATAGTCCTTTTATCACTGATAATTAATGATGAATTTTTTTTTTCAATTTTGTGATTATCTAAGATAAAATATTTTATCATTTAATACACATAATTAACAATAATATTTCTTATTATAATTTCTTGAAATTTTGTTGCTAATATTATTGTCTAAAAATGTAGTTTGCATTCAGTTTTAGTCCTTAACATCTGAATCGCTTAAACTAAATTGCATAACATTTACAATTTATACTTTTGAATCGCTTAAACTAAGATCATTTAAGTTAAAAATCATAGTTTTCTCTTTATCAACTTTTACAATTTATTTTAAAGACTTCGCCCTAAAGACTCAAAATTTCAGTTTTTCTCCACTCTCTCATTTTTTTCTTTCACACAATCCCATCTATCTTTACAAATATATAATTTTTTTTATAATTTATTCCCATCACAAAATAAAATTTATTACAATCATCGCTTAATACGATGGCCTTACTGGTGCATATAATTGAATTTTATGCTACATATAATTGAAGGGCCCATCTACCTTTTTGATAAATTTTTCTTTCTTCCTCATGCACTTTGATATTTCCAATATTAAGCCATTTATCTTCTTTTATCAATAATTTTTCACAAATCAAATATATAAATATATGTATTTAGGTATTTATAAATATTTTTGAAAATTACGCACATGCATAAAATGTACCTCAACTTACTAGTTCATTATAACCGTCACTTTCATTTATTCAACTATGGAACAAAATCAAAATAGAATACGTATGAACATTAGACATGTTTATTGTCCCACTTAATTAATAGTGTAGATGGCGGCATGCGAAAAATATAATTTTAGTCCATTAATTATAGGATAGTTGCACTTTTAGACCTATCGATGTGAATAAATTATTGTTCTAATTTATACACGCATAAAATGTGCACGAGTAAAATATTTAAGTATAGCAAATTGGCGCAAATGTTACATAGACTCCGGAAAATTATAATTTTAGCAAGTATAGAGAGGTGGCACTTTTAATCCACTTGAAATTCAATTTGTCATTAATAAAGGAAAATAGTTTCGTAGCTGCCTAATTCATTAACTCCTAACTATAGCTCTAACTCTAACTCTAGCTCTATTAAAATCAGTAGATCAACTTACTCTATTTTTTTTAGTCACAATAACATGGTTTTGACTGGCTCATAGCTCATGAATCAATAGTACCTTATCCTATTTCTCTCTTTCTTCGAAATAGGACGGCACCAACCCTGCTTTTAGTAGTTTCTACTCCCAAGGAATTAAAAAACAAAAATTGGATTTAAGCTAAACCCAAAGAGCAACTAGCTCAGAGAGCTTCCTCTCTGAGTTCCTTCAAGATCTTTTCTATTTGTTTAAGTGATAGTCGAAATTACCTTAACTTTATAACTTTATCTTTATACAGAAATATGTCGTGTCACTGTGGAAGTAAAGACTATGAAATGACTGCTATTTTTTTTGTGTAAGTTTATAGCCAAAGAAAATCCAATGGTTAAGGGATTATGATTTCAAGGGGTAACAATTGGGACCTAACGAGGCACCCAGAGCAATGGATGGATCCGAGAGTTGAAGACAACTCGGGAGAGTAATACAACTCTCGACGGCTAAAAATATCGACAAAATAAAGCCCTGCAAGGGATTGTATGTTGTTAAAGATCGTTTTTAAAAAAGTAAATAAAGTTAGATGAAGTAACTAAAAATTTTACTCTTTTTAGTTGGCAGAATCTGTTTGGTCGGTTCCTACCGTTTTATAATTTCTTTTACTTCTTTTTACTTTTTTTATTATACTCGTATTATATGTATTCAAACACAATAAATATACACCTGCATCGAGTATGCACAATAAATCAAGCATATTTTTTTTTTTACAGTAAATAGATTTAAAGTATATTTCTATAATTATATAATCATATTGAAAAGAACAAAAATAATTTTTTCAAAAAAAAATATGAGGGGAAATAAAAAAATATTGGAGCCAACATTTACAGAAAAAAATAATTTTATTTTTCTAAAATTTCTAGATTTATTATGACTACCATTTTTGTTTACCGATTTTATTTATTGTCACAATTCAAAATATTGTTACCAGAAAAACAGTTTATTTGTCATCATTAATTCTATTCAACATATGTTTTACTTTGGGTAACAATTTTGTTTTTTTCTTGGGAAAAATTACTTTTTGTAAGGAAATTCAATTTCTTGTAACGAATTAATATAATTGTTACAAAAATTCAAATTTATTGTAACAATTACTACACTTTGTTACAAGAATGCTAGTTTTTGTGACGATTTGATCATTCATGATGCAATTGTTTTAGTATCTAGAACACATTTCTTGTAGTGGTAGCAACTTTAAATAAAAAAAAATAATTCAATTTATTTAAATATAGTCTTATTATATATAATTATATTGTTAGTTTATTTATTTATTTTTTGACCTTGATTGACTATGAATATTACTTTGAAAAAGAATCATTACAATTATGAGTAGTTGCAAGAAAGTACATATTTCGAATCTTACCATATGAAATTACTTGATTTGGTCTTAGATCTCAAAATTAATTTAAAATTAACTTTTTAGTAAAATTGTTAATAACTCTTGCTTTTTTTTTTTTTTTTATAAATGTGCGATGATATTATAATAAAATAACAAACAAAATCCACCTTACAACCAAAGTCCACTTTGAAAAGTGCACCGTATGAACAGAAAGCAAAAACTGAAAATAAAAGACTACTCTACCAACACAAAACATAAAGACAATAATCCAAAATAAGTAACAGCTACCAACCTACTATCCTAACATAGACCAGAAAGAAACAGAACATATTAACCAAAACCTCACCCAAGCTTGAACAGATTGATAGTTCCTTAATAGCAAAACAACACTATTCAGCAATTCCAAACAGATCCAGCTTCCTACCTTCCATGACTCGCTTGCATATGAGATTTCACAGAGCCCAACAACACATGTAAAATAGATTCCTCCCATCCTCCTCAACTTGCCTCCCAACATTTAGTACCCATTCTGCAACACTTGTATTCCAGTGGGAAACATACCTCCAAGGTAAGCATGATAAAGCCCAATATTGTCTTGCCACCAGACATTCTAAAAGAACATGCCGAATGGATTCCACATGTGCCCCACATGCTACACAAACAGGTTTTCAATCCCTCTTTTACGCTGAGCTAGGTTCTGTAGCATTGGAATATGCATAAACGCCACATAAAAACACGCACCTTCGGAGGCACACGAGCACGCCACAAAAATCAGCCCAAATTAGCACCATTCTGTCCAACAACAAATTCCCCGCCCAACGTTGAAGTAACTGTCCGGTCTCTCATCACAAACCGCCTATTTATATGCACTTTTTACGGTGAAAGTCCCAGTCTTTATGAAATCTCCAGCTCCAAACACCACCAGCAACAGCATTCTGATTTAGCATCCATACACAACCCTCCTCTAACAGGTTTCGGGCAGTGAGAATGCTTCGCCATGTCCGCGAAGGTTTAGTACCCTGTGTTGCATTCCAGAAGCTGCCATCCGGAAAATATTTTGCTTTTAGCACACAACTTAGAAGATAGGATGGTCTTGTAAGAATCCTCCAAACCCTGCTTTGCCAAAAGAGCCAAATTAAACTCACAAAGACTACGAAAAACCCAATCCCCCTCTACGTAAAGGCCGACACAACTTATCCCATGCGATCCAATGAACCCGACCCTCCCCTCTATTGTGCCACCAAAAGTCCGTTGTAGCCGATTCCAACTCATGCAACAGACGCTTAGGAAGCTTAAAACATGACATTACATAAGTTGGTATCGACTGCAAGATCGCCTTAATCAACACCCCTCTTCCCGCTTGAGATAAAATCTCTCATATTCCACCCCCCTGTTTTATACCACACCTTATCTTTAATATATCTAAATGCCGCCCCCAAGACCTACCAACCACCGCCGGCAATCCTAAATATCTATCATGAGCATATACCAACCGAAACACCAAGTATGGATGCCAACTCCTTTTTCGTCATCTCCCTCAAACCCCCCGCTAATCATCATGCTAGACTTCTGAAAATTTATTTCCTGTCCTGAAGCCCTCGCATACAAACCCCAAAACCCTCCGAACCTCCCTCAACTGCTCCTCCTTGCACCACAAAAAACCAACGTGTCATCAATAAACAATAAATGAGATATAGCCGGCGCTTGTGGTGCAACAACCACCCCTACTAACCTTCCCCCCCCCCCCCCAGCAACTTGAATCAAACTAGATAATGCTTCCACACAAAAGATAAACAGATAGGGGGAAAAAGGATCACCCTGATGGATGCCTCTTTCCAATCGAAAAAAAACCAAAGTGTTCACCATTTAAAGTTAACGAATAAGAGACAGTCATAACCAGCAGCATCACTAAATTAACAAATCTATGTTGGAATCTCAACCTAAGTAAAAAACACCTCTAAGAAAAGACCACTCGACCTTATCATACGCCTGCTCATATCTAGTTTCAATGCCACACATGCCTCATTTGACTGGTAAGATTTTTAAAGATAGTGACTTAACTCGAAAGCTAACAGGACATTATCAATAATCAAACGACCAGAAATAAAAGCTGACTGTGTGTGAAACACTATAGAATCAAACATATCCCTAAGGCGATTGGCTACACATTTGGAAGCAATTTTAATCACTACGTTGCATAAGCTTATAGGCCTCAACTGTGACACTGTTTCGGGAGACTCATATTTTGGAATGAGAACTACATGAGTATAATTAAGCTTATGTAAAAGAACATGCTCATTAATACGAAGAACAACAACAGTCACATCTTGCCTAACAATGGGCTAAAAATTTCTGAAAGAAAAAAAGGGGGCAACCCATCAGGACCAGGTGATTTGAATGGAAACATACCAGATGGGCCACACTTTACCTCGGCAGCAATGAAGGGGTCAGGAAAAGCTTGGTTCATCTCCGGGGAGACCCGTGGCTAGATGGACATAAGCACCTCATTCATATTCAAATCCGGTGGTTGAGATGTAGCAAAGATATTACGAAAGTAGGGTAGGAGATTTCCTCGAATGTCTGCCTCTGTATCCCTTACACACCCTTCTTATCTCTCAACTGGGAAATAACATTCTGTCGACATCTAACATAAGCATGAGCGTGAAAGAACATAGTGTTCCCGTCCCCATCTCTCAACCAATGAGTTTTTGCTACGTTGTTGCCATTTCAACATTTCCAGCAGATGCAACTCCTCCAGCTCCTTTCGAATTCTGTCCATCTTTGTTCTCTCCGTTACACCGATCAACCCGGTTTCAAGCTTTAGCATATTTCTCCTCTAACTCTTTAACATAGCTGGGCGGCTTAGCAAACTGCTCCCTATTCCATTATAGTAGCTTGAGCCTGCATGCCTGAATCATTCCAATCAACCGTTGTTCTGGATCATCTTTCGTATGTGTGGCCCATGCCTCCTCCACTACTCCCCCATAGCCTCAGATTCCAACCACTTTGCCTCAAACCTAAACTGAGCTTTCCTCCTCGACCGCTGAATCTCCCCACCCAGATCCCAACGAAACTATCATCAGAACATGATCAGAAAAACAGCGTGGGAATATGCTTGACCACCGTGTTAGGGAACTTGGTACACAAGTTCGAATTACCAAAAGCCCTGTCCAAACGAGCTAACATCGTCTCAGGCCATTGACGTCTGTTGCACCACGTGTATTTCGGTCCTTGAAATCCCAAGTCACATAAATCTGCATCACCTATAGCTCGTCGAAAATCCTCTAATTGCCATCGAGGCCTTTCTGAACCCGTCTTCTCATGATGAAAAAGGATCTCGTTGCAATTCCCTGCACAGAGCCACAGTGCATCTAACTGACCAATGAGCTGAACTAGTCTGTCCCACACGGCCCTTCGGCTCCCCATAGAATCCAGTAAACCGCCAATTAGCCCGACTCGTTCAGCCAACACATCCACATCTATGTGATTCTTTGAAAAAGACCTCGACTGCACTACCACATCCTCCTCCAAAACAATACCAACCCCCAGATCTCCCGACTGCTGGCACACTAACTACATACAAGTCTAACCGATCCCTAACCCTGTCAACTCTAACTTTCCCACACTTTGTTTTAGATAAAAATAATAACAGAGGGCTAAACTCACGAACCCACTCACCCAGCTTCCGAACTGTCGAGACACCCCCCAAACCTCGACAATTCCACACTAACAGATTCATGGTGAACGGCGGGGCTGCCTTACAGCCTCCGCCGATACTGAAGTCATTCCCTCATCACGAACCAAACATTTTTTTAGGGGTCTCTCTCCTGTCGGCAACCCCCTCTTTCTTTTTCCACTTCTAACTCGTCTCGCCCTAACACCTGTACCCCTACCCCTCGCGACCCTTTCCTGGTTGATCCCCTTGCTGTAGAAAAAACCAATGGGACAGCCACCAGCGTGTCCTCACCCCCTGCCTCCGAAACCGTTGAACCCACCACATCCCCACTACTGGAACATTTTGGATTGAAGAGAGGTCTTTGCCCTCCTATACAATCGGCGTTGTGGACATGGAAATGGAGTCCGACTGATTTTGAGATGTATACTCTCTTTGCTTTGAAAAACTAATTTGGGCTATCGGAGAAGGCTGATTTCCCCCATGAGATGCCGGCAACAAAGAGAATTTCGGTGAGAGTCTGACGACATCGTCGGTCAAGAATTTGGACACCAGGCACCCCAATCTTATCCGTGGCCTCATTAAGTTGCGGGTCTGGGCCTCCCTCCGCGTACGGAAATTCCTTGGGCCCATTATCCCTGAATTCACATCCCTTGGGCCGACTAATTGCTGAGCTAGGCCCAACCCACAGTCTGGTATTGGTGATTAAACCCTTCTCACCCAAAAATTCCTTATGCATATGTGAGCGGCCCATATATTATCCGGCCTGGATGTAATTGATTTTGAATCATCCTCCAGGTCCAACGAACCATCCCCTTTGCAGCAGACGCCCATGTAACCTACGGTCCCCCTCACTCTCAACCTCCCTCGCCCACGTTCCACCACCTGCAACCACCCCCATCACCGGCCTGTCTGGCCGTCATTCCCCGAAAACTGACCCCCCTTCACCCTTATCGCCCCCAGACCCCCTATTCCGATCAAACCCGTGTACTCCTCTTCCCCACCCCCTTTCGGCAGGCCACAATCAAAGATTGCTACCCTCGACATCCCCCTATCTCCCCCTTCCCGTTTGAAAGCGATCAGCCCCCAGCCCCCTTCCCCAGCCACCCGACTGAAAACCATGGCTCTGAAAATTGCTCCAACCGCCCTTGATTCCCTTAGCCAAGGTCCATAACGAATGTCACCATCCGCTCTCCCCTGCAATGCGTTCTACATTATGCGTTCACAGTCTCTCATTATATCCCCTATCACCTCACACTCGTAGCAAATATTAGGCAGCCGTTCATATGTAAAGGTCACCTCCGGATGACGCATCTTTAAACAACATTTTAGAGGCTCCCGAACATCTATAGATACCCGAATCCGCATCCTTGATCCCCATGCAAACTGAGCATGCTCATGGTCATTGTCCACAAATCTTCCCAACCGATTGCCTACAGCCTCCGCTATCGTCTTTTGTCATCATTCGTAAAGGTAAACCATGTACGAAAACAAAAAACGCACACCAGTTAAACTCAACATGCATTGGATTTTTCAACATCTCCACTCTATTTAGAATAATGAGATTTTTATTGAACGTCCACGGGCATCCATTCATTGTTCTATCACGTTCAATGCAATGATTAAGCATCAAAAGAAATCGATCATCCTCTAACATTTGTACAGTCATTCCTTTTATTGGTCGGATGATATTATTCAGAGTCAGACGTAGAACATCAATTTTAAATGGTCGAGGAGTAAGTAACCTGCCTACCAGTAAAAAACCTTTCACTGCTGCACTACCCACCCATTCATGTTCTGATAAAACCACACCCCCTTCTTCATCCTCCGTTAACACTAACGATTTACCCAAGGCTTCCATACCCAACTCCATCGTCTCTGATATGAATAAGGTGCTCAACGAACAAGCAACAATAGAACAGCCCGGAAATTACAACCGCACCCCCCTGCCTCTATGTTGCTCCTAAATTAAACTAATGCCACAACTCAACAAAAACACAGTTAGCAGAAAAGAAAGAACTAAAAGACCGACTACAAAGAGAAAACAATGAGAGAAAACACACAGAGAAATCTACAGAGAACAAGGACAAAAGCACAATCCTAGATAACTACGAAGCCATCTTCCCTGCCTCAAAAGCATGTGTAATAGGACGAGCAAGGCCCATGATAAGGAGAGAAAATCCAATCCCAGAAACTAAACCCTAAAAAATGAAAGTTCTCACACTGTCACTAAAAAAAAAACACACACCCTGTCCCACCATGCGAGAGTATCACCATCTTCTCATTCGAGATACGACTTAGTGTTCGGTACAGTCCTCTCTACTAGTTGATCATCTAACTAGTGGAGAGATTGCTTTTGAGAGGAAAAAATCGATAAACTGATAATAAAAAGTCAAAATTAATAGCACCATACATTTTTTGTATGGTAATAACTCTTGCTTCTTTATATTTTGATCTTTTGACAAATATCCTTTCAAATAGATTTTCATTTAATAAGTTTTATTGGTAATATCGTTCGAACTTAAAAGTTGGATAACTACAATAACAAAATTTTAATATTTACATTCAAATAAAAATTAAAACGTAAACAAAACTTGGATATGATCGAAATAGTACAATATTTTAGCTTTTTATGCTTCATTTTAATTATGAGTAATTAATAAGAGAAAAATCTAAAAGTTAAAATTGAAAGAGAAAAGCAAAATTCTCCTTTCATTGTTTGTTTTTGTAGTGTGATCATTAAGATAGAGTACAATTTATTGAGAATATAAGAGCCTCTTCAAAAAAAATATTTGGTAGCAAACAATCAATTATAGTTTAAAGCACCAAATCAAAAAATTAACAAATGCATTTATTTTACATTAATGTATTTTATATTGTAAAGTATATAATACACGTAAATACTTTTAAATTTATGCATGCATTACTTCTTTTTATATATAAAAAAAATCAATCATTATGTATTTTTATTTAGGGTTAAAAGCAGATACCCCCAACGTTTAGGTCCTTTTGCACTTTGCCCCCTAATTATTTTTTTTTTACACTCGACTGCCCAACCTTTAATTTTTGTAGCACTTTGCCCTTTTTTCACTTTTCGGAGAATAAAACGAGAATATTTCGGGAGTGTGATTCGTGAAGACACGCGTTTTCAGTGGACTTAGGGCGGGGTAAAATTGTAATTTCACACCCTCATTTGAAGGGAAAAAATCCAAAAATTAGAGAAAAAAAAAGAAAGAAAAAATTCAAAAATCAATGTCATCTTCTTCATCCACCATTGTCGACCACCTTCACCACTACACCACCTTCATCCACCATTGTAGCCTCCTTAAACCGGTGCACAACCCCTTTCGTCCACCTCCTTCGCTCCCTATAGCTGCTGCACAACCACTTTCACTCACCTCGTTTGCCCCCAAGTCAGCCTCTTCCCACCACCTTTGTTCCCCAAAACCGCCGTCGCCTCCTTCGCCCTCTACAGCCACCGCCGACCCCTACCTACAGCTGTTGCCCACCCCCTTCGCCCCCTACAGCCGCCGACCAGCACCTTGCCCCTCCCCCAAGATCGTGGCCACATCTCCAAAAAATAGGGTTTTGAAATTGGGGTATGAAATCCACCCACCCCTCTTTTGATTTTTTTTTTGTTTTGTTTTTGTTTTTTAAATTACAATGTGAAATTATAATTTTGGCTAGAATTAAATCGCCTTTGGGCGCGTGCATACACGCCCCCAGAATATTCCCATTTTATTTTTCGAAAATTGAAAAAGAGGGCAAAGTGCTAAAAAAATAAAAGGTTGGGAGGTCGAGCGTAAAAAAAAAAATGGTTGGGGGGCAAAGTGCACAACGACCCAAATGTTGGGGGATGTCTGCATTTAATCCTTTTAATATTTATCAGTCTTACGTGTGTGTGTGTGTGTACTTTTATCTATTTGTTGTGTATGTATATAATTATCTTGGCCCAAATTTACTTATATGAATTGACATTTACTTATACTAATTAAACAGATGCATAATATAATGTTTATAATATGAAATAATAAATAAAATGGAGAATAATTATTTTATATTTAATTGTATTTTAATCTTTTTTTATTTATAAGTATGTAATATTAAGTTTTAGTTAACATAGTATAATTTCAATTTTGGTTCCCTAAGTTAGTCACTAAATCACTTTTGATACCCATATTCCAACCTCATCAATTTTGGTTCTCAAGATTTATTGAAATGGTTAATGTTAGTTCTGACCGTTAGTTGACCGTCTAAAGTAACGGAGGAACCTTTTTTCCCACTAAAATTCACGACTAACTTGGATCATTTTAGAAAAAATTTGGATCAAAATTGATGAGGTCAGAACATGGGATAACAAAAGTGTTAGTGACTAATTTATGGGACCAAAAGTGAATTTTTCTCCATTTTGACTATTTTTCACCCAAAATGGTGCCTCATACCTCTTTTATCAATAGCAGGTAAGGAGCGGTTAAGCCTTTATGTTAGTGTTGCTGCGTTTTTTTCCTCCAAAAATGTCCCACCATTAGTTTGGGCGCTCAATTAATAGTCAGAACTAACTTTGATTATTTAAAAAAATCTAGGGCCCAACATTGATGAGGTTGGAACATGCCGACATGGCTATCAAATGTAATTTAGTATTAATTTAGGGGACCAAAATAAAACTATCCACATTTTTATTTATAAATTTATTTAATTATTATAATGTAACATTTTTATTAAGATAAACACATGCAACACACACACACGTGCTTCTCACTAGTCTTTTAAAAAAGGATAAATTACAACCACTCTATTGAGTTTCCACATAGTTATAAATACCTACTCATTATTTAGGAAATTACAAATTAAATACCCCTTAATTTTAACGTCGATCAAACAATGAGTTAATTTCATTATCTTTCAGTAGATTTCCATCCAATTTCTATGGTGAACAAAACAAAATGCCTATTTAAATTATGAATTATAATTTTATAAATTTTTAATATATTTTTATGGACTAATATGCCATATGAAATATTATTTACCTACCCTCAAATATTTTTATACGTTTTTAAATAATTTTTTTTTTTAAATTTAGCAAGGTTAAGTAGTAATGTCTACTCACCTTAGTTTTTCACCATGCATGTAACACCATTATTGGGTCTGTCAATGGGCTTGGAGGCTTCTCTGTTGATTTTTTTATGATTTCTTTTAGTATATCATAAGAAACTGTGGCATACAGTACTTGCGCGTATAATATTTACTAATATTTTTATGGTATGCAGTATCCACATGCAATTTTTAGTAATGCTTTTATTTTATTGATTCATAATTTATTTCTATATGGTAAAATTTGTCATTGTTTTATAACCTCATATATAAAAAAAAGTTTGATAACTTTTCTTAATGCATTAATTATCAATACATATTTTACTCAAATTAAATTTAAAATTTAAAATTTGTACAATATATGGTATATTGATAACGATGATTATGTATACATGCAACATAAATACTAATATATTGTTTCTATTCCAATGAACAATAAACTTAAATAAAATTGGAGTAAATTTAATTTTTGGGTACATATAATTGGATGGAATTAATATTCACAAAAAAACTTAATTGAATAGTCAATTCCATTACATGATGTATTGAGAAATTGAAGGGCATTTTTTGTATTATCATAATTTGGTGTAGTGGTATAAAAACTACCACTTTGTGCCTATAAGACCCCTTCTCTTTATAATAGTATAGACGATATATACGGGTTTCTTTTTGAGTTGGGGTTTTCAAAGTGAAGACTGAATATTTATAGGTGAAAGAGTCTTTTCGAGCTGAGAAATCTAGTAGAATTAGGACTCTTGGCAGATGCTAGGATGAGGGCTCCTTCATCCCTGGGAGGAAGGATAGTGGATAACTACCCCTGAACTTTGGATCAGTCTGGCGGATAAGAGAGTCTGTTCCCGCTTAGCATCCTTCTCGGAATTCGATTATTTTGCGCTGCTAGCAGCTGACATGGACCCCTCCGTTGGTGTGCTGGCAGCCTTGGTGTCTACCAATTTGGGCATCGGACCATGCAAATGGGGCTGGGCCAGATGTGTTTGACCTTACCCCCTAAGGTTTACTCTTCTCTTAGACCAGGTAGGGATGCGGGCTCTTCCTTTTTGGGCTACGTAAGGTGGGTTGTTTGGATTTTTTGCCTAAACGAGGTTCGCGCTGCTCTTGGGCTTCACTCATTGGACTTGGGCCAGGTTCGTCTAATTTATCCTCATCAATATGATTGACAAGAATTTTGACAAGAAACAACAAATAACTATTATATACAAGAGATATATATATATATATATATATGTGTTTACTATATATTGATTAAATGGTCTTAAAAACTAATTTGGTAATGTATTACTATGCGTACAAAAATATTCTTATTTGTTTTTACTCAAATACATCTCATTGGTTTATAAGTGTGATTTTATTTTTTTTTTTAAAATAGGAATTACCAATATCTAATATCTATTATGATTAAAAAGCTTAATACATTTTTTCACATGCATATATATATAAATGTTGCTTCTTTTTTTTAGTTACGTACCCGCAGCAAGTGTGCCTAACTGCTAGTTATTTATTCAATGTGAATGGTTTAGAGAAAGTAACTTGGTGTATAAGTAAATTTAAAAAAAAAAAAAAAAGAAGGCCAGCATTATTCCTCTCAACTCATATATTCTTATAGGCTTATAAGTGTTCATCTAAAAATAGGAATTACCAACATGTAAGTTCTATCATTTTCTATTTTTTCTTTAAATATTTTGTATTTCTATAATTTTATTTCATAATGATATTATAATAAAATTACTTAATATTTCGTCTTTTCAGAAATAAATTATTACCATCAAACACTAGCTTTTTTTTCTTTTACACATACATAGAATGTGCATGAGTTCTAGTATATATAAAGGTTGTATGTTGCAACGATGAACTCACCCACTCATAATATTATTGATAGAAAATATTCTTCTTTTTTTCTTTTTACTCTTAATTGGACATATTCTCAATGCCCTTAGAAATCTGTAGAGCACTCTCAAGCACAAATACAAATAAGAAAAAGAAAAAAGGAGATTATCTTACCTCGGACTTAAGCAAATAATACTAGAATTCAAATTATATTGTGAACAGACATATTTAAGGTTAAATACTCAAATTATTGGGGAGATCGCACCCACCTTCCTACATTATTTATTGTGATGTTTTCCCCATTAACACAAAAAATACCCTTTGTTTGAAAGAAAAAAAGAAAAAAAAAAAAGAAAATTAATGTCAATACCCTTTGTTTGCTCTTGTATCTCGCATTCTAGATTGCTTCAGTATGTAGGTTGGGTATTCGCATGGAATTTTCTCTTCCTTAATGTACACATCTTTTTTTTTAAAAAAAATTAAACCACCAAGAGGTGGGGAGCTTTTCGAGGTACCCGTCCCTTCTATATTAATTATAAAAAAGAGAATAATTTACAACGGGGAGTGTTACCTCCCTAAAAGTTCAAAAAAAGCCATAAATAAAGAGTACTACTCCCTTACAAATATAGAGAAAAGTGTAAACGAGGAGTACTACTCCCTTACATTGCATTCCAAAAGAGGGGAAATCATAGTTGGGATAGTGGTATTGGCTAGTCAAAAAGGTTGTGTAGCAAAGCCAATAATTCGAGAAGCTCATCCAACTAGAAGCAAAAGAGCATTTTCCCTGCAAAAGGCCCAGGCTATCCCACAAAAAGTATGCAATAGAGGCTAGAATAGTAATGTGATGTGCATGTCTAAAGCAGTAGATAAAATGCAGCAACAACAAAGGATAAAAAACTTGGAGTAAGGCATGGATTGCCCCTGTGTAGAAGAGCCCAGAAAGCATAAAATAACAGAGGGCCAAAAAGTACCAACTCGTTTCATGTCACACCTGATGGAAACCAATGGTACTGCTGCCCTAAATCCGCAAGTATGGAATGCCAATAAAGTCTAAGCGGATAATACCAGTAACATGACCTGTGATTTGTCTTTATCCAGGATACAAAATTATTGCTCAACACAGGCAAGATAGCAAAATAATCAGCAGCATGATTACCTTCCCTAAAAATGTGTGTGATGTATGTGTCTATATGTTGCATGAAGGAACGAATCATAGTCAAGTGATTCTGAAGATGCCAAGCTCCTTGGTAAGGACATGAGGTGAGTTTGATGGTGTTTTTAGCATCAGTTTCAATCCAAATGTGGTTGAGCCCCTTATAAGGACAGATTTGGAGACCCCTAAGAAGGGCTCTGATTTCTGCTTGAATATTAGAAGTGTGGCCGAGCGGTTCATGAAAAGCAAAGATTGGTTGGCCAAGGCAATCTCTTAGGATGCCCCCTGCTCCAGATACCCCAGGGTTCCCTTTGGAGGCCCCATCAATGTTAAGTTTGAGCAACCTTCCTGGGGCCTCCTCCAATGCACGAGCTGAATCTTTTTTTTAGTGTTTCTACCCTAAACATGGATCCTCAAGAGGTGAGCAGCCATCAGGCCACCTTTAATATGCTCAAGTTTAAGCAGCTTGGCATGGTTAAGTCTCTGGAGGTGATCTAAAGTTCATAAGGTGATAGTGTTCGCTTTGAAGGGGGTGCCATTATGCTTGGCCCCATTCCTAAGCTTCCAAATGTTTTATAAGACCAAGGCAAGGATAATATCTCTGAGGTGGGCGTGATGGAGAGGTCTGTGTTTCCAGGCTTGATGGAAGACACAAATGTTGTTGGTGCGGGGCAGGGAAATTTGGAATTTAGCCGCAAAAGAATTCCAGACCTTTAAAGCACTGTTGCTATGTAAAAAAAGGGTAGGGAATGGTCTCAATATCAGCACAACAGCAACATTTAGAGACAAGGGAAATGCCTTTCTTCTGGAGCCTACCATCAATAGGGATCCAACCATTAACCAGACGCCAAACGAAAGTAGAAATGGAGGGGGTAAGCAAAGGGGACCAAAGAGTTTTGAATAAAGGGACCTGGGTTCTGTGGTCCCTGTTGGCTTCCCAAGCTGATGATGAAGAGAAGGCACCATTGGTTGAAAGTTTCCATTACATGGTATCAGGGGTGCCAGCAGATATGGGAACCTCTAGGATCAGGTCCACCAAATTTTGTGGGAGAATCCGATGAAGCTTGTGGTTGTCCCAAAGACCATCTCTCTAAAATCTTTTGACAAGAGTGTGACCAGACCATTCAATGCCAAGGAGATGCTGGAGAGGGCCCTCAGGGAGCCACCTGTCCTGCTATAATGAGATATTACTAGCCCCTAAGCTCCAAAAGATGCTGTTTTGAGCTTCAGGACGAATATTCCCAAGTCTCTTCCATATGGGAGAGTTATGTCTAGAGACCTTGGCCATGGAAGGGGGAGCACTCACCACAGTATTTACTGAGTGTAAAGTTGGACCAAAGAGAGGTGTTAAGTCTCAATCTCCACAAAGTTTGTGGAGAAGGCGTTGATCATGTCTCTCAGATTTCTAATGCCCAGTCCACCTTCCCAAGTGGGATAGCAAATGTTAGGCTATTTAGTCCAGTGAATTTTCCTTTGTTCCCTAGAAGATCCCATAACAACTTAGCAAATAACTGCTCGAGATTTTGGATGACCCCGATAAGGGGGTTGAGGACTTGTGTAAGGTATAAGGGCATGGACGAAAGAACGCTTTTGATAAGCTGGAGCTTGCTACCATAGGATAAGTGATAGTGCTCCCACCTAGAGATCCGAGCCCTGATTTTGTCCACAAAAGGTTCATAGAAAATTTTCTTTTTGTGACCCTTGTATAGGGGGCACCAACGTAGATGATAGGAACGATTTTCAAGGTGAAGCCAGTGATGATTTTGATTCTTTGAGCAAGGAGGTTGGCCTTTTTACCAGCAACAAAGAAGCTTTTCGAGTGATTCATTCTCTGCCCAGACCTATCTTCGTAGGTCCTCAAAAATTGCATGAGTTTGGAGAGGTTGGTGTCATGACAGATCGTGAACAGGATCACGTCATCGGCATAGGCTAGATGTGTGACTGGAATGGCACATTTCGTCTGGAAGAGCATTCCAGGGTTCCTAGCATAGAGATGATTAAGACCGCTAGAGAGAGCTTCGACAGCTATGATAAAGAGGGCGGGGGAGATAGGGTCACCTTGTCTGAGGCCTTGAGTGGATTTGAAAAAGCTTGAGGCTTCACCATTAACAAGAATGGTGAACCAACAGTTCTCAATAGCATAGAGACCCCATTTTCTGAAGAACCTTGTAACGAAAAGACTATCTGACTTTATCATAGGCCTTAGTCATGTCCAGTTTGATGATCAGGTTTCCTTTATTGGTTTTAAGATCAAGATGGTGGACCATCTCTTGGTCCACGAGAATGTTGTCCCCTATGAGCCTGCTCGGGACAAATCCGCTTTGAGCAGAAGAGATGAGTTCAGGGATGAGGTAGGAAAGTTTGAGGTACAAGAGTTTGGAAAGAATTTTGTAGGTCACGTTGCATAATGAGATGGGTCTGAAGTCACTCCAAGACTAGGGTGATTCCACCTTAGGAAAGAGGACGATAGCGGTGGCAGTGAAACTTCTGGGCATGACAGTGCCACAAAAGAAATCTCTGACTGCCTCCAGGACATCACAAGAAATAAAGTTCCAGCAAACTTGGAAGAAGGCTGAGGGGAAGCCATTGGGACTAGCGACACTGTCTTTGTTGATACTAAAAACAACATTTTTGACCTCCTCAAGGGAAGGGATATTACAGATGTTTGAGGCAGAGTCCTCAGAAATTTGGGGAAATTGGAAAAGGAAATTCAGGATTAGGGGCATAAGTGTGATTGTCAGTCAAAAGTTGTTCAAAGAAAAGAGCAGCAGATTCTTTGATCTGGCCAAGATTGGTGATGACATAGTTGTTATCATTAATGTTCAAATTTTGCATTTTTATCTTTTCTTTTTAACAAGGGAATGCAAGTAGTTAGTGTTTCTTTCTCCTACTTCAAGCCACTTGCAAGAGTTTTTTGACGCCAGTAATCCGATTCAAGAGTGAGGGCAAAGATCAAGTCAGCATTGCACTTGTTAACGGCATTGAGGTTGGCTTCAGAGGGTTTTGATATTGACGGCCACGTGGCACTTTCCGTTAAATATCTAACGGAAAGTGCCATGGGACCGAAAGTGCTAATTTTTGAAAGTTACAGGACCAAAAGTGATAATCCCGTAATCAATGGGACCAAAAGTGAAAAGACCTTAAATTATGGGATAAAAAAATGCTATTTGACCTTAATACTGTCATGTTTTCCCAATTAACACAAAAATACCCTTTGTTTGAAAAAAAAAAGAAAAATAAAAGAAATTTAATGTCAATACCTTTGTTTGCTCTTGTATTTTGCATTCTAGATTGCTTCAGTTAATTTGTAGGTCGGGTATTTGCATGGAATTTTCTCTTCGTTAATGTACACATCTTTTTTTTTTTTAAATTAAACCACCAAGAGGTGGGGAGTTTTTCGGAATTCCCGTCCCTTCTATATTAATTATAAAAAAGAGAACAATTTACAACGGGGAGTGCTACATCCCTAAAAGTTCTAAAAAAGTCATAAATAAGGAGTACTACTCCCTTACAAATAAAGAGAAAAGCGTAAACGAGGAGTACTACTCCCTTACATTGCATTCCAAAAGGGGGGAAATCATAGTTGGGATAGTGGTATTGGCTAATCAAAAAGGTTCTATAGCAAAGCCAATAATTCGAGAAGCTCATCCAACTAGAAGCAAAAGAGCATTTTCCCTGCACCGAACAAGTAAACTTGTAACATTCTTGTTTTCTACATGTCTCTGGTTATGCTTTTTGAGAGTGTTTGCAAAACTTCTACTTCTAGAAAAGTGATTTTTGTAAAAAAAATATTGAAAGTTGTAAAAGAATTAAAATTGGGTAGTCTTTGTAAAAAATATACAAAGCAGATAAAAGCTGAATTAGTGAGTGTTTGGGGAGAAAACACACTCCTAAACTAGCTTAATTGATTAAAGACATTTTTGTCTTCATGTGTTCCAAAAAGATACCATTTTGTTGCTTAATATTTGCACTTGTCTTTTAGTATTAATAATAATTATTTTCATCAAAATATCATAAAACTTATTTCAGTTAGTATATCTCATATTTAAGTTTTTAGAAATATTTGTCCATTTATATTATTAAAATATTGAATACTAACAGAACAATTGAATGTTTAATTCAATAATCCTCCCTCTAACTAATATAATTGTTCATTAATACACAATAAATAAACTTGCATGATCGCCAAAAAGTTTCAACTTTAGATGTATAATTTTTGAAATAAATTAAAAAGGTAAACTTGAATCAAGATTATTATAATGAGGGTACAATAGTCCGTGTACTTTTATCATTGCATTATGTGACCTAAGTCTGGACTGATTTTAGTATCCTATGCGTAAGTAATGCATAAAACGTTTAACTCCATCATCGCTTCCGATTCAAAAAAAAAATGTTTAACTCCACGTATGTACGTATACACGGTTAGTGAGGGGCCCACTTCAACTTCTTTTCCGGATAGGCGGGGACTACTCTTATAATAGAATTGGTTCACTCCTCTAGTATGATAAAAATCGTTGAAGGGTTTTTTGTAAAATAATTGACATGTTAAATTATGCTAAAAGTCATGAGAGGGATGAAATTAAAAAAAAAATTAATAAGATAGGGGATTATTGATTTTTTTAATCCAAATTTTGTTGTATTTTCTATTCCGTATAATATATATAAGTCATTAGTTTAAATCTTCCCTTAAGTGATTCATCAGATTGAACTCAAGTATTGCAGCACGGAAGAACAACTAGCATATATGTTTACTAAAATACTGGGGCGTAACAAGTTCGAAGAACTACGCATGAAGATCGGAGTCTCACATAAACACATTAAGGGGGAGTATTTGTGTTTAGTGTTTAAGAAATACCTTAGATATTTGAAGAAATCTTCTAGAAAATGATAGTTAGGAAAAATTTTAAATTTTCTAGAATGCTCCAAGCTTATAGAGAAAGTAATAAATCTTGACCACAAATGCTATTTCAAGAATGTTCTATGAACTAGTATAAATAGGCTTGAAATATGTGGATTATGTGTAGAGAAAAATTTGGCAATACAAAAAACCTACTAAGTTTCCTCTCCAAAATTCTCTTAGCTCTCATTCTTCTTTTGTTGATCTCCTTACCTTCAATTGTAGCCTTGTTCTTCAAATCCCAAGCTAATCAAACTAATATCCCTCAGCTATCAATCCCCTTTTTTTTTAGGGTAAATTACATTTACCTCCCCTGAGGTTTGGTATAATTACAAATACTCCCTCGTTGTTTTGAAAAATTACAAATACCCCCTTGAGGTTTGTGACTGTCTAACAAATAACCCATTTGCATCAATTTTATGAGTAAATTGACCAAAATGCCCTTATGCACTGAATTTTTTTTAATTTAATTTTTAAAATTATTTTGGACTACAATGTACAGGGAGAGGTTTGTTAAGTTTTTTACACAGAGGAGCAATAATGCAATTTGCCTTAATCGATTTTTCTATAATTTTAATAAAAAAATCATGGGCAAAATAGTCAATTTCAGGCTTTTGGTTAAAAATTACAAACCTCGAGGGGGGTATTTATAATTTTTCAAACAACGAGAGAGTATTTGTAATTATGCCAAACCTCAGAAGAGGTAAATGTAATTTACCCTTTCTTTTACAATAAAATACTTACAAGGCGGGTTCAATTTTCTGCTGAAGATCAGCCCAACAATGACAAGAAGCAATTGAGCGAGAGATTTGTATTAATGCTTGAACTTTGCCTTGTGGAAGACCCATCCCATAGAAAATTGGTGGAGTAGTTGTTGGAATGTGTAACGTTCGTCGAAAACAGCAGTGAGGGCCCTAAATTTCTAGCCCAGAAACTATTGCATGAAAATAATTTCAAGAAATCAAAAGAGGAAGAGGGGGGCGCTGACGCAGAGGCGAAGGAGGTGGAGGAAGAAGAAGAAGTTGATTGGTGAAGGAAAATAAAATAATGGATGTTTTATCCAAAAAATGGAAAACTTTACCCCTTTCTTCGGGATGCGAAAGAGCGACACTCATATTATATCTCTTCTCACTGTGAAATGTCTCCCATGAAAGTGATCGAAGAAGAGGCAGATTGGGAGACCACCACTAAGTACGATGAGGCAAGCCTATTGCTGAATAGATTTAGGCAAGGCCTCGCAACTTTAAGTGAGAGACAACAGCATGAAATTGTACTATTAGAAAATCTACCTCAAAAATAAATCAAATGAAAATATGTGTGTTTTTGCCTAGATAACTTTGACCACATTATATTATTCAATCTACCCTGATTTTTTGTTTTTTTAAAAACAATAAACAATCAAATGCATTATATATTATTTCAAAATATTAGTATCTGTTATTTAAAAATGACCACGGCCCATAAATCATATCATATTATATTATTTAAATAAAATAATAACCAACCAAAATATTTCAATCTTTCTTAGTTGGATAATTAGGTGGATAACTTCTTTTTCCTCCAAATTGTCACATTGACATATTTTCATATTTAACTTCAATTAGTTAAAATTTATAATTTATTTAGATTTCAGTTACTTTTTTTTAATGTTTGGTTTAATTCAAATTTTAATATGACTAAATTAAATGTTTTGACCTATTCATTACTTCAAAATATAATATCCTCATTTGCCTTCCCACTCTTTCGCAAAAGGAAACATATATTCGTTACCCTATTTTGATTATATCAATTATTCTTAATCAAAGTTAATTAATTAATTTTTGGATTAAGTTGTTTTACAATTTTCTTGATTAAGCTAATCAACCTTTTTCTTATTTTAAGCTAATTCTTTAATCAAGCCCATTAGTTCCACAACTTTATATGGTCTTGGATTTTAAAAATTGTGTAATAATTATGTAATGTTGTTTTACATGTATTTCGTTATATTTTGTCTCACTTCAATAATTTTTTGTTGACCATGTTTTAATTTCCTTTTTTTTGGGGGGGGAGGGGGGTTCTTACTTTTATAGTATAATGTAACAGTTTTCATGAATTGAGTTACGTGCAATAAACAATATATGTTATATCACTTCCATCAATAAAAATAATTTTACTACTTGCATCAAAAGAAATGTAAGAAAGGCTTCATGGAAATTAAGATTGATCTTACTAAAGCATATGATCGTGTTGAATGGCAAGCATTGATTAAACTGCTTGAGCATCTTGGTTTCTGCAATGAACTAGTTGGATGGATATCTCAATGTATCTCCTAATCCAGCTTCTCAATTCTTATCAATGGCGCCCCTTTCGGCTTTTTCAAGCCAACACAAGGAATTAGACAGGGAGGCTCCCTTCCCCCTATCTCTTTATTATTCTTGCTGAAATCTTTTCCCGACTCTTGTTGAAAGAGGAATGTAATGGAAATATTAAAGGAATCAAAGTGTCCAGAAATGTCCCTGCTATCTCACACCTATTCTATGTTGATGACCTTACAATCTTTTGCAGGGCAGACGAGAGGGATGCACATGTCATGCGGGAGTGCCTAGCCAAATTCAAGAATTGGTCTAGTCAAAAATCAAATTCTCAAAACTCATTTGTCCACTTCAACAGAAATATTCCCAACAGGAATAGGAGGATCATCTTGGACATACTCGGAATGATTGAATGTAACCACCAAGCTAAGCATCTCGGTTGTCGTCCTGCAAACCGACTTTAAGGAGCCAAGTGTTTGGTGAGCTTGTGGAGAAAATGACGAGCAAACTCTTATCTTGGAAAGCAAAGAACCTCTCCGAAGCGGGAAAAATCGCTATGCACAAGTTTTGAACCTATGGTAGCAGTACTTCAGGGCCTTGTCAACCAACAAGCTTTGGAATTCTGGAGTCTTGGTATAGCCAGCCAAGCGGCTCTGCCAAATGCCTTCCAGCATGTCTCTACCCTCCTCTATCTCAAGGTAATTGCGAATCAGCTCCTTCCTCTCCTGCTCCGCTTGCAGCACGGCTTTTCCCAAGCAGACATGCAGATTGGTCACCTCCTCCCTAAGGTGGCAAATACTCGTGGGTGTCCTCCACATGAAGTTGATCCCTCTGCTTCACTGCCTCCCTTAGCCGGCGGTTAGTGTCCTTCAGCTCCTCTACCCTCTTTAGAGAACCCTCGAATAGGGGGCTTCCATGCTCCAGCCAACTGAACAAGCTACCTCCCAGCACAAAGGCCTACACAACAAGGTCATGCTAGGTCATAATGCCCGCATTATCTATCACTATGTTTATCTTATCCTTTTCACGCAGGCATGTACCTTGCTAAGGTGAGTAGCAAACAAACTAAGGGTTTGGGCTCTAGGCAGGTTGTCCAGATAGCACCTGTCCACAAATGGCCTAGCCTCCTTCAGCAATTCAATAGCACGACTGCCCTCACCTTCCTCCAGCAACAGAGAATGGTCCTCCTTCAAAGACCAGTGGGCGAGGAACTCCTCAGCAGGACGGGTGGTTCCCGCTCTTGTAGGCAAGAAGTGCCACGGAGCCCGGTTGACCCTTAGCTTTCTTTGTTAGCGTTTAGGGCTAGCATGCCCTTCACATCTCCAGTGGAGGTTGAACTAGCAGGAGTAGATGGGGGGCTCTTCAGCAAGTTCTATTGGGCAGAGGATCCGAGACCTAGAGTCGCCTCTTCCTTGTCTTAAAGTAACTTCTGGAACATTCTTCCTGCACACCACAGGTAAAATATACATGCATAAATACATTTGCTAACAATCCCTTGCATCAGAGAAATCATAAACAGAAGGCTTCAAGAGAATATACCAGCAGACAGATCCATATCCATCTCTTTAGGGCTCAGCCCAAACTTGTGGAGGATAGCAGGATGCACTAGCTTGTGAGGATCAAAAGGGGAAAGGTTAAATAATCTAACAAAGACAAGAAAGTAGCAGGGCGAGTCTAGGCAGAATACTTCAGCTGGTCAGGGGGATTCACAAGCCACAACTGGGGAAACCCCCAAGGTTTAGGAGAGAAAGAAAAAAAGTAATGACGTTTCCACTCCTTCACAGAGGACTCGATCGAGAGAAATCTAGCTTCCCTTGGGGAGTGAAGTAGAACAATCCAGGTCCTGCTGTTTTTAAAAAGATTGGAACTGGGCAGCAGAGAGGGTCTCTCCTAAGTTTCTCACCAGGATATAATAACTAGCCAGCAAGCTGAAAGACATAGGGACCAGTTGATTTAAAGAAACATTAAACAGAGCATCTACATCACAGAAATAATCAAGAAGGGGAAATCTCAAACAGGTCTCCAGTTGGGCCATATAAAAACATAAAAATCCAGCAGGAGGAAAATTGGGGCGAGCATCCAAAATAGGGACCTGGATCACATAATCACTAGATATCCCATACATTCTCATGATGCCCTCCGCATCATTCACAATAAATCTAGACCTACAAATCCTAAAAGATAACCCCAGACGAAACCAGGCTATCTTCTGCCTTCCTTCTCTCCTTCTCCTCCTTACTATTACTCTCTTCCTTGCTCTCACCCACATGATGGGAGGCAAAATCAGAGGCATCAGGATTCTCGCCGGCATCTCCTATAAGATCTATCAAAACATCCTCGATCGCATCCTTGTCTATGCTACCAGTCGACATGATTAAAGGGGAAAATGGAGCAAGGAAACCTTTCCTAGACACAAGCAGAAAGGGGGCAAGGGATGGCTAGAAAACCCTAAAAACTGGAAAACCTGCAAACAAAATCGTAATTTTGGAGAAGAAGGCAAAAAAAAAAAAAAAAAAAAATCATGAAGGGGAGAAAACTTGCTCTGGAAGCACGAAAGATGAGTGAATTAACCTCCCAAAGAATAACTCTTTATACCTAAGCAGCTGAAGAGTCCGCCCACACTGGGCTCGGTGTCTCTCTTCCCCGCTTGTCGCAAATGCGTCAATCATGGAACGCACGTTCTTACGCACAGGGTATGCCTCTATCTCTTTTCCTACTCTTTCAGAATGATTACTCTGCTCTCGTTTTGCTGATAAGTATAAGACCCCCCAAATCCACGTGCTATCATGCACATCTATTCAGCCAGGACTTCAAAGCACAACAGGATCTTCCCTGTTGACGAGCCTAGGTAGGAAGCTCTTGTGCTAACATTAGCAGGTCTACTTAATCCTACTCCATCAGTCCGACAATAAGTCTTGCACTACTAAGTCGGGGGGCAAGGTATATAGCACATAATGCCATATTCTATCTGCTAACCCTGTAGGCCCAAGAAAAAGCCCGTACAACAAGCCTAGTCATCATACAGTAGGGATTCTGCGACGTACAGGTGACTAACATGTGGGGATATATCATATTAAAAGATCTCATCTAAATTTCCAAATGGCTGGCCGGAATCTGGATTTTTCTCAGCAGGTAACCATTTTCCGGAAAAGATGGCAGACCTAGCAAGGTTCAGTCAAACGATCTTATCTCCTTCAATTCTTATCCGATTCTCTCGCAGTTTGTTGGAGAAGACAACTAACTCTTCAGGCTTTCCAACGGCGTACGACTCTCAATGAAAATCCCCCAAAATATGACGCACGAGCCCATATAAAATGACTAACCGTGCAGTCATTTTTCAAGTAACTCATACTCTAATTCCCTACTTCACTCTCACTCGAATTCTCTCTACTTTTTCGCTATTTTCAGCTCATTTACACACGATTTGTCACTACAAAATAGTTTTTCACTAATATTCTCACTTATTTCAAGTTTTTTCCGTTTTATTTTATCAGTAAAACAATACAGGCATAAGCATTAGAGTGATAACCCCTCTCTGTAGGTTAGTCTCTCCATCGATCTTGGAATTTTCGTGAAGGTCCCTCGACATTTTGTGGTGCTGCTGAAATTCAGTATGCATCAATACTTTTAATCAAAGTTAATTAGTAGAAATTAATGAATATATATTAATTTACATTCTTACCTCTTTAAATAATAATGTTGAAGGGATAATTTGGTCAACCCATATTTGCAATGAAGCTTTACAAGCATTATGTCTTTAATGGTAAGTCTGTCTATTTTTGTTTGTATATATATTGCAAATAAGTTTGTTTAGATTCGAATTATGTCTTTAATGGTAAGTTTGTCTATTATATATGAGGGAAAAATGCAATTACCCCTATGATATGCAAAATGTGCAAAAATCCCCTTGTGAAAAAATAAATAGTAATTTATCTCCTATATTATATAAAATGGAGCAAAAAACCCCCTAAAAACGGATAAAAAAATCTCCTGTGAGGGGGTTGTCTGCTGCATTTTGAATAACACAGGGGGATAAATTGCTAATTATTTTTTCACAGGGGGATAATTGCTCTTTCTGATTAACACAGGGGGACAAATTGCGTTTAACCCTTATATATAATACACATAATTTGACAAGAATCAAACAAACATGGATTAAAATATTACTTTTTAAAATTTCCAATTATTTTATTTTTATTAAAAAACCTTAATTGGTTGAATATTTAATCACTTTTTAAAAATTTAACTTTATTAGTTAAATATCATTCACAATAAATAAACACGATTATGATATATAATTTAAAAAAATTATTGATCATTTTCTCTTAAGCTTTTGTTCTGTTCTTTGTTTGTACTACTAGTAATCCACGCACATGCGATGCGTGAATAAATAAAAAAAAATAAAAATATTAATGCATATTATCAGTGTGTTTAAATTGCGTATTTTGGTCAAGTTTGATATGTGATCTATTTTAGATCAAAGTTTAGTAGATCATTAACCACACATTTATTAATTTTATGATCTAAAATAATATTATGCAAAATAATTAAGTAAATACTTTATAAAATTAATTTACAAAAATACTTATTGAATGAGCGTAATCTATCTATACTATTATAAAAGAAAGAGTTATTTTTCTTTAATAGATGGTGGTTATCTCATATTTCTATCAAATGTTATTTCAAAATTTTGCCCTAACAAATAAGATCGAATTTTAAATTGAATAAGTATATTTATTAAGATTTTCAAGAATAAAAAATGAAGGAGTTTTTGAATTTTTTTTAATTCAACTACAATTTGGTTTTCTTTCCTTTTTTTTTTCCTTTTTCCATATGCTATTTTATTAATGTACTACATGTGTTTATAATTTTTATTTAGTTATAAATTTACACATAATTTTGTGGTACTTAGTGGGGGCAAAATTGAATCAACATTATTTTCGTATGAGAACTACATTATTTTGCAGTTATGCTCATTTTTATCTTTGACATTAATCCTAACAAATACACTTTTTGAACTTAAAATTCATTTTTGTTTTGAGGGGCAAAATTTGAAAGAAGTAGTAAAAGTTTGAGATAACCGTCATTTATAATAGTATATATATAAATATATATCATTAGATGCCTTTTGAGATTATTAATATTTATTTTAACATGTTAGAAATACATCATTATACGAAAATTCTGATTTGATAAAAAAATCAATATTCAACATATGTTTGGTTTAAAATAAAATGTGTTTACAGAAATTAGATATGATCAACCATAGTGCACTGATCTCATACCAAAATTCCTAAGTAATTTCAAAATGAGAGTCCATATTTCACAAATTGGATAAAATAAATACAAATTTAAATTAATAAATTCACTTACTATTTGATAGAAATCTTAACAATTATAAAGATCAAGTCTACAATATGTAGAAAATTCAATTATATATGAAACATATCTGTAGTAATATTAAAAAAGCAAGTCTCAATCTATATTAAAAGTCACTTACTATTACCTAAAATGTTTAGAGTGGATAAACTGGTAAATTTCAAATAAAAATAAGATGATGATAAATAAAAAACTTCAAAGTATGTTTTCTTAATAACAGTTTGAATGATTTTTTTTGATTGAGTAATTGTACATATAACCCGTAAAATGCATTAATGGATGTTGTTTGATACTACATGGAGATTAATATACAGTTTTTTGTTAATGCTAGAAAAAGTTTAAGAGTAAAAAAAAATAAAAAAGAATCACAACTACAGTTTCTTTATTGCTAACTTGATATTTTTAGTCATTGTGCTTTGCGTCTTTGATCTTTACGTATAAAAATAGAAAAAAATGGCCTATGAGAAAATATATATGTATATATATATATATATGATAGCATAAAAGAAAAAAAAATAAAGAACATTAATTACATGTTTCTTATTAAGACCAAATTCTTGAAAATATATTAACATATTAGTTTGTGAGAGAGGTTTTATACTTTTAATTGGATTTTTGTAGAGAGGGGGAAAAAAAAAGAGGTTGGTGCGAGAACATGGGTGGTTATGGCAAGAGGACATATTTTGTAGTTTGTAAATTTGGTATGAGAACTACCAATAAAATAGTAAATTTTCTTTTTTGTCCTCCACAAATAATTAATCCATCTTGTAGAAAAAAATCAACAAATGTATTTTAAAAGAAACAAAAGGCAATTGTTGTAAAAACACATAAATAACTTCCACATTACACACAAAAGAAGGTTTCTTTTTATAATTAGTAGGGAAAATTGCATAATCCCCCGCTGTGTTATAGGGAAATTGCTAAAAACTTACCTGTGAATTAAATAGCCAAAAAAGACCCCCTAAAATTATAAACCCTGCAAAAAAATACCCTCTTCGTTAAAAAAAAAAAAAAAAAAAAAAAAAAAGAAAAAAGGGAGAGTGGCCTACATTCGCTCGAAATGCGAGTGAAATATAATTTTGACCTATTTTCAACCTTTTGACCTTATTGAAAAGACAAAACTACCCTTATCTTATGTAATTATTCCCTCTCTTTATTCTTTTTTTTAATTTTTTACCTTTTTCATATTTTACCAAAAACTATTATAAATACTAAATAATTAATATTCATTAAAATTTATATAAAAAAGTATTATTACATCAAATTAAATTATAATTATATATAAAAAAATATGACATTTTTAGGTATTTTAATATTAATAAATTTTTAAAATCAAAATACATGATTTTATTTTTAAATATTATTTAATTTAAATGTGTGTTGAATGTATCTTGAATCATATTATTAATATAAATTATAGTAAATAAATTTTAATATAATTACATTTAAACATAAAAAAATATAATTAATTTAATTCATCATATTAAAATTTATAAAATTAAACAAAGACCATAAATAAATTAAAAGAAAAAAGAAAAGAAAAGAGAAATAGTCCTCTTCTCCAAATATCAAACCCCGCCCCCCCCCTCCCGCTGCGCCTCCTCACCGGCGCCACCCTATCTATCACCTTCGCCTCCCACCACCTCTACCATGTCGCCTCCGCTCGCCCTACCTCTTCAAGCTGCGTGCAACCACTCAAGCGGCGAAGTCTTGGGCGACGACGTCCGTCGCCAGCCAGCTCTGGGCCTTGATGGGCATCGTCGAAGTTGACGGCCGGTGGAGGTGGGGCGACCACCCTCCACCGGCGTGTATGTATATATACACGACATATACATGTAGTATATTATATGTATATGTATATATTACATTTTTATATGCATGTAGTAAATTGTATGTATATATTACATTTTTATGATAGAATTTGTTTTATATATAAATGTAAAAAGTATTTTTAATCTGGACCGTTCATTTTAACTATTAAAATCAATGGCTACTAAAATTTAATTAGATCCTACGGTTGTGATGCAATCAAGAAAATCCAACGGTCATTATAATAACAATAGTATATGTAATATAAGGGTATAACGGGAAATTGTAAAAAAAAAAAATTAACGGTGTTAAGCAGAACAAACAGCGAGGGAAGAGTGTGCAAAATTTTTAAAAACACAGGATTTTTTTTGCCTATATTTTTAACACAGGGGATTTTTAGCTGAATTTCTATAACACAGACGAGTTTTATGCAATTTACCCTAATTAGTATAGATGTGCTTTTCTTTTTTTTTTTTTAAAGTCAATTCATGATTTTATCTACTTGCATTTTGACTTTTTATTTATAATTTCTATTTGTTTTGATTTACCTTTGATTGTTTCGTTTTTTCAATAATAAGTCATGATTCTCCATTTAATAATAAGCATCTCAGATCGCATAAAACATTGCTTATAGGATTATAAGTATTGACAACGATAAAACATTTCCCCATTCAAGACCAAGTATAGATATTGACAATGTTTCAAAATATTTAGATGTGGAGTGGCATAAAATCTATAACTTTCAAAATAGTCTCATTTTCAGTGTCATTGATTATAAAATTTTCGAAAATAATCCCATAACTTATAAAAAAAAATTTATTTTCAGTTCTTCTGCAATTTTCTTTAAAAAATTGGCGAAAAAAATCATGTGGTTGTTATCTTTTCGAAATGTAGGAAAACAACCACGTGCCTTCTACATGATTTTGCCATCAATTTCTTAATGAAAGTTGGTAGGAGGACTGAAAGTGAGAATTTTTTAAAGTCATGAGACTATTTTCTAGAATTCCATAAGCAATTGGACTAAAATTAATTAAGTGTACAAAATCTAAATTATGGGATGAAAAATGCAATCTCCTCACAAGAAAGAAGAATCCACTGCTTCACCTGTCTAGAGCAAATTGTCTCTAAAGTTTATGTACGATGATTTGTCCAAACGATGAAACAACCCAAAGAAGATAGAATCGAGTAGCAATAAAAACGTCATACATTAATATGTGTGTAAATTTACAAATGGATTTAATACAATTTAAGCTCTGCACTATAAAACTCCGAATATTAAAAAAAGAAAAGATCTTATAAAAGAAATTGTCAAAATCCCTCCTTGTGAAGATAAAAGAAGAGCAAACAACCTTGGGAGGAGGTATTTTGCTTCTTTATTGTTGTTTGATTTCATAACACTATAAGAAATAATGTGAAAATGAATGACACATATTCCTTTAAATAGTGGAGTTCATTGTTAATTTACATTAACAATGAATTTAGCAAAACATAAATTTATTGGTAATTAGCTTGTAGCAGAATTTTTTTTGATAATTTTACATTTTCTCCATGGAAGTTGTTTTGAACATTTAAGGTTTCATCAAGAAGTAAATTACACTAAACCCATTTACAAACATCAATTTTGGTGGATGACTATTAAGAGTAACTATTAAGAAAATTGTTGTTGTTGTGAAAAAATGATAATTACATATTACTGTGTCAATTTTAGGGTTGTCAACGAGGTGGGTTGTGGTTGTTTGAGACCCACCCTGTTTCATTTTGACAAAGCCCACATCGGAATGAAATCCCACCCCACCCCACTTGAACCCGCAATCCACCCGACCCAATTGTTGCCCCCACCCTGCTCAAACCGGGTTAATTATTTAAAATTATTTTTTTAAATTGTGGAATAAGAATTATTTCTTAAATTAAATTACGCGACATCATCACATGAACCATAAAAGAATTGGGAGTGTAAATACTTGCTAATAGATCAATTCTTGTGATTTTTCATAATAGTTGTTTTAAATTTAATTGTTATAACCACTATAAATATTTATTATATAGTGTATGAAATACAAATAAAACATATTATTAATCAATTAAATATAAATACCATCCGTACTTAATTTCAAATCATTAATTTTCAAATAAGTGAAAGTAAGTAAATAAAAAAATTCAAAACTTAAAATTTCAAATTTTAGAAAATAAATTCATTATGAATACTATTGTCTTTGGGTCGGGGTCGGGGTCACGTTTAAAAATTATGATAAAGCAATATATCTATCATGGTCAAACAAAATCAACGAAAAATATATTTTTCTGAGTACAAAGTAATGAAAATGATGTGCATGACATTCTCAGAGGAAAAGGTTTAATAATATTTTTTATGCCAATATATTCTTGATACGAATATTCTTTTGAAATTTTTATCTGTATTATTGATTTATAAAGTGTTTAATACAATTTATCTCTATGTGATATCGAAAATAAGAAAATTATCCGTCTATAAAAAGAAATAGCAATTTACTTCCAGTGTTCTTTGAAATAAAGTAATTTACCTTTCTAGACAGTTGATAAATTGATTTATTTTAAAAAATACAGAAAGATAAGTTGCTATTTTAATTTTTATAGGGAATTATTTGTTCATTTGTAATATCACAGGGATACTGCTTGCATTTTTCCCAATCTATAAATGTATAAAGCTTTCTTGCAATATTACTTTCAAATAATTAATTAGGCATTATATTAATTTCATGCGTATTTGAAAAAGCAACGCATAAGTTGTCAAGTTTATATCTATTAGACATTCATGAAGTATGAGATAAAACACGTATAGCATTTGCATAGAAATTAAAAACTTAATATGTTTCATTAAATATAGGGTAATTATGATAAACTGTTTGATGATGTAGCAAGCGTCTCACATCGATTGTAGATGAGAAGCTTGAGTGGCTTATACGCTCTAATGCCTCCTCTCCCTAGCAATGCGCATTTTCAGGACAAAATCGTGAGGCTCATACAGAGCCAAAGCGGACAATACATTGCGTAACGAGGCACCGATCAAGTTGCGAGCCGCGTCATTTGGCGCCGTCTGAACGAGGTCATATGCTCGTCCCAAGCCCCTCGTCTGGGGGGCTGATGATGTAGCAACCGTCCCACATCGGTTGCAGACGAGGTGCTTGAGTGGCTTATACGCCTCAATGCCTCCTCCTTATGGGACCGAAGCCAAAGCGTACAATACTTCGCTACGGGACTGGTTGGGCTAAGACCTTCTCCCTTGTGAGGCGCCTTTTCAGGACAAAACCGTGAGGCTCATATGTAGCCAAAGCGGACAATAACTCACGCAACGGGGTCTCGATAAAGTCGCAAGCCGCATCACTGCTGTTAAAATTTGACATAATTATAAATATTTTTGTTATTTGAAATATTAATAATAACTTCAAATGTTTGATGAAATTAGATATTTCTTGGATGGAGGACTAAATATATTCACTTTACTCTTATTGTTTTTTTTATTATAAAAATTTGAAAAGTTATAATAAAAGTTGACGAGGTAAAATTTCCTCTTCCCTTCTAGTCCATAAAAAACTTTCTAGAAAAATTTAAAAGATAAAAATTATTTTATAGTCTATATGGGCATTTTTGTCGGCTCATCACAAAAAATGGATGAAAACTTATAGAGACTATCGAAATGAGCTAGTTGTTGGATGGGTGTTAAAATCAAGTGTATTCCTAATTTCCCAAATAACAAGACAATATTTATAATTATGTCAAATTTCAATGGAGCTCATTTTAATTTACCCTTTAGTATACTTTTAGTCAAAGTTAATTAATTAGATATCACTAGTCAAAATTAATTAGTTGAAATTGATAAATATATTAATTTACATTCCTACCTCATCAAAAAAAAATATTGGGTGAATTACAATGACTTCTCCTGAGATTTGACATAATTACAGATACTCCCTCGTTATTTTAAAAATTATAAATACCTCCTAAAGTTTGTAATCGTCTAACAAATAAGCTATTCCCTTTCATTTTTATGGGTGATTGACCAAAATGCCCTTACAAAAATTGAATTATTTTTTTAAATTTTCTAATATTTTTTGGACAAAAACGCACAGGGAGATATTTCTTACGTTTTTTATACAGATGAACAATAATGTAATTTATCACGGATGATTTTCCTACAATTTAAAAAGAAAAATCAGAGACAAAATGGACCATTTCATACCATTGGTTAAAAATTACAAATTTATGGATATTTGTAATTGAAACAATGATGGGGTTTTTGTAATTATGCCAAACATCAGGGGAGATAATTATAATTCACCCACAAATGTTAAAAGGGATAATTTGGTCAACCCAAAATTGCAATTAAACTTTTACAAGCACTCGTACTATAGATATAGATAGATTAATATAAGGTTTAGCACAATATCTATTACATTGTTCTGAACATATGTTTGTAAAATTGGGATGTCGAGCATTCGTGGGCAAAAGGTTCAGCAACGCCTACTCTTCACTTCGTAGTTTAAGGCTTGAAGCAAATCCTTTATTCCATTGGAATTCAAAGATCACCAGTTATTTCAAGAAACGCGATGTTGATAGCGCCCGCAAATTGTTTGACGAAATGCCCCACAAGAATGTGGTCACATGGAACTGCATGATTTCCGGGTACATTAGAAACGGGATGATTCGTGAGGCCCGTCAAGTCTTTGATTCCATGCCCATTAAGAATGTTGTTTCTTGGACTGCGATGTTGAGTGGGTATGCAAAGAACGGAAGGTTGGAAGAGGCGAGAGGGTTGTTTGATTTAGTCGAATGGAAGAATGTGGCATGCTGGAATTCTATGATTTCGGGATATGTGAACTGCGGCAGAATTGAGGAAGGTCGAGCACTCTTCGATGCAATGCCTGTGAAGAACGATGTTTCCTGGGCAATGATGATTGAGGGATATTTTAGGTATGGGGCGGTGAATGACGCTGAGAGCTTGTTTAATAAAGCTTCAAGTAAAAGTTTGATGCTGTGTAATGCTATGTTGGCAGGATATGGGGAAAAAGGGAGCGTTGATAAGTCGTATGATTTGTTTATGAGAATGGCTGAACGTGATGTTGCTTCTTGGACTTGTATGATAACGTGTTTTATGGGAGTGGGGGAGGTGGAGAGAGCTAGGAGATTGTTTGATGAGATGCCCGAGAAGGACACTGTTGCTTGGACTGTGGTTATTAAGGGTTATTTGGATCATAAAAGAATTGAATCGGCTAGAGAATTATTTGATAAAATGCCCCACAAGGATATTGTTGCATGGAACTCAATGCTCAGTGGTTGTGTTCATAATGGAAAACTAGAAGATGCTCTTGATCTCTTTATGAAAATGCCGGAGAGGAATGTGATTTCCTGGAATCTAATGCTATGGGGGTATATTCAGCAAGATGATATTACTGCTGCTCGCAAGTTTTTTGAGGGGATACCTATGAAGGATGAGACCTCATGGAACACTATAATCTCTGGATATCAAACTGAAGAGGCATTGGTTTTGTACGTAAAGATGTTGTCAGATGGATTCAAGCCTGATCAGAGTACTCTAACCAGTGTTATATCAGTCTGTGGTATTCTTGCACTGCAGAGTTGGGGGAAAGCAATGCATGTTTTTGTTTTCAAAATTGGTTGTGAAAATGATAGCATGGTTATAAGTTCATTGATATCCATGTATTCTAGATGTGGCTTCATAAATGATGCCTCTCTAGTATTTAAAACAATGCAAAATCACGATACTGCTGTGTGGAATGCAATGCTTGTGGCACAAGCACACCATTATTCTGCCAAGGAAGCCCTTACTCTTTTTCACTGTATGACTCATGCTGGATATCAACCTGATCATGTTACTTTCTTAGTCCTCTTGACTGCCTGTGCTCATTCTGGACTAGTCAGTGATGCCTGGAAATGTTTAAAATTAATGGAAAGGTGGAAACTGACACCAAAACCACAACATTACGCGTGCATGGTTGATCTCCTTGGTAGATCAGGTCTGGTTGCTGAAGCTTTCGAATTGGTCTATCAATTGCCTGTGGATCTTCCCGTGTATGCATGGGAAACATTGCTGAACGCCTGTAGTATACATGCAAAGTATGACTTAGGTGATTTAATTGCAGAAAAAATTTTAAGCTATCAGCCTTGTGATGTTGGGATGTGTGTGCTTCAATCAAATATATATTCTGCCCGTGGCATGTGGAAGGATGCAGCACATATCCGAGCAAAACTAAAACAAAGCCAATTAAAGAAAGAACTGGGATGCAGCTGGATTGACATAAATGGAAGTATTTCTTGCTTTTCATATAATAATAAGTCTCATATTCAAGCTGAAGACATATGCAAAGAGTTGGAGGGGCTTTCTGTACTTATTGAGGAGGTTGGGTAAGAGATGCGTTGAGACTTCATTTCAGCTCCTTTTTGTTTGTCGGTTGCTAGATTGTACAGAGGTCCAGAATTTCACGCTCTATTAAATTATGGACTGCGAATTTGATATTGTGGCTGACATTAATGGTGTTCCATAAAAGAATTGTCCTTAAAGGGGTGGATTATTGCCAGGAAGGCCTTTAATGTCTGAGAGAAGGGGCGATTGACATGTCAAAGTGATTTCCGCTGGTGAACCAAAGCGTGACAAGTGAAACAAGCACATCTCCATATATTTCCAGGAAAGGGCAAATATTTGTGTAGATTATATCACATCTGTGTAGCCGTCACGGGTTCACATGCAAAGGAAGAGGTAAAAGCTGATTTTTTCTAATGATTAAATTAGTACCATGTGCTTCCTTTATGAGTAAGTGACATTACATTTTTCTGTTTGTTATTTCACTGAATGCAATCTGCTTGTATTGAGCAACAACAAATATCTGACGTGATTCTGCGGTGTTTACATTGATTGCGATCAAGTGACTGATATACCTTTTACAATATATCTGACACAATCACGAATAATTGAGGAATATGTCTAAGGGGAAAAAAATTGATAAACAGTAGTATAAGAATTTCCAGTGGTATGAAGGCGGATTTACAGCAGATATAGGGTGCAATGTTTCGTTATAAGACATGTCGTTGTCCTCAATTAGTTAGAAAGGGATGAGAATTCGACTGTGAAACTTTTTCGAAAGTTTGCTGAATTTGCCACTTGTTCAAAATAATATCGAGACCAAGATTGATGCCTTATTTTGTGAATGTGGAAACTACATTTTATATTAATGAATGTTCATGCTAGCATTATTATCACATATAAATAATGTGTAGTTATTCTTAATATTTCTCTTTATTTTTTGGGGCTGTACTTACTATGTCTGTACATGATAGAATACATTTATTTTCTCGATGGTCTCCAGTCTTAATAGCAGAATATCATGGAAATTGAATATCTGCTTGAAGCACCTTTTATTATTGAGGTATTCGTACTGTCGGATGCTTGAAAACCTAATGCCATTAATAAATTTTATAACCCAATAGAAGCATGAAAATAAATGATCAGGACGATAGGACAAAGTCAGAGATGCTTCTTGTGTTATGCAAATACATAAGGATTATACACTGCCCAATAGTCAAGATATTTTTTCATGATTTGGCCACATCTTATTCTTCGAATGTGGAAAGAAAGAAAAAGAAGATTTTTTTGGGTATAGTTTGTTGTAATAATGCAGGATTTGCAAGGAAATAATTCCGACGGCATGTCTATAGAAGAGAAAGCTAAAGAATACTATCACATATTTATGTGTCTTACAAGCTCCCCATTGACTGAGTAGGTGAGACACCGGGTTTATACAACCAACACTCAGCTAAGTAATCATGATCTATGGAGGTTCTTCGTTTGAAAAAGTTTAAGGATTCTATTACAGCTTTTATGTGCCTTTCCAACTCATATAAGACCTTTCATGGATGAGCAAATGAGACAGAGTTGATATTTGATAAGGTTTTAGGTTTGATAACATCATAGATACAATATAATGTCCAACAAGGAGATGGTGGGAGTAGGTTGAGAAGGAATAATAAAGTCTGGAGTGGTTGAAAAGTTTGCAGTAAAGTTGTTCACTACAACTGAGAAACTTTCAAGTTTGGCTTCTGAATCACATGCTTTGGCATATTCATATTGGAAGTTTTCATCTTGTTATTTTCCCGATTTCTATTGTGCACCCTAATGCTTTTGTATATTAAAAGAGTCATTTTTCATTTCAACATTCTTTTGTTTTTGTTCAGTATTCAGGAAGTTCTCTATGTTGGGTGCAGTTTGCTTTTGCAAAAATGTAGATCTTCGCCAATACCGCACACCCTTGATGACCTCTTTCCCGAATAGCAGATAGTCAAGGTTGTTGATGTCCTCATGACATGTTTGGTCTATTCAAGTAGAAGAATATTCACGCTTTTTGCTAACGTGGAAGCTACCCATCATTTTGCAGATTGAAGTTGTTGATTGAGTTTATGTATTAAATTTGAAAAACCAAGTCTTCCAAGAATGAATTAATAATTAAAAACATACCCAGTATTAAGACAGTCAACTTCTTATCTACCAGATGTCTGGTGTTTTCTTGTTAACTTGTGCACATTTCGTTGCAATCCACTGAAGGATGTATATTGGCAACACTTGCAAGCTGTGGTACTTGGTTTGGTTTTATATGATCAAGATAATTTGAAAACTTCAGCATGAAGTTTTTTAAACTCTTGATTAGTGCAACGATTGGTTAGCAGAGGAATCTGAATGTATTATTATTTGATCGATGCTGATAAAAGAGGAGTTCGCCACTGAGCTTTAAAGCATGCAGACCTCTTGGAAATAGCAAGGTCTAAAGTAAAAGGTTCATGTAATTAGCTGTTGGCTCATATATTAGATGCAACAAAATGAATGAGCTAGTCATGGAGCTTATAGTCTTTGCCGTAAAGTTTGTTTCATGTGTTGCAAATATCTAAGCTGATTTCTTGATGACCTGAACTGCCTGCTGATACTGTAAGGAGCATTCAACTATTTCTGGAAATTATTAGCCAATGCATTATACGTGTAGATGGAAGAGGTTCATTGTTCTAGCCGGTAGTTGGTTTCTTTGCAAAGAAGCCAAGTTGCAAAACACAGATACGTGGACTTGTCTGTATCTGAATCCTAGCAGCCGCAGCATAGTCCATCTTCAGCACTATGAAAGAATGCTAAAAGCTTTGTTGAGAACTAATCTAAGTAAAGAGAAGAGTACATTATTTGTTCCTGTTACTATTAAAAAATGAATTGATCTTTCCTCTTTCTTGCTTATCTTTTCATGAAACCTGGCATTTTCCTGTTGCTGACAGTTTAATTTTCTCCGTCGTGTTGCAGAGTTTGGAAATTTGGATCAGAAACAGTTTTCAGTGATCTGGAAGAATCATTCTTGGTAATATATGGACAGCAATAACGCCCATTCCTTGTGGGGGATTCACCATCCAAACCTTAGGTGGTCTTGTCAGGATGTCCACCACAACAATCTTCCCCCCGTCTGCTGAAACAGCGCAGACTTTTCCTCGACCTGCTGATATATGTTCAGCACCTATCAGATGCTCTAAAGGCTCAATCATCTCTTCCCAACGATCATTATCTCCATCGTACTTTCTCAGTGAACCTTTCTCCTGATCCACAACATACATAACGTCATCATCCACAGTTGCTGGCCCATTCCATCCCTGCAGCATTCCCCTTGGCATAGCTTCCCATTGATTCATCAAAGCATCATAAACCGCCCCTTCTTTTACTGCTTTACCCTTTATATTTACCATGTAAAGTTTACCTCTATAACCGAGTGCCTCAGTGGCTTCTCTACTGAACCTTCCATCTCTCAATGGCGCCATCTTTTGCCAATCCCAACCTGTTTCGTTCTTTGACATGTCCCATCTCTCAAGGGACCTTGCCACATCACTGTGGAATTGTGCGCCTGTACCGCTTGCAACGTATACCATACCATGTACCGAGCCGGTGGCACACCACCGTCTAGGAGCAGAAAATGGAGGTCCAAAGTTCCACTTGCTGGATAAAGGATCAAAGACTAGTGGACGAGTGAGTGCAGGGAGAAGCTCATGAGTGTTGGCAGCTATTAGCACTAAACGTCCTGATACCGTTATTGATTGTACAGGGAGGTTCCTCGATATGAAAGAGGGATGTTGCCGAAGGAGGCACAAGGGTGGATCAGATGGAGGTCTTGGGAGGGATCTCCATTTTGATGAAATCGGTTCAAAGCAGCAGAACGCCACAGAGTGTGACCGGCAGTGGCCTCGGACACATTTGCCCGAGGGAGCCATTGCTGAAGTTTGATACAAGAGAGCATAAAGAGAGAAAAATGGAGGAAAGCAGGGAGAATAGATAAAGCGACGCCATGACATGCAGACCTTATAGAGCAAGGAAGGATGAAGAGATGAAAGACAATGCTGAGCTAGATGGTTCGGCAAGCCCGGAAGTAAATCCGACTCGATTTCCAAGTTCTTCTGCTGGTTTTCATTGTTTTCATTTACGCTATCTCTGTTTTTGCAGCGCCGTTTAGCAGCACTCATGGTGTGGTTTGTGACGACGGAGTTTCCTCAGCCCTCAGGCTTCTTATATAAGCATAATTGTCTAGCCCAGGTACTTACTTTACTTGCTTCTTGACCATCATAGTGGAGTAGGTTATGCACAAAGTGATGCAAGCATCATTGATAATCAATATTATGAATTACAAGTACTGTAAAAGTACATAGGACAAATGTTTATACTTAAAAATCTATTTGCAACTGCTTTAGGTGATGAAACCATCTGAATTGCAAAACTGTTAAATTTCAACTTTTTAGAACAATAAATTCTTCATGGTTCGTTGCAAAGAACAATCTGCTATCTGTTTTGATTCTTAGTTCTTACCATGTCGTCAACAACATGTGGGATGTTTGAATTTATGCATGCTATGTTAGATTTTTAAGTGCATGAAGACAGGAGCCAAATACCAATATTATATGACTTCACGCATGCTATATTTGGTTTCAGAATTATTCAGCCGTGAAGGCCTAAATTTCTGTAGCTTGACGTAGAGATGCAGCTTGCCTTTTCAGCATATTTCTATCTATTCATTGAGAAATCCTAGTTTGAATTGCTCTTGCCCACACTCGGATGTAAATCGCATAGTAAGTGCATTACACTTGTACTGTAAATTTCGTTCGCTTTAAGGAAACTAGTAATGAACACGTGCATTGCACGTGATTCATATAATTTTACTAAAATAGTATAGTTTTAAGTTGAATGATTAAATATGAAATATTCGAATTAATTCACAATATACGGAAATTCAATTCTCAGTATATTAATCGGCTTTTTGCATTCAATGATAGTGACCTGATATTCATCATCTTTACAACATCATGTTTATTTGTGACCGCCCACAAAACAAAACTGCTTACATTGTTCCGACGTGACATAAAAGATTCCATGGCACGACTGCTCAAGGCTATCCGCCTCACCGCCTGACCTGAAAACGCCCACAGCATAGTGAATTTGCAGCATTACATCAAACTCCCTGTCATCATCCTTTTGTATGTGTGAGATAAAAGCCCAGATCCGGCACTCTTTTTGAAGGGTACCGTATGGCCTTCGAAGCAGCTGGCGCAAGCAACAACGGCCAGCGGCAGCTAACAATACACGTAAGTATATATGAAGAAAAAAGCCTTTTGAGCAGGATTAGAGGAGGAAGAATCTCTTAAATATAGAATTTCTTGATTCTTCAACTAAATATCTCTCTTGGAAAGAGTATTTTAACAATTTCTTTTTTTTTTTTTTTTTTCCTGATCTTCTCTTTTCTTCAACATATACGAAAATATGTATTTGTAATGGTCATGATTAGGGATATAAACAGATCGATTCAAGTTGAGTATCACTGTTGAACAGTTTGTTTGAATCATTATCTAGCTTATTTTGAAATCGGTTTTGTTACTGATGGAATTAAGTTCAAAAGGGCTTTAATTTATGGTGAATAATACTGTCGTCCCCTACTAGTATAGGTATTTACAGATTTTCCCCTCGTGAAATTACATAAATTTTCCTTGTTAGTTATATCTGTCTTACAAATGATCCCTTTCGTTAGTTAATTAAACGAAATTTGCTGATATCATAAAAAAAAAAAAAGAAAAAAATTGATATAAACTCCCTATTTTAACCTCGAGTTAGATGATTATTTTTTATGATTAAAGTACCGCTGAGGGGTAGTTTGTAATCTTTAAAGCTAAAGAGGGTGTACATTGTACAATATTTAGTAATTTTAAACTCCCATTATATACTTTATCATCCTCGACTATTCTTGACTCTTGAGGTGCAATTTACCTTCCCTAAATTAACAAGTGGAACACATACCCCCATACTACTAAGGGAGTATTTGTGCGAGTTTTTGAAAAGTATTTTTTAACTTCTAGATGTTGAAAAACACTTTTTAAGTGTTTGTGATGTCAACTTTTACTTTTGGAACTGTTAAGAAAAACACTTTTAAGTTAAAAGTTGTAAGCAACTTGGAGGTGCTTCTAGCTGCTTTGGCTTTTTTATAAATAAATTCAACTTCCCTTTAGACTATACTTTACCCTTATTATAATAATTTCAATTTGATTTTATCTATTTTAATTTATTTTTAAAATTGCTCATCTAAAGTTGATGTTAGAATTTTCAAATAATTTGAATAATTTATCACTAACAAAATTTATAATTTCACATAATTAATATTTTAAAAAATTTTATATTTTCTTTTCTATATTATATGACATTATTACTAAATCATAGAAAAATATAAATTAAATTCCTATGACTAATTAAAAATAATAATTTTTTCTGTCAATTGTGCAAGTCTCTTTATTGTGCATAAATGAACAATTATATTATATAATGGGAACATTATTGAATTAAACATCCAATTTTCTATTAGTATTAAATATTTTAATAATATAAATGATAATCATTTTGTAAAAAATTAAATATAAGATATACTAATATAAATAAAATTTATTATTTGAGGAAAAATAATTATTACAGAGTTAGCATCTTTTTAATACATGGGGATAAAACGGTCTCTAATCAATTAAACTTGTTATAGAAGTACTTTTTACTCAAACACTACCCAGTTTATCTTTTATTACTTTTCACTTTTTTTACAAACACGATTTATTATTGATTCTGCTACAATTCCAATTTTTTCTACGAAAATCACTTCTTTAAAAGCAGAAGTTTTAGCAAACACTCCCTAAATATTTGAACAAGATTGCCTTTATATTATAAATATTTGAAGTACAAAGGATTTTTTAAAAAAATATTCTGCATAGTAAATTCAATTATTTTTTCCTTAATTGAAAAAAATACTTTTTAATTACAATAAAGTAAAATGTAATTAGTACGTTAACTACTTCGAAATTTATAAAGTAAAAGTTAAGTGATGAATGAGTACAATAAATACTGGAAAAAAAATCATCTAAAAAGTTATTATTAATTTGATAATAATATTTAGTTATTAACAATTCAAACATTTAAATAAAAATGAGTAATCACATATCCATTCGGCAGATAATTTTTCTTTGAAAAATATAACAAAGTATACTTTTTTTTTTTTTTCCCTAAAAGTGTTCAACTTTGGGTAAACATATTGTCAATTTCTTTATAAAAGTGTGTATGAGTCGTTGGGATAGTATTTGCTTTTTGGGATAAAGGTAAATGGCATTAAGTTAAATGAAGGTATGTACAATTACATATAGAAGCTGAATCATCAATCCATGTTGTTTACCATAATCTATATATAATTGACGCCATTATCACAATTCAGCCGTAATGATTTGATTTCTAACTTGATCCAACTCCAACTCTGCCACCTCACCAATTGTTTTATATTTGTCCTGAAATCTCCTCAATTTTTCTCGTGTCATAAGTAGTATACCATCAATGTCAAGGTTGCACTATACGCTGCATTAAGCAAGTGTTGTCTCCTTCACCTCCGAGTCGCCCAACTGATCCCCAACTTCCAATTGTGAGTGTAAGGCCACTTCATCCGATGCTTCGTTCCATGATTCCCAAACATCGTTTGGCAAAGCTGCAATCAGAAAAAATGTGTGCGTAGGTCTCAAGCTCTTGTAGATCACATAAAATGCAACATGTTGCGTTTTGCACTAGCCATGGCTTGTCCATGGTTGTCAATTTCTCACGTACGGCAAGCCATAGCACAAATCTGTCTTGATATGTTAAACTTCTCTTCCACTAGCCCATTTCACTCCCTTTTCTATGTATGTGCATGGTACAATCACATCCCCTCAACCGTGGTGTAATCCCCCCAAGAAGACCTCCACCTCACTTCATCCCTGTCACTATGGACATGCAGTAGGTGCTCTACAATCTACTGCACCTCCCTGTTCATAGCCTCAGGTCATCTCCACGCCTTTTCATGTATCACAACCGCAAGCTTGCCGTCAATTGCCATCCGTGTAATCGTAATTAGACGAGGCACAACCTACATGCAGCAGCCCGGTAGGGTGCCAGGGATCATTCCATAGGTTGATGTTGTCTCCTTGTAACACGCTGTACTCGACAACAGCTAGTATTCGTTGTCTAAGTTTAAGCAACCTCTTCCATCCCCAAGAGCATGTTGCAAACTAGAAGTCCAAATGGTTCGCCTCTTAAGTTTGTAACACAATATCCCCTCAACCCAAGTTCAGGTCTTGTTATTGGAAATCAATCCCAAAGGTGCCTTGTCATCTGTGCAAGATTGCAAGAGAGCAGGGGTTGAATGCCTAGACCTCCCTTTTCAATCCTCATGCATACAATATCCTATGAACTTTTGCGTATCCCTGTCTACTTCTGGAAGAATTTCTTGAGCAGTTTCTCTATATCTTTAATTACCCCATTCGGTAAAATGAATGCACTTGACCATAAACATGGTAAGCCAAAAGTACCGACTTGATAAGTTGTACCCTACCACCAAGGATAGCAAGGAAGAGTTCCAAGCCTTGATCCTACCCTTCAGCTTCTACAACAACAGCCCGCATTGTTTAGAAAGCTTGTTGCAATTAGAGGTACTCCCAAATAACGTACTGGTAAAGAGCTTAATTGGATCTCTAATAATTCTTCTAGTCTACCTCCAAGATTAGTTGCTGCCTTTGACAAGAATTGTTGACTCTTCATTGGATTAACTTCTAGGCTCGAATAGCTACCGAACTGGTCCGGGCCGCTTTTTAAAATGCAAAGTCATTCCTCCCCCGCTTGACTAAAAAATAGCAAGTCATCAGTAAGTTTAACATAAATATCTGGATTTCTTTGCATCTTCAATGGAATTGAATTGATGCGCTCTGCACGACTTTTTGACTTTACTACTGCATGGAGTAACTCCATCACAAGCATAAACAAATTCGGGGACATCGGGTCCCTTTGTTTCAATCCTCGTTATCCTTGGAAGAAACCCTCTGGTTCCCCATTAACACATACAGAGAATGACGGTGTTGTAACACATTCCATAGTCCACAAAATCCAGTTCCACCGAATCATATGTTCTCCATAAATTTATTTTCAATGTGCATTTAGGAGGGAGATATGCCTAGTTATAACTGTGTAATAATTTCTAAGCAAGTAATATGTTATTGCTGATGTTTCTACCCGGGACAAAGGCATTTTAGCTCTTAATCTACAACTTTCTCCAAGATTCATTGTGGTCGTTTAACCAAGATCTTAGTAATAGCTTTATAAATTATGTTTCAGCAAGAGATAGGCTAAAAATTTGCTAGCATAGACGGGAGTTGGACTTAGGGCACCGGTCTAATCATTGTTGCATTAATTTGCTTAAGTAATCTTCCTATTTGAAAAATTGTAAAATACTTGTTGTAACTCCATCCCCTACCACCAACCAGGCTGCTTTAAAGAAGCTCGTATGTGTACACATCCGGCCTGGCACCTTGTTGCTATCAATGCTAAACATCGCATTTTTAACCTCTTGTGTTGAAACTGGACACTCTAGCTCCTCCCCTTCTTACCCCATAACCAAACCAGCTAGGACTAGTTTCAAGTGATCCAGTTGGATCGTCTTATGCACTTGGGATCCACCTAATAATAGCCTACGAAAGTACTGTACCATTTCATCAATTTTTTGAGCTGATTGTTGCAACAACGGAACTTTCTCATTCATAACTTGGTATGCTTGTTGTTTCGCCCTTCTCACTGCAATCTTCTGGGAAAATACTTTAGAGCATTGGTCTCCCCTTTCAACCATGTCATCTTCGCCCTCTCGTAGCATATACTGCTCCTGGTTTACTACCCTCACATATACAAGTCGACACACCTTTTTCCATCCGTTGTGCCAGCTCATTATAGGGATATTGTTGCCAAAGTGTTTGAGCATCAACGAGAACCCTCGCTGCACTATGCATGTTCTGGGCCAAATTACTTTTACGCTTTCTTTTTCACGCAATATAGGTTTCAGAAGCTTTAGTTTTTGCGACACCGTAGATAAGATGGGTGAAAGATATGGGAAAATTGCATAAAATATTATTAAAAATAGAAAAAAATAACATACATCTTCGCCCCCTAAATTTGGTGTCGCCATATCTACTCCACTATTTTCAAGCATTGAGGATCCTTCACTAGCGTAGGCCATTTCGTAAACCATTTACCCTTACCTTATACTCTATCTAAGCATTTCCATAAGCTAACATACTAAACTTGAATAGACCAAGAGAAGTTCATTCCCTAAATAGGCAGCATTGCCAACCTGGTTGCATTAAGATAATGATTCAATTCTGCCTCCGCTGCTCGTACATCCCTCCTTTCCACACATCTCACTCTCATCGAGGACGGTGTTAATCCCCTATGACTAGCCACTCCTCCTCGGTCATTGTTGAAGCAATACTCCCACAAAACTCCCAAAGATCCTTTCTAGTATAGTTGTTGGCTCTATAGGCGAAAGTTACCAACCACCATCTAAGGTCCCTTCTTTTCTCAATGCAGCAGTGAACTGCTTGTTTATGTATACTCAAAATCTGGAGCTGCACTCCACTCCATCCAATGCGACCCATATCCTATTCCCCAAGTCTAATAAATAGTCCATGAACCATGACCACGTACTTTGAATCCCCTATTGGACCTTGGCCACATTACTACTAGCTAGCAATGTTTCCAATAGGCCTACCACTTCCAAGCTAAACTCTGCAAGCAGTGTTTGAACCACACATTGGTGGTCTTTTTTATTAAAATCTCGGGCGTTGCAACAAGCGATATTAATCATTCACAACCCTTAAGAAGGTTGCATCCGTTAAGGCTCTGTGTTGCTTCATCCACTTTCTCCTTATCCACTAGCACGCCAAATGGATTATAAACTGCAATCTCTTTTTCTTTATTTGCTGTCGAAGGTCGTTCAGCTTGCACATGTTCCTTTGATTTCTGCACATACACCTAAACTGGGGTTGCCTTGTTCATTAGCTTTTCCGTTGGGCAATTGTCCCCAATTTTGCCTAACGTCTTACATTCCACGCAGTATTTGGAGACCCATTCATAATCTACCTTAATCCGACATGGGCTCTCTTGCTCCCCCTCAACAACAGGTAACATCAAGAAGACCAAGTGAGTTGGTTATTTCTCCTCAAAATTCACTAACACGCACACTCTAGGGTAGTCAATGCGAGCAAAGGCCTTTGTGATAGCGTCCAGGTACAAAGGCTTACCCAGGCCACTCACAGCAATACTTAGGCCTTTCGGTGTCCAAAACTAAATTGGTAGGTTCTTCAATTTAACCCATATCGGTAAAGTCTGGAATGTGTGTTTGATGAGGCTCATGCCTTGATCCCACGTTGTAGCGTAATCAGCTGCCCTTGGAATAACCAAGGGCCTCCTCAATTACCTCTTCCACTACCGCTATTTTCTCGAACCAAAAGAAAAAGAATCCATTTGTGGAGGCTAAAACCTCTTGCAATCCCTGCCAGTTGATTGTGCGTAAACCTTAAGATGGAGCGCTTCCAACCTCTGAGGTGCCCATAGCCGTTACTTGCCATTGTCGTGTCCCATGTTTTGCCACCTCTATTGTCGGCTGAACAATGGTCTCCCCGTTCTATTTCTCCTGCTCAACAAACCTAAGAATTTCCCCATATGATTTTTGAAACTCCTACTCAATAGGGTTTGCATGGATCAATGCAAGGTTGATCTGTATATTATCCACAAAAATCGATTGGTTCGTATCTCCTTTATTACCTACTGTTTTAGATGGTGAGTAAGGGATAGGGGGTAACTTTGAGTCTCTGGTAATCCCATAGGCGTAGCAATTGTCCTAGGGGACGCGAAAACACCACAACTAACAATGGGCATTGAAATAGAAGCACCCGCTATAACCATTCCCACCACTGTCGACACCGATCCAGATACACCCCCAACATTGTCTACACGAGCTAGCAAGGGGGCCATATGCGGCACCCCCATACAATCCATTGGATCCTGACTCAGCCCTAGGCATGCCAGTGTTAGCACCCGGCCGACCCTAAACTTCTCCACCCAACTGGCCGTCAAGGCTGCCAATGACTCCAAAGCTTCATCATCCCCAACATCCAACACATGTTTAGTGAGTTTGGTGAATCCGTGAAAGTGAAAGATTCGTTGTATTCTCTCTCTCCCTCCTAACCGCCATTTGTGGCCACCGCCTCTGTCTGGCTGATGTCATTGCCACCACCTCCATAGTTAGGGTTTTCATGAAAGTTTGAACGAGGCAAGAGAGAGTTAGAGAACATCATGGATTCCAAATTATATCGAGGAACCATCTTATAAGTTTCTTACAAGCCGTTTTATTTAAATTAATTAAAGCCTTTTTATTTAAGATATGGTGCAATACAAATCAAGAATTGATGCCTTAATATGGAAGATTGTGCCTCCCAAAACAAAACAAAGATGCATACAACATTAATTCTCTAAGAAGATGGTTATCAGAATTTTCAACATGTCTCATGGGCCTTTAATGCTATAAACCGCCTAACTCTATCGGAAAATTAACTGTGTCCTAGTACCCAAAATTCCATTTCATTTTCAAGATTGTCTACTCGCCACAGTTTTACTCCTCCCCACCTAATTATATCGAGGAACCGTCTCATAAGTTTCTTACAAGCTGTTTTATTTAAATTAATTAAAGACTTTTTATTTACGATATGGTGCAATACAAATCAAGAATTGATGCCTTAACATGGAAGATTGCGTCTCCCAAAATTGAAAACAAAGATGCATATAACGTGAATTCTCTAAGAAGATGGTTATCAGAATTTTCAACCTGTCTCACGGGCCTTTAATCTTATAGACCGCCTAACTCTATTGGACCACTAACTGTGTCCTAGTACCAAAAATTTCATTAATTTTCAAGATTGTCTACTCACCACAAATTTACTCCTCCCCACCTTATTGATCTAGAGTGTTAAGCATCCTTCTTTGCTTGTTTGTAGTGTTAATATTTATTTTGTATCTTTTATATTAACTTAGTTCTTTACTTTTATTTTAAATTCTTCATCTATTACCAACTTTTCTATAGCTTGATTAAAAATATTTTTTTTAGTTAAAAAATAATTTGGTGATGATAAGTTGACAAAAATACTAAAGTATATTGAGAACTATATTATTCATGGCATGAGGAGCAATTCTGTCTAATACCATTAAAAAATGTATAAATCCAGAAGGCCCAAGATAATGGCCCAAAGGGAAGGACCGGGATGAAGGCCTAGGAGGCTCGACGAGCAACCCCCTAGCCCACGAAGGTGTGTCATACAAAAGAAGGCCCATAGTTGGGGAAGCCCAAGTACGTGGCTACCAAGTCAGCTCCTTGAGACCTTGGTGATGCATGGTCGGGCCTTATAAAGCCAGCATGGAATCTAGTTCCTTTTTGCTGCCACGAGAGACGTCTCCGGATTTAGGACATAAAGGCTATCCACTTAAACTATCATTCCATGTAGATCGGATGTCACCTTTATCAGGGTTCATCCAGCTCAGAGGATAAGTTCCCCCTGAGGACAGGAAACCCGAGGATATGGAAACAAACATGGAGTTTGGCCCTTTAGGATAACAGTCGTTTGATTCTCAAGGGGAAAGGACTCATCTGGACGGAGGAAAAAATGTATAAGTCCAGAAGGCCCAAGACAATGGCCCAAGGCGAAGGACCAGGATGAAAGCTTAGGAGGCTCGACGAGCACCGCGCCAGCCCATGAAGGTGTGTCGTACAAAAAAAGGCCCACTAGTTGGGGAAGCACAAGTATGTGGCTACTAGGTCAGCTCCCATGAGGCCTTGGTGATGCATGGTCGGGCCCTATAAAGCCAGCATGAAATCTGATTCCTTTTTGCGGCCACAAGAGACGTCTCCAAGTTTAGTACATAAAGGTTATCCACTTAAACTATCCTTCCATGGAAATCGGATGCCACCTTTATTAGGGTTCATCCAGCTCAGAGGATAAGTTCCCTCAGAGGATAGGTGACCCAATTAGTTGAGAGGATATGGAAATAAACGGGGAGTTTGGTCCTTAAGTAATGCCCGGTCTGATTCTCAAGTGGAAAGGACTGTTCCGGACGGAGGAGGGAAATGGCTATAAATATGCTCTTTCTTCCCCTGCGAAAGGTTTAAGCTTTTTTTATATTACTTGTGCATCAAAAATTCTACTATTTAAAGCACAATTTTTTTAATATACTTCATTTAATGAGCAAAAAACACAAACTAAAGGTACATCAGTGTTTAAGTGCGTCTTGTTGTAGGCATTACTATTACCTGACTTACGCAATGCAACTCTCAATAACCCGACTGTGCAGATGGATTCTTTCACAAGGTGCCCTAGCAAAGAGTCATCCTTAGCATTGGAGCATATTTTTTGGATAGGCGAAACACAATCACTCTTGATAATAACACAATTCCAGCCATTCTTGATGGTCATTTTGACGCATTCTCTAAGAGCTAGAAGCTCTGCTTACTCTGGGGTTGTTATGAATGGGAACAATTTGGATTTTGAATTCAAACATCCCGCATCTGAATTCCGAGCTATTATTCTCGTGTTGGTCAGTCCCCCATCTTCAGAAATGGCACCACCACAGTTGATCTTTACAGATATTCCTTCCGGGGGTTGCCAATTTTGTGGATGATTTTGTGAGCTCTATCTCACCGTAATACTCATGCATACCTGTTAAAACTCTCGAATGAACCTGGTCGCATCCATGATAGTGGCTGCAATTTATTTACCACCTCATTCTATTAGTATTTTATTTCTGTTGTTCTAAAGACCCTAACAGATTGCGATAAACCTATCACCCTCCTCGTGACCTAACTTTGCACACGCCTCCATAATCCTACCCTCGATGTTTGAGTGCCGTGCAGAAATAATCAGCCAAAGGAGATCCAAAAGCGCCCAAGACTGGCACAAATATGAATAGTCTAGGAAGAAATGCTTCTAGTCCCTTTGCTGATTTGTAGATCGAGCAACTAAGGTCACTTCTTCGCCTCTCAAGATTGGACATCGTCGGCATAGCATTTCGGCATAATTTCCAGCAAAAAACTTTATGTTTCTATATGTTTCTTTTCCACAACGACTTCCAGAATCAACAAACTTCAGGCCGATTGAAAGACAGAGAGGACGAGGATGCTATAGAAGCATGTCGACTGAAAACTGTTAGGTGATGAGCACTCCACAGTGAATCTCCCATGTTATTTTGGGAGCCAAACTATTTTATCTTCGGCTAGGAACGAGCAAAGCAGAATGGCCTTGATGGAAGTTGCATCTGAAAGATGAAAGCAACAACAATTAGGTCCTCTTTCCAATGGTTATGGGCTTTGTTAATGAGGGAATCTACTAGACCATCAAAGGCAATTAATGTTGATAATCCAAGAGGTAGGGAGCTTCCCACCTGTGGACTCCACTTATCCTGCCACACTCCTATTTTTTACCATCACCCACTCGCCACCCAACTCCTTCTCTAACAAGATCTCGGACACTCAAGATACTCCACCAAGTAAGTGAAGGACGAATGCCTAATTTAGCATCAAAAAAAATCAACATTGGGGAAATATTTAGCTTTGAAAATGCAACTCACCAATGTTCACAACTGTTGGAAAAATCTCCAAGCATATTCGGCTAGTAGTGCATCGTTAAAAGCCTCAAGATCCCAAAAGCCGAAACCTCCACCGTCTTTAGGCAAGAAGATTTTGTACCAAGACACCCAATATATCCTTTAATCTCCCTTATTATGCCACCAGAAATCCACCATCATGCTTTCAAGTTCCTGAGCAAAAATTTTCGAGAGTTTGAAACATGAGATAGAATAAGATGGGATACTTTGAAGGATGGATTAAAACCCTAGCACTTGATACCACTCCAAATCCTATTCCAGGTTCCTACGAACATCTTCTTCTTCGAGCGCTCCCCTACAGTAGAAAGGTCGAGATATTTAGCATGCTTTTCCACTAAGGACGCGCCCAAGGTATCTGCCAATTCTTGCTTCCGCCCTGCTTCTAGATTAGAGCTAAGAGTCATCATTGATTTCTCTAAATTGATTACCTTCCCGATGTTAAAGCATTTGTTTTCCAGAATAATCCATAGCCTCCAAGGATGCCACACAGAAAATGAGGGTGTCATCAACAAAAAGAAGACACCCATGGAGCATAACGACTAATGGCATGGAACTCTAACTCTACTCGTTGCAACAAACCCCTAAATGCCTCTGCACACATAAGAAACAAGTAAGGCGACGATGGGTCTCCTTGGCGGATACCCTGTTAGGGCCTCAGATAGCCAAAACATTCACCATTCAACATGAAAGAGTAAGAGATGGAAAAAACGAAAAGCATAATCAACTCAATGAAATGGGAATGTAATCCTAATCTAGAAAGGATACGTTCAAAGAATGCCCATTCCATTCGGTCGTATGCTTTGCTTATATCAAGTTCCAATGCTACAAATCCTTTGTGTAAAGCACACTTATTTTCATTTTTATGCTCATCACTATTCTTTGCTACCACAATTATCTTATCTTTCACGATTGTTTACTGATTTGAGCGTCGTAATACTAACGTGTTTTCTGCAGGCCCCTTTCCAGGTTTGCAAAAATAGGGGCCCAAAAATTTCAACTCAGGCTTGCTGAGACGAGCGGATTTTTGTTTGCATCATTGTTCAACCAATCAATTTAAGGGAGGTAAGTGCCACACTTGTTAGTTTAAGGGGCGAATGCTACCTCAAAAATAGTTGAGTCTTCCAAGTGTATTTAACCCAAAAGAATAATGTTGGTGAGTATTAAAAGATAAAGAAGAAGAAGTAAGCATGAATTAGAAAGAGAAAGAGAAAGAGAAAGAAAAAGAAAAAATCAGAAAGATGGTGGGAAAGAGAAGGGGGAAACGAGAAAAAAAATAAAAAGAAAAAGGAAAGAAAATTGGTGAAGGAAGATAAAAGGAACGAGGGGGTGTTTATATCCTTTACTATTTGTTGATTTTATTAATTTTTTTTAAATAAAAAAGAGAAAAATGGTCATTAGCATTTTTTGTCAAGTTTGACTAAAGATCATAAGTTTGAGGAAGGCATATATAAGAGGGTGAAATTTGTAAATACTCATAATAGTAAAAAATGGATAATTACATTTACGCCCCCTAACCTATGGTCTGTTTACACAAACCATCCCTATCTTTTGAATAATTACACATACACACACTAGAATGTAAGCATCATTTACACAAGCCACCCATATTTTTTTAAAAAATTACACTTACACCCCTCAAAGCATCGACATTATTACACAAACTACCCCTATTTTTTACTATCAAGGGTGGTTTCTGTTATTATGCAAAATGCAGGGGTGGTTTGTGTAAATAGACTATAGGTCACGGGGTGTAAATGTAATTATCCCTAAAAGGATGGTGTAATTAACCCTTAATTTAATTGAACACCGAGTCAATATCAATTCTAACATTCATTGCATATTTGTGAAAAGTTTGTACACCGTTTCAAAGAAGTCGATTTATTTTGATTCATTCTATGGTTAAGAAGACAACTGTCTGTTAGATTTTATTAGTCTCTTTCTCCCATACTTGAGAACCTGTATAGTAAGTCTTTTCATGATAACTGAATTAGTATACTTCTTAAATATCTATAATAGTTGGATTCTTGGTCCTCAGCCCGAGCTCATGTTTAGATGATGGTTAATCACTGACATTCATAAATAAGCTGTCGTAAACTAGACAATTTTTCATTCTATGTGAATTCATTTTGCCCAAGTTTATGGATAGTCAAGCATAGGCTTTAATCAATTATCAGAAAGGAAAAGCAACTAGCTTCTGTCCTTAATTTGAATAAGTCCCGATCTAATTATATGTTAAAAATGAATTAGTGCCTGATAGGGGAAGGAATTGTCTCCCCATGCGTGGATTCTATATTCTTTCTCATGAATTCTAACTATTGGCATTCTCTATTCCAGCCAAAGAAGTATTTCTAGCTAGTCTCAGGGGTAAACATATCATACTGCTACCTCGGCAAACATAGGCTAAGGATGGGAGCAGGTGGCCGTTTCACATGCACTTAACTCAACTTCATAAATTCTTTTCTTAACATTAGTTCGGACAAATTTGATTCACAAACTTTTAAGTATCTGAAATAATCAAGACAATGTCGGACATCAATTTATTGAAGTTTTTATTACATTCTTACATTCTAGTTTTATGTCAACTTTTCATATGATAATAGACAATGCTCAAACAACTCAATGTTATGTGCATCTAGTCACTGGAAAGGAATTCTTATCCCCTTTATACTTTTGTTGTACACTTTAATTATTTTGTATGTCTCAAGGAACCCTTAGCTCCGGGGCTTTTCTTTGGTGTGCCTCAAAGAAGCTTTTTGCTTCGGGGCATTTTTTATGTGCCTCAAGGGAGCTTTGGTTTCGGGGCTCGTGAGGGGCCATCCCCCTCTCTGGTTAAATAAAATATCAATGTGAGGGGTCATCCCCCTCTAAGAGTATCAACACAATTTTTCCTTTTTCACAATATGCGGATTTAGCTCAAGAAGCTTTTAGGATATTTAGTAAAAATGAAGTTATTAAGCATTTATTGTTAAGGACTTTATATATATATATATATATATTCCTTATACCTGTAATTTAGGAGATATTTACCCTTTTAAACATTTAACCGTAGAAAAATAGAGAAAGAGAGCCAAAACACCGCACACGGGAGGGGGAAGAGCCGAGAAATCCTCGTACCATCTCCCCCTCGAAACAAAAATAATTCTTTTATTATGTGATTTTTCGTCAAATGGATAGTCTTATCCTGACGGATGTCATCTATACAATCATACGAGTCTTCTAACTCATACTACCATCCACCGGTGTACATATATACAAAGACTACTATGCTAACAAATATGCCAGAATATTAAAATAAAAATCACAACTAATTCCCATAAAAACATTTATTCCTTCGGGATCTTGTATTCACCGGGAACTTGACCGAATCTCTCGAGGACTCTTGCACTTTTCCACTCGGTCAAATTCACTTTGGCCTCCCTTGAGCGTATAGGATCCTCAAGGCATTTCTCGCATACAACGTAAATTTAGGATTAGAAAAATCATATATTTAATCAATACAAATCGTTGATTAATTATTATAAATCACCAGCAAACATCCGAGCCAATTATCACAAGACATACATACAACCAAAGAGGTCACCTAATCAATAACATACATACACAGACATAGTCATGAGCATTATGAGAAGGACAAGCGAGATGCTATTGCCCTTCACTCGAGGCTCCAAAATACCAATTCGATTAATTGGGTTCATAAACATCAAGCTGAAGCAACCATGCACACAACATTTAAGAACTAATATCTCAAACCCCCTATTACAATTCATCTAGAGCTGTATATATACTAGAAAACGTAAAGACCATATTGCCCCCCAACCGCCCACTAACCCAACTATCCTAGTGGACGTAACCGCTGCTAGGGGTGATTCGGTAATTTCGTATTACTCTTCCGGGAATTTACATCTTGGTCCCTAGGCTAAATTCCTGCACCATCATATATATGTATATATATATATATATATACATAGGGATAATCATGTTGTTTTTCCCTAAAGTTTGATATAATTACACATAAGCGCTTGTGGTTTGAAAAATTACATCTAGTATCCTTGATATTTTCTTCCGACTAACAAATAGGTCCATCTGTTAGTCAAAATTCGCCGAATTCATTGATATTAACAAAATAATTGAAAGAAAATCGATATTTACCCTCGATTGACTTATTACTAACTTATTGCAGGTTAGACAAATCTTTTTCGACTAAACTATCCTTAAAAAGGGTGAAAATATATCTTCTCATATGCATTAACATGTGAAGATGTATAAGGGTAGTTTGATCATATAAAGATTTGTTTGACCTTCAATAAATCAATCGGGGGTAAATATGAATTTTTATCCAGCTCTTTTGCTCATATTAATAAATTTTGTGAATTTTAATTAACGGAGAGACTTATTTGTTAAACGGAAGCAAACTTTAAAAGTACTAAATATAATTTTTCAAACTATAGAAAGTTTACGAGTAATTAAATATTGAGGTTAGTTCCAATTTAGAGATGTCCCTCACCAAAAAATTCAGTGAAAAACTTGAATAAAAGTGCTCAAACTCATAATTTTCAAGTATTCTCTTCATTCTTGATGGCAAATTTGTCTCTCAGGGGATCCAAGCCGACATTTACATTTTGGTAGTTTAGAAATCAATATCATGACTAGCATTCCAACTTATCCCAAAACCACTTTTTTGGCCAAAACATTTAACAGATACTTAAGAAAAATGTCAAGCTAGTTTGTGCTTTCCATATCGGTTGTGGACGAATAGTTTCTGCACTTGCAAGAGGTCCAAAACTTCTTCATCTAACCAGATGACTTTTCAAAACAAAATTAATTATGAGATTTAAAAAAATTAAAAACAAACTAATAAAGGCCTTACTCAATTGGTAAGTTTGAGATACAAATGCTAATTTGTGTTTACTTCTATAATAGTTTATTAGCTCTTTGTCTCGTTAGAACTTATTCATTGGTTTGAACTATAAATATGTCGAATCAGTCTGTTATTTGAATATATTAAATGGTGTAATAAATCAATTGCATACTATTAAAAAAAAAAAGAGATGAAACAGAACAAACAGCACCTCGCGCTGCTAAAATTGTTCATATGAGAACCGGATAAAAAGACCTTAATCAAAAACCTCATATGATGTTTGGAGACTGAAAAGCTGAAAGATCTTCTATCATAATTTGACTATCTTGATCACATGTGTATTGTCCGATGAAATTAATATTTTTCTTTTTTCATGTCAATATACGAAAATGTGATACAAGATTCCATTTATCGGCAAATGGCAAAGCTACATGATCACCCTTGATCCGACGGTAGAGTATGTCAATGGGATCTCCGAATCCGCGGTGGACACGAAGGGGGAATGTCGCAGATCAGTCCGTTGGTCGCCGGCGCGGCTTCCGGCATCATTCTGCATCGCGGCGGAGACACTCCTGGCGGTTCGGCGGCGGTCGCGGCGGAAACAGGGCTTGATGTAGGTGTAGAGACAGATGAAGAGCGAGACGAGCCAGGTGGAGGCGATGACGATGAGGGCGGCGGTGGGGAACCACGGCTGAGAGAAGGCAGGAAGCAAGATGTAGAAGGCGAGAAGTAGGCCGGCGATGGCGACGGCGAGGCAGAAGAGGGCACATATTAATTGAACTATACCATCTCCGTCGGCCCATTCATCATCCTCCATTGCTCTTCCCGCATTCTGATCTCTGATCTTTTCTCTTTTGCAAAAAGCAGATTGGGAAAGTGGAATAAAAATTATATGCAGATTGAAATGGAGATCGAATGTTGATTTTCCACCTCTACTTCACATGGAAAGTATAATTACTTGCAATAATCCTTTTCTTTTTATCAATTAATTTACCTGCAAAATCAATTTAAGTGAATACAATGCAGTAAATTTTTAAATAAAATTAGAGAAAACGTAAATAATAATGGAAGATATATGTATATATATATATGTTTTAAAATAGGAATGAATATTAAAAAATGGTAAATTACAATTGAGTTTCCTTAAACTTTAGAATAACTACAAATACCTCGTCGTTGTATGAGAAATTATCAATACTCCCTTGATTTTAACGGTAGTCTAACAACTAAACTGTTAGTTTTCGTTAGGTTTTCATCTATTGTTGTGTAGAGTTGACTCAAATGCCCTTATAAACTATGAATTATAATTTTACTTTATTTTTAATTTTTTTTTATTTTTTTATGAACTGAGTGTACAATATTTTTTACACCTTTTTCATTCACCTCGTTCAATTTTTTAACAATTTTTATTTTTTATTTTTTAAAAAAAAAATACAATAAGTACATAGTTGATAATTCTAAGTCTTCATCTAAGGATTACATAATTTTCTCAAATATTAGGGGATATTCGTAATTTCTCAAATGAAAAAATATTTATAATTACGTTAAATTTTAAGAGAGCTCGTGGTAATTTACCCTTTTAAAAGATAGCAAAATATTCAATTAGGCGCAGTTTACTTTACTGGATTGGCCCACATATTGCTTGATATCTGGGCCAATTCAGAGAAATCCTCCATTTACTTTAATGGATGGCGGCCCGACATTTATCCGTTTGGCCGGCAAAAACCCGAGATTGTCCCACGCGGGGGGGCAAAACTCACTTATCCCACGCGGCCCATTTTTGGCTCCTCAGCCTTTTTTACATTTATGTCCATTGCTTTTGACAAGATTATGGCCATATTTACTGCAACATATTGTATTAGCCCATATTATTGTAGACTTATATTATCTATAACACTTTCCGATACTATATTATATTATCGTATGTTTACTTTGTATCAATTATATGGGCAATAACCCTGAAGCACAAATAATCTGGTATTTACTAACGTCCACTGCAATCCATATTGTGGTTGCAATTACGTTTTTGCCCATGGTATTAAATGACCATCAAATCGGTCATGTGGGGTAATAAATACGGATTTATTGTCAAACCCCCCAAGCTAATTAATATCGTGAGTAACTCTATCTCTCTCTCAATCACCCTCACTGTACAGGTTTGCCTCATGCTTCCATCATCTGTCAATTTCCCCTGTTTTCTTTTATAATTTTCACTTTTTTTTACTAGACCACCTAAAGCTATTCCCCTCCCACTCCCACTATAAAAAAAAAAATGAAGGAAAGAGAGAACAAGAACAGAGAGAGACATATGAGTGTGGACAATGCAGCCGTTGAAAAAGAAATGAGCGTGAGAAAACGAAGGATTTTTTATACTTTGTGAGAGAATATCTTATAGTGTGTGTGTGTGGGGGGGGGGGGGGGATAAGAAAAGAATGACGCAAGATTGTGAGGAGATAAAGACGATGGAGCAATGGCGATGGTCTGTGCTGCAAGGCCTTGAACTTGTTGTCTCGTCTGAGAACTCGAAAGAGAACAACTCTTCGTTTGTTAATCCCACGATACCATTAATGGCAAAGATACTTCAACTGCCCAAGAAGAAGGGTCGTCTCAAGCTATGTCTATTTGACGACACAAAACAATAATTCAACATATTAGCATAAAAATGGAGGGCAAAGTACTTGTTATGGAATAAAATATGGTTAAAACCAATAAACAAATAAGAAATTGGAGACTCTTCTTTGCATCACTTGGCCCCAAAAACAAAAATATGAAAACCTAAAGGAGGTTAATAGAATGATCTCGTTGTTAGATAAAATTATAAATTCAAGGGACTAAGTAATTTCTCAAATAATTAAGAGGTATTTGTAATTATGTCAAATTTCAGTGGAAGTTGATACAATTCTCCCTTACAACTTTAAGGAGTGCATTTGTAAGTTTTTAAAAGATAGAGATTATTTATGTAATTAAATATAACTTAGGGGCTTTGATGTAATTACCCAAATAAATAAATAAATCAAAAGCTCAGCTTAAAACCCTATGGCTTAAAACCCAGGCAAAAATAGTATTCAACAAAGTTCCAGCGACCGCTTCTGATTGTAAGCAGAGTTCTAATTTCTTCTCGCTTTTGTGGGTATAAAGATTTTGATACATGTTCTTAAGATTCCGGAGTAACAGGTTTGAAATGCCAATTTCTGTTTGATATTCTTTGCAGGTTAATTTTTACTTTGTTGTCAAGATAATGGCGGATTTTCATTTTGACGAGATAATCAAGGTGGTAAAGATCGATAGCCAAGTAGTATACGACAAAGGTGAAGTGAAAAAGATGTTATCTTTGGCGTTTTCTTGTAGTAATTCTTGGCAAACCTAGAACTGTTTATTGTACCTTAATTTTGTTGGATTAAAATTGTTTCATTTTAGATATAATTTCTAAGTTCTGTGAAGTTTGTGTAAGGGATTGGTTTGAGCTAAAGGGTTTTGGGGATGGTGTTTCAGTTTCACGAATAAATGCGACAAGCGAAGATGGTGATTCGTTCTTGGAATTAGATGTGCACACTGAGCTATATCCTATGCTTCCTGGAGAAAAATATAGGATGGTGATTTCCAAAACTCTGAATGTGGATGGTTCGGCCGTCGCTGGCTACTTCCCCGAGGTGCAGTTCTGTTTTATTTTATATGTGTGAATTATACGATTTTGATCAGATGATGTGATCGAACTTGTAGACGATGGGAGTTGATAGATTTTCTGATGTGAAAACAGCATATAGGAGCATTTTTCTTGGGTAGTAAGCAATATATATGTGCAATGGTTACAGAAATTATCAAAGATAGCTTGGTATAATCTGCAGAAGTGATATGTTCGAGAAAGTATGCTGTTTCTTAGATTCAGATAAATGCACTTTTCCGTCAAATATTGCTAAGGGTACTAGAATTAGAGTTTATTCTGTTGGGAAAGAGTTCCAAAATGAGCAACACTAATACCATTGGAAAGTAGTAAATTCTAACTCATGTTGGATCAAATATAAGGGAAAACCAAGAATTCCAAAATAAAGTGCAAGAGAGTAAAGACTTGGACACAAGAATTGTAAAATGGAAAACCCAAATTAGGAAGAAGCACAGAATTGTAGTTCGTAAAAAAAGTCAAAAAGTTTGCAAATTTTCTCTGGACAGTTGCCTCCCCCTATGATAGGGTGACACGGTCCAATTAAGAGAATTTTTCTGCCTATAAACTTCTTAGCAATTCTTTGGTTATGTCCTTCCCCTATAGTAGTTTAGATGTTCAAATTAGTTTTGGTTAAGGGATGAGCATATTTAGTAGAGCAGTTAGAGAATGTTGGATTTTTTAAGTGAATCATGTTATGCCATGCATGTGTGTCTCTATGCTTACGCGCCAAGATATTTCTTAATCAACAACTTGAGACCAAAGAGAAGGTCGGATAGTGTATGACTGGAAACTGAGTTTGACTTATGATTGTTGTCCTCCAATTGCAGGGAAAACAGAAATCACTTGCAGACAAATTTGAGTACGTTATGCATGGGCTTCTGTATAAGATGTTAGAAGCTAAAGAAAAGACGGATGGCGGCGACGATGTTAAAGTGTATGTATATGTGCCTCGTTGATTAATGAAATTTGTTTATATTATTCAGTAATTGTGTTATGTCAACAAGCTGGAGAAATATTTATACAATAGGGCCTCATTATCATTGAAGGAATTTATACATACGTTGCCTGACGTTCATACTGATTCTTCAACAAAACACATTATTTGGCTCTTCTTCATTTGACATTTGGATTTCCATTTGTGACAGGGAGGCGTACATTTCATTTGGAGGCCTTCAGATGTTGCTAAAAAGTGATCCCCTAAAGATGCATAAGTTTAGAATTGATCAAAGGTTGTTTCTTCTCCTGAGGAAGATTTGACATGAAACTTAAGTTCTTCGAGTTCCATGAATGTTGGATAAACGAGTTTTAAATGGCAGTACGGTACATTCTATGAAAATGTTCGAGTGATGTTTAACTTACTATTACAGCCTGTTTTGAAGTTTAAGCAAAAATGAGACTCTGGAATGAGCTGGAAACTTGTGTGCAGAGCTCATAATTCGTGTTTTATAAATTAATTTCTTTGATGATATCCTGATTTTATTTTGTGGTTGCCATGTCTACCTCTGAGAAACTATTGAATGAGCATTTTTATCCCGGAATTCTTCCAATACCTCGGAATTCTTCCATTAAGGTTCTTATCTGTTATGTTGGTTGTATTTGTGGAGTATCAGTCTTCCTGAAGGCGAGCAAAATTGGTCGTTTTCAAAGGATTTAAGCATTAAGATTCTGAAAATGAGAATTTCTTGTAATCCATCAGAGAGATGGAATGGCCAAAATCAAACTTGTGAAGTCAATAACCACAAATATGAAAATTGCCTTACAACACATAGTTAGGATTGCTTTCCATTTTGTGCATCATTGTTAGTAGTCTTTCATGCATACTAATTATGTCCTACATGCACTGCTGTCTTTACCTCATAACTGAAATATCATCCAGGAATTTAGCAGTTTTCGTAGGTTGCTTGCACGCACAAGTTTATTCTTGAACAAAGACAAGAGGAAAAAGAAGGAAGCACACAACTACTTTGTTCCCTAGAAAGAGTCGAGTTTGATGCCTGCAGGATATTAAGGTACTTGTCCAACAAGGTATTAGGTACTTAAACTGAAAAACGTGCATGTATGAAACTCCCTGGGATTGGAGACCAACTATTCTAACATTCTGGGAACTGTATCTGCAGAAATGTTTGAGAGAGGTGGGAAATGGACAGAAGTACTTAAGTAAACAAACACTGTTAGATAAACTAGTACGTAATGTTTCTGTTTGTCTATCTGTTTGAAGTGAAATGTTCATCCATGTTCAAGGTTTCTTGCCTTGTCGTGCAACTCAATCTCTTAACTGCTAAAACTTGGGTAATTCTCAAATGATCTCTCTCTAGAAGCTGGTTACCGTAATAATACATTTTGGGCCGAATGGAGGAAATGCAACTGCTAATATTAATGTTCTTTCTCCATTTCTTGTTTCGAGCTTTTTGCTCTCACCATCTGTTTGTTTCGTTTCTGCATTGTCATCCGCGGTTGCTTAAATAACCATTGACTCTGATTTTCCTTTTCATTAACTTGTAAAGAATTTGTACATTAAATTATGGTTGTCCTGAAATATGGATATTAATGATGCATCAGAATTACCCTTCTTCAGCTTCTGTTGTGTTCTGTTTCTCTAGGAAGTCTTTACAAAGCATTGTACCCCCCCCCCCCACCCCACCCAAAAAAAAAAAGGTTAATTAGAAAATACGTTGTCGATGTGTAATATTCTTGATGCAACCTTCATGCTTAGGTGAGTGAACAAGCATCAGTTAGGAAGCATGTTCAGCATTTCTCAACCTCTACAAACAAAATTTTCATTCGGAAACACGACGAGTTTCTAGCATCCTTAATCCATCTCTTCATATGTTTGAGTTGAAATTACAGTGTTAATAGACATATTTTTACCACAGAACAGCTTGATTCCATATGAAACAAATCTGGTAAAATTTTGCAGGGCTCTGTGTCTGAAAATGCTCATCATAGGACTCATCACTTCTGCATAAACTACAATTACTATGAATAAATGGGATTTGTCTGCAAATTCTCTTTTACCTGTCTGAATTTTTCTGTGATTCAAATTCTTGATCTTTAAGCTCTGGACTGTGATCAAAATAGCAGATTGAGAAAAGGGCTTCTGTTTATCAACAATTCTTGATTAATTTAGTTAAGTAGTTTTGGATTAGTCATATAAAGTGTATTTATTAGTAATAAACAACATCCTTAATCTCTGCTATCACAACATTTGTGTGAGCAACCTTTTACTATCCAATGATTGATCATCTCCTCTGTACAGATATGATGGGAAGTTCAGTTATAATTTCTGTTGGGAGGAGAATTTTAGGACTGAAATTTTGCAATTAGGGAATATTTATATATAGAAACTTAGATTTTTTATTTAATTATCAAGGCAAAATTCGTCGTAAAAATCCAGATCTTGGATTAAAATATAATGAAATATTGCAAAAAAGAGCTGGAATTCAGGCATGAAGTCCCTTGAACACCAGCTTTACATGAATTAATTGTCTATTTCTTAATTGTAATAATTTAATTGTATATATAATAACATATTTGAATAAGATGGTTGTTGTAGTTAGTTAGGTTGTCCAGATTGCATGGAGGAAATTACTCCCTGGTTAGTGGGCCCACATCATATTTTAATTATAATTTTGGGTTTTTAGAGAGAGTTTTGGGTGTGGATATTTTTTTTTAAAAAAAATTGGGACTATTGATGTATTTAATTAAATTTATTTATTTTAGTGTATGCAAAATGAATAAATTATTTTTGTTAAAAATAAAAGATTGTAATAAATAACGCGGAGAGTAATAATATCTTGTTCTGTTGTTATCAAAGGTTAAAATTATTTAATTTTTAATTTTAATTTCTATTTTCCCTATTAGTGAACCAAAAAGGGAAAAAATAATAAAAATGCATCTTTTCTTAAGACAATAGGAATAATAGATCTCAGAATAATGATTTTCACTTATGCATTCAACTCGTTCTTTTTCTTCTCTATTAGCCATCGTAGCACGCAATCTCTACGTGCTTACAATAAGTAATTAATTCACATTTTAAAATATAATATAGATAAGAAAAAATTATATAAAGAAACAAATCACATTTGAAAAAAAAAAAAAGAAATGAAAGAAAAGACTTGCGTATTATCAACACAACAAAAGAATCGGTGTTGTAGTGTTAAAATGGCGCGTGCACACTTGTGTAAAAAAATTGATTGCAATTAATTTTTAAAATTATTTAATTAGGGATATAATTGTAATATTTAAAAATTGATGTGGGAGTGTCACTAACCGTCATTTATAAGGGTGGATAGACTTTTTTTTTTTAGATTAATATAGATTATATAAGAAATGTTGAATTAAAAAAAAGGAAAAAAATAATCTATGTTTTATCATGCCATTAAAAAAAAATAAAATTAATCCTCTCCGTCCACATAGTCTTCTCTTTATATGTTAATTTCGATCAATCTCATATTTTTGGAATTTTTGAAGTGTCGTTTTAACGAAACGTCTAACATTGTCCTTTTATTTATTTATATGTTTATAGTCAACATGAAACATATATTGAAATTACTACAATCTTACAAGAAAATTACTCTAACAATTGAACAACATAATTTTGGCTATTTAAATTTCTTATGTCTTTTCAATTAATTATTCTGTTATCAAAATTTGAATTTCTACTTAGGTACAAATATATATATATATATATATATATATTACTATCAATACGGAATATTAATTAGTTTACTTCCTTGAGAAGAGCAAAAGCATAGGAAAAAAAAAGAAAAAGAATCTCATTAGTTTATGTAAAACATTTATATCCACAATGTTTTTACACATATATAAGTATTCTTTAATATTTAGATATATATATATATATATATATATTTCTGCACAAATTAAGAAAACTAGTTAGAGGGTATGCGTCTTCACTTACATTAAACGACTTTTAATTCCTCTAACATATGTTTAAGAACGAACCAAAATGAAGAATTTTTATACAAATTATGGAAAAATATTGCAATGCCTCCATCCCTCCAAAATAAATAAATAAATCAAGAGAATTACTTAAAATAAATAAGAGAATGTTTGCAAGGACTTAAAATAAGTTTATTAGTTTATTGCTGAAAATAAGTTGAAAATAATATTTTTGTTTGACACCTTTAGCTTTTGAATTTGTAAAGTTGATTTAAACAAAAAATTACAAGCATCTCCGTACTTAGGGGTGGCAATTGACTCGGACTGATCTTAATGGGGTAGTTTCACATCCAAAAAATGGAGATCGAGATGGAAAGCGAGTCCCAAAAATTAGGACCCGTCCCGGTCCAGGGTGGGTTCAAGTCCTTATGAACCCGTCACAAAACGCGTCCCGATAATATTTATTTAATATATATATATATGTATAAATTTTTGTATGTAAATATAAGTACTTGTTCAACAATTAGTGGATTGAAAACTTATCATACAATAACTGATAAGTGGGATGATGAAAAAGTTGTTACTAATGTGTAATTAATATGAATCGTCTGGTTGAAAACTGTTATGATTTGTTTGGGTTGCTAACAAACAATCTTATTGTACTTAAGATTCTTTTTTTTATGTTTGTTTTGTGAACTTAAATATTTGAGTTAGGAGATGAAATAATTTTATTTCTTTATAATTGTAGAATAGTTATTTTTTTTTTTCCAAAAATAGGAGGAGCTAGGTGTAGCATGGAAGGGCAAGGGGGCAAAAAATTAATGGATCAGGATGGGTCCTGGGTCCCCCAACCCCCCTCATTGCCACTACTCTCTCAACCAACTTTCGTAAATAATAAAATTATAAATATTAAGTTCTTTTTTCAATCATTTCAACTGTAACTCTTATTTTCAAACAGTTCCAATTTTAACTTATAATTTTATTTATAATTTAATTTCACCATAAAAATAACAATTATTACAAACAATCCATCATAAAAGTATTAGGAGTAAAATATATATAAAAAGAAAAAGGGAGTGTGCATCATAAAATCATAGAAAGAAATTAGAAAGGGCCAAGAGAATAATTGGAGAGTGGAAATGATCAAATCAAAGAGAAAGAAGAAGATCACGAGTGGGGCCCATCCATCCCATGCTATGCTATGGGATTCTGATGAGTATAACAAAATATTTCCCTTGTTTGGAAACAAAAGAGCCAAAAAGATAACACAGTAACAAAAAAAATAGGTTTCCACTTTCCACTTTCCACTTTCCACATTTTGTAAGAAAATCAAAAAATATATTATTATGTCTTTTCCATCAGTCCTTTAGTCCCCTCCTAACCCCACACCATAACCAACCTACCTATTTTCTTGATCTTCCCTATTACCCAAAACCCCTCTCTCTCTCTCTCTCTCTTTGTTTTTTTCCTTCCCCTCCCCCTATTTCAATCCCACCTACTCTAAAGTTTTCATCTTGATTTTGATACTGCATCCATGGACTTCTTCTAAGATAGTTTCTTGAATTGGGAGAAGAAATCAAATCTTTTTAGAGAAGCCCACTTGGTAGATTTTGTGTTTTTTTGGGTATTGAAATCAAGAAAAAGTGAAAAGGTTAGTAGGGTTTTCAGAGTTGGTTTTATTTGCTGCTTTTTTTGTTGGTACTGTGGTCTTTGATCAATTATGAATTCTTGTACTTGTTGTGGTCTTTTCTTATAGTTTGTTGTTTGTTTGTTTGTTTGTTTCTTGAAGGTACTGATCAGACAAAGGGGGCCCGGAGAGAAAAGGAAAGGAACAGTTGAAAGCTGGTGAATCCCAGAAAAAAAAAAGAGAAAAAGATGTATGAAGAAAGTGGTGGTTTTGATCAGAACAGTTTGCATGAAGGTGGAGGTAATTTGGTTCAGGCTGAGGATGGTTTCTCTCAGACACATATACCAAACTGTAATAATAACAACAACAACAACAACAATCAGAGTTTTTCCATGGAGGAACAGTCTAATAATTACCCTCATCATCAGAATCAGATATCCCAACAGGATGTTGCTTATTCTGCTCTGGAGATGGAGCTTCAGCACCATCTCAATCTTGAAATGGAGCACTGCTACAACAATACTACTAGCAATGAGATTCAAGAAATTGTTCATGATTCAAACTGGCAAGAAATGACTAGTTTCAATGGTGAAAATCAGTACCATCACCATCATCAAACTCCTGCAGATAATTATGTCCAAAATTTCACCACTGGTTCATTGCCTGAAACCCCATATCCCACAACACCTGATTTGCTCAACATGTTTCCCTTGCCAAGATGCTCACCATCTTCTTTGCTGCCCAATTCTTCAATCACCTTCTCAAACTCATCAGCAGCCCACAAGTCTCCTGGTTTCTTGGCCTCACTTGGGCTGTTGGGGGAGATCAATCCTCCTTCGGCAGACGGCTCGTCGTCGGCTGGTGCTGTTGTTTATGACCCTTTGCTGCCTTTGAATCTCCCCCCACAGCCCCCCTTGCTGAGAGAGTTGTTTCACTCTTTACCACATGGGGGTTACACTCTTGGAGCACCAAGAAATGGAACTCTTTTTGGTGGGGTGGATGAGAGAGATGTGAATGTGGGGTTGTACCAAAATGGTGATGGGAGATCATTTGATCATCATAATGGTGTTTTTGAGTTTACTGCAGGAGAAATTGATTGCATTGGTAAAAATAGGGATGGAAAAGATACCAAACATTTTGCCACTGAGAGGCATAGAAGAGTGCTCTTGAATGACAAGTACCAAGCTTTGAGGAAATTAGTCCCAAATCCCACCAAGGTTGTAATGAAATTCCATCTTCTTATTCTGTTAAATTTCACCACACTTTCTTGCAATCACTTCTACTTTGATCAATGTGTTTAGTTGGAAAGAATTACGCACACACACACACACCCCACACAGATATACATACATAGATTCTTTCTGCTTCTTGTTAATTTCTAACAAATTGAAGTTTTCTTGTGAGAACAATCCAAGAATGATAGAGCCTCAATCGTTGGCGACGCTATCGACTACATCAATGAGCTGAAGAGGACAGTGACAGAGCTCAAAGGGTGGGTGGAGAAGAAAAGATGCATAAAAGAAAGGCTCAAGAGGCCTAAGACAGAAGATGAAGCATTAATGGAAGGGAATGAATCAAAGTCTCTTGGTGATATGGACAACCCTTACAACAACTCATCACTCAGAAGCTCATGGCTTCATAGGAAATCCAAGAACACCGAGGTCGATGTTCGGATCATTGACGACGAAGTCACCGTCAAGTTAGTTCAACAGAAGAGAATCAACTGCCTGCTCTTTGTGTCAAAGGTTCTTGATGAACTTCAGCTTGATCTCCACCATGTTGCTGGAGGCCTCATTGGAGATTATTACAGCTTCTTGTTCAACTCAAAGGTGATCATCATCATCATCATCATCATCATCATCATCGACCCTTGATGAATTATGATTTTGTTCTTGCATTAATGTGATGAAAGTTTTGATTTATTGATTGATGATGTTGCAGATTTGTGAAGGTTCAATTGTGTATGCAAGTGCAGTGGCAAACAAGCTTATTGAAGTAGTGGATAAACAGTATGCAGCAATCCCACCAACTAGTAGCTATTAGGTATGTAATAAATAAGCCTTGATCTCTCTTCTTGAGTTATTACAAGATACTATATGAAGTTATATTAATGTCTGAAATTAGAATAATTATATAGATAATAATGCAGGATTTGATTTTCTATTTCAAATCACGCTACATCTTTTATTTTATTTATTTAATATACACACGTCACATGCATGTATAATTTTTTTAACAAAATAGATATAACATATTATATACTTGACCTGCATGTATATATTACATAAAATAGAAAATATAACAAAATTATTAAACTAGAAAATCAAAGTTTTAACTGCATCTTTAGTCCTGTAATTATATTTACTTGGCACTTTAGTCTAGTAACTTGTTAGGATCAAAAAATAGCCTTTCATCTTTCTTAATTTCGCGATTTTAGGGGGAAAAAAAATTAGTAGTAATTTTTAACGTTGGTTGGAAAGCGACAATATCATTCTAACTAATTTTGTCCTAAAATTGCAAACTTAAAAAAAAAAACGAATGACCATTTTACCGCCCTAACAAATTACTGGACTAAAACACCAAATGAATATAATTACATTATTAGAAAATGCAGTTAGGCCAAAATATCATCAAATCCCAATTGGTAAAGACAAAATTATAAAACATCTATAAATAGTAAGTTGCAGAAGAGTAAGAAGCAAAGTGTACTGAGTCAAAGGTTTTGGACATATTTTCTTGATATGGGTAGACACTAGTACATGCACTCTTGCCTTCCATCAGAAGGACTACTACTTAATTATTATTTTTTGGGTAATTAATTATTATTTTTAATTAGCAGCAATGAGTTTACTAGGTCTAGGTTGCAAGTGTAGTCGTTATCAAACTTTTTTTTTTTCTTTGGATGAAAAATATATAGGGTAAATTCCAACTACGTTATTTGAAAAATTATCACCTTTAAATGAAAAATAATTATGTAGCTCTTAAACGACGAGTGAACATTACTACTTTAATTACGTTTCTTGCTGATTATTTTTTTTGAAAAAATAAAAACACTTTAAAAATATAAAAAAAATTGGAGGGCAGTAAAATAAATAATTCATAGGGCATATTAATTCATAGAAATATTTTTTAAAAATTTTAAAAAATATATAAAAATTATAATTCATACTCCAAAAAACGTTTTGGTACCAATTCATCATAAAAACTAGATGGGGTAGTGACCTTATTAAGTAATAGATTTTTATTCGAATTAAATTTGGTAAAATACAATTAAATGAGTTATTTAAAAAAACATTTGTTTTAGGCACATATAAGTAATAAACCGTGTCCAATGTGTTTGTAAATAGATCCATTACTCAAACAAGATATATATTTGAGTGAATTATAATGATCTTCTCGAAAGTTTGCTATAATTATGGATACCTCTTGTTATTTCAAAAATTATAAAAATTCCCCTGAGATTTGTTATCGTCTAACAAATACCCATTTCCATCCATTTTTATTGGTGAACTGACCAAAATTTCATTATGCAAATTAAATTATTTTTTAAAATTTTTAATTTTATTTTTTTATTTTGACAAAATGCGCATGGAGAGTTCTTACATTTTTACACATATGAACAATAATGTAATTTGCCTTAGCTGATTTTTTTATAATTTAAAAAAAAAATTCAAGGGCAAAATGGATCATTTTAGGCCCTTGGTTAAAAACGACAAACCTCAGGAAGGTATTTATAATTTTCCAAATAACGAGAAGGTATCCGTAATTATGCCAAATCTCAGGAGAGGTTATTATAATTCACCCTAATTATGTTTTAGCCCATTTTTCTAGTTAACCCTAGCGATTTGATTTATCTTAGGTTAATTTGGCTTATAAGCTTATTTAAAAGATCTTCTAAGCTGATCATACATCTTATAAGATGTTTTAGAGCTTATAAGACGTTAGTAATGATAAATTTATAATTAATTTAAAAGAATTTATTAAGATCTAATAAATAAGTTGGCAACTTCTTACTTTTTTTTTAAAAAAAAAAGATCTTATAAGCCCATAACATCTTACTTTTAGAAGTTATAAGATCTTTTTATAAAAAAATTACCAAATATTTTGTAGCATATTATAAACTCTAAAAAATCTTATAAGATGTTTCAAAGAGCTTATAAGTTCACCCAAAAACTGTCTTAATTTGATCGGTTTCTCTTGACATTATGTCTTGTGATGACTTATATATATATACTGCACTCAGTAAACAATTCACTTACTCAATATATTGTGCATCGAATGTAGCATCTACAAAATTAGTTTGGTCCATATAATAATTCAAATAATAATGCTAATGTAACATTTTACCACCACTTAATAACTCAAACAAATTTTCAATTTCTTTGTATCAATTGATTGACTATTTTTTTTTCTTTCACTTTTTGCAGAAGATTGGGAGGCCCTTTTGATCATACAATATGTGTAGATGGTGAATTAGAGACTATATTAATTGCAAGTATGATATATATATTGGTAGGAAGTACTAATTAATTAGGGTGTAGTTGGAGTTCTAAACAATTAAGCTTTTTAATTATCTACAAATATATATTATTGTAATAAGACTATATGTTCTATATGTGGACAATGAATTTTTATATTAATGTTGCAGTAATATATACTCTTTATTTTCGAATTTAGTGTTATATGTTCAGTTAAAAATGTGTTGAAGCATGAAAATAGGATACTACTCTTGGGATACATATCTCAGATTAACTTTCTAAGTTTGTTTTTTTGGTATTGTCTGGTTGCTTGTTAGTTTTTTAATATATCACTTTAAAAAAAAAAAAAACTTTCTAAATGTATCTAAAATTGACATAATATTATTTTTAAATTAAAGTTTGTATACGCCATTTTCAATATAAATATGCGGAAATTGCAATTTTGATTTCGCAACTATATCTGTTGGCAATTTTAATTTGGTTGAAAATCATTTTTGGCTTTAATTTCGGCAATTAAATTATTATTTTTTTGGCACAATAAGGCTAAACTCCGCCGAAAATTGCAAATTTAGCAAGAATTTGGCATGTGAGCCTCAAATTCTGGTCGAAATGTTTCTAAGTCTCTGCATCGGACAAATGACACATGGATCCTTCCTCCATCTGATGGCTCGCATGCCAAGTCATATGCTCTGTTGTGGCCTCCGACGCATACAATCTCTGCAGCCGAGGGGTAAGCGGTAGATACCTAAGAATGACATACGGGAACTTCTTGCGTTTAGAATTTCTGTCCCTGGTGGTCTTGTACCTAGCGTCTCCACAGAACTTGCAATATTCCAAATCAATATCGTCCTTCCAGTACAACATGCAACCGTTTTTGCAAGCATCAGTCTTCTGAACTGGTAAACTCAATTCTCTTATCAATTTCTTCGTATTGTAATAATCGGGGGGGAAAGTGTGATCGCGGGGCATTACAGTATCAGCCCACTGGCATAATCGATCATATGTATGCTCGGAAAAACCCCATTCGGCCTTGATATTCACCAAAGAGGCAATTGACGCCAACTGAGAAGTGGTGCAACCGTTCCACAACGGTTGGTCCGCAGCATGAACTACATCAAAAAAAATGGTCTGACAAGCTAGACATAATCATAGGGCTCCGAATCGTAATATGAACTAGGAGCCACATTAGATGGACAATACCGAGTACCATCATTAGTCGGTAATGACCATCCTCTGCACCCAATCTATCTGAGCAGCATCACTCCAATGCGAACTACCCTCCTCCTGAACGTGTGACATTTGCTGCTGCTGCACAGGGGGTGCTGTCAATGCTGCAAACTATTCTTGCACCCTCTCCTCACCATGCGAAGTCCAATTATAATACTCTGGCATAAACCCTTTCATACACAAATCAAAATTTATCTCGTCTAGTGTTTTGAACCGTTCTTTTTTACACTTCCGGCAGGGACAATTAATCTTATCCCCGTCCAAATATGCACGCTGAGACTGGGCCCATTCTAAAAATGTTGTAACACCGTCCTCAAACTCCGGCGTCACACCCAGGACGTCTCAATCATATATCCATTTCCACAACTGTCTTAACATGATTGGTCCTACGTATAATTCACAACAGTACGGAATTAAATGACGAGAGTATATTATATATATATATATATACCTAACAATTATAGAATTTTGCATACTTACCTGAGCAAAACACCTATCAATATCAATGCAAAATTCGCGCAAGTAATTGATATGTTCGATTTTCCGTATAAATAATCAACAGAAGGAGCAACAAAATGAGTTCGAGAGTAATTATAAGAACAATGAGAAAGAAGGGGGATATATATATATAGAACATATTGGAACGGACATTGAAATATTATTTGGAACACAAAACTAGCCGCTGAAATATAGCCGTTGTTCCAACTTTAGGAACAGTATCAGGCACGGTTATAGAAACAGTCATACTACCGTTGTAATATAGCCGTTCGGACATATTAGGAACGATATGTGGTACGAGTCGACCATGACCATTCCTACTTGGAGCACAATTGGGAACGGTAATTGTAACAATATTGCATTTCCTTTATACCCACAATTTGGAACGGTCATTGCATTACATTTTTGCTCATGGCGTAAAAGGGCCTCATATAGCACTACATATTGGAACGATCGGAAAATCGGTCCAAATTTAACCGGTGTCTGGAACACAGAAAGGAACGGTCACTGTTCCAGGTGGCGTAACCGTTCCAAATATCACACATCCAAATATCACTCATGTGTTACAAATAGAATACCAAAATATATCCGGTCTTTTTTAGGAACGACAATAGGTTTACATATTGGCACAGATATGTTGGCACATAAATAGGAACGGTAGTGCCGTTCTTATTCGTTCGTACTACAATTAACTCGAAAGTGACGTCATCAATGATTTCCCGTTCCAATGACCGTTCCTATTAGAAACGGTCGTATATATCCGTTCCAATTCCCGCATTTTTTTTGTAGTGTTTGTTTATAATTGTTTCTAGAAAATAACAAGACATCTCAATAAATAACATGATAATATACTTTTCAATAATGTAAGTGACAACCTCATAGACCATTGCTAGCTTCCTGATGCATTGCCCAATCATTTCTTTTTTATTCTTTTGCTTTTTGATGTCCAATTTCATATTGTTTATGTATTTTCTTTTTGTGTGTGTTTTGGTTAAACTTGTTTTCTTCATCTTTTAAATATTATTTTTTTACTTTTTTTTGTGCGCAATCCAGCATGAAGTATTCTTATATTTACTTCTTAAAGTTTTTTTAATTCTATAATTAGTATTGCTCTTATTATTAATTTTGAGTATTTACTTATATTGTCACTATCATTTATTTTCTAATTTAGAAGTTCAGGACAGACAATTCAACCGGACATGCAGAAGGAATTATTCATTAAAAAGTAATTTGATCATTTACAGTATCTATGATAATCAATGGACACATACGCAACTACAAGAAATTTTTTATTACTAGAAAGCATGACGTGCGATGCACGTGTACAAATATCTTTTTACACGTACGAATATCATTTATGTTAAGTTCATGATATTATTCATATTTTTTTCATTGAAACATTAGTATTATATAATTGTATTTTCAAACAAATTGATAACAATTATTTAAATTCAGAAGGAAACTATTCAGTTCTATTATTTGTAATTCACTTTCTAAATTTAATTGGTACTATTGAATAAAAAAATATTCCCCAAAATTAAAATTTTGTATTTCGTATATACATTAATGATTATTTCATTATTATGTATCAAACCAATTAATATGAAAATATAAAATAATGATATTCAAAAATTTAATATTAAAATAAAAATAATTAGTCAAAGCTCCTTTTCTTGGATAGAAAAAATTTCAATTAAATAAAATAAATTGATCAATTTTATTTGTAGGTTTTATTATGCCTATTTTATGTTGTTTAATTTTATTTTTATTTTTTGTTACATTTTGTATGTGTGTGTTGTATGTTTTCTTTTACTACTATATTTGAATGTCAGTTATTTTTAATTTATTGACACTATTGCAAACTAATTATTTATTGACTATTGTTATAAAACTATAATCAAATTGGACCATAGTACCAATATTTGTATTGTAAGATCCTATAATGTATGTTAATCATATTTCAGTATCAACTTTTTTATATTGTCAAAGCATTATTTACATGCTTTATTAGCTTCTAAATTTTGAAAATATTATTGTATAAAACTTTAATTTTTCACCTTTATAAAAGAAACAATAGATGTAAAAGTAAACATTCAGGATTATTTAATACTAAAAAAATCAAGTGCTAAGAGATGCACTCAATAGTTCAATTTTCATAAGCAATTTCAATTTAATAATATTCTATCCATATATCAATTGTTATGCTCTTTAGTACTCATATTTTTTAAACTTTTAAGTTATTTTTATAAATTTATTACTGAAAAAATATATTAATCTCATTAGCTTATTTATTTATAATCTTTTTTCTAATTTCAACATAATTAACTCAGTTTTTACTTATTATTTTATTGTACTAAGTTTATTATCAAAATTTATTAATTTTCTTAATATGAAAATGTAATTGTACTAATGTGTTAGTATATAATTATTTTAAAATTTTATATCTTTAATTGTTATTGTGTTAATGTTTACTTACCATTTGATTTTTCTTATTTTGATCAGAGGAAATAGCATTTTTCAGTCTGTAATTTAGGTCCCTTCCATTTTAATTTAGTCCATTGATTGGGATTCTCACTTTCGGTCCCGTAAATATTAAAAAGTAGCAATTTTGGTTCCATAACACCTTTCCCTCTGAATATTCAAAAGAAAATGCCATGTAGGCGTTAAGTGTATTATAATACAGGGGACCAAATGTTACAACTTTTATGCACATTTTAAAGCATAAAAATAGTTATATATATCTCGTTAGGACCTACAATTATATTAGTTAATTTACTACTCAATAAGATAAGGTTTTAAATTAAATTATTTATTATATTACTAGTTATACTCTTCTTCAATGTCAATGTCTTGGGGGTGCAGGGGGAGGGGGACATGGTGTTTTTAGCCTATTAATATTGAAATAAAATCAAGCAGTTAGCTCTTTTTAAAATTTTCAATAGCGCTTCTAATTTAATCATATTGATAATTTTTATTCGTAATTAAATTTTGATACTTATTCGTTATTCCAGTTTAGAGGAAATTCCATTTTAAAAAAATTGATCAATTTTTATTCGTAGGTTTTATTGTGTCTCTTTGCTATTGTTTGATTTTGCTATATTATGTCAATGTATGTAATATGTTTTCTTTTACCATATTTTGAATTGATTTTTAATTTATTGACACTAAATGATTACAAACTAATTATTTATTGACTATTATTATAAAAATATAATTTAATTGGACAATATTACCAATATTTTGTATTGTAAGATCCTAATGTTAATTATATTCCAGTATCAACTTTTAAATATTGTCAAAGTATTATTTATATGCTTTATTACCTTCTAAATTTTGAAATATTATTGTATAAAATTTTAGTTTTTGCTTTTATATTGCAATTTTTAATTCTATATGTTTCTAGTTTAATTTCTTAATCTTATTTTCATATGCAGTTATTGGTATAATCTATTTCTTATTCAATAATATATTATGTTACAACTTAATTTTTTATGTCACATTGTTGTTGTAATACTTTTATTTTATTAATTAATATAAATAATAATAGATATAAAAGCAAAACATTCAGGATTATCTAATACTAAAACAATCAAGTACTAAGAGATTCATTCAATACTTGAATTTTTACAAGCAATTTCAATTTAATAATATCATATCCATATATCAATTTTAATTTATAATTAAATTTTGATATTTATTCGTTATTATATATATGTATATATTTAAGTTTAGATTAGTATTTTATATATTATTCATGTGTAGTTTATTTTAAATTTTTATGTGTCATGGTAAATTAAAACTTTCTTAATATAATTAAGATTTTAGATTTCTTCTAGCAAAGTAATTGTGTTGAAATATTATATTCATTGTTTTAGTTGAATATGTTATGCATTCTCTAAGTAGTTTAGAGCAATTAAGACTCTGGAATATTTTTCTTATAGAATTTTATTTTTTCGATAACTAATTTTATAATATAATTTTATGTGACTGTTATTAAAATTCAATGCAATTATATGTCTATATAATTGGGCTCATTCATGATTCACGATTAGAAGCAGGTTATTAAAATTCTGTGTAATTGGATTCATTCATGATTCACGATTTAGGTTTTTTATCCTAAATTTATATGGAGGAGGTTTAGAATATTTAGAATTCTAAATTGTTGAAAATTTCAGAATCTGTAATATAACAATTAATAATATTTAAATGAGGGTATATTTGTCTTTTCATAATGGGGAACAAACAACTTGAGTATTCACACATTTATATAGAGTACAGATGTATATTATTGTTATTATATCTTATATTTGTAGCCTTTTGAATTTCTTATTATATATGTATTCTTAGCATACAATTTAGAAATATAAATATTTTTACTTTTTATTAATTTCAAATACTGTTAAATTTATTTTTTATGAAAGAAATAAAAAATTGATACTAATTCTTTTTTATTTTTTTTCTTTCATACACTTGATTACAATAGTGGAAATTTACTATGAATTGTATTTTTATTTTTATTTTTTTGCTAAGAGAAATCCATTTACCACATAGAGAAAATATGATAGTATTTTTTACATAATGTCTTTAAATATTAATACTTTTCATTTTACTAAAAATATATTAATTAAATAAGATAATATACATAGTATTTGAAACTCATAAAGCAATTTATCTCAATCTAAAGTATGATAATTTGCAATGGTTATTTTCAAGATGTTTAGTAAATAAACTTAGTAAAAATTCATGTATAAAAAGTTTGCACTATTATATACAGTAAATTGTCATTAAACTATATGACAAAGTTTTATGTTTATTATGTTTGTTGGCGTGCAAAAACTCAAGATTTGTAAGAGTAGGTAGGTATAGAGATTAAAATTTAGAATATCACACTTTTAGTCCGTATACTTTGGGTCAAAATCGATTTTGGTCCTTGAAAATTTTTAAATATGATCTTCGTCTCTAATCATTACAAATTGTTATGATTTTGGTCCCTAAAATTTTTTATACACAATTTTGGTCCCTAATCTTTACAAATTATTATGATTTTGGTCCATCCGATTTCCTCATTAACTTAATATTTTTAATTTTAATGGTTGGACCGAAATATCATAACAATTCGATCGTAAAGATTAGGGATCAAAATCGTACATCGAAAAATTTAGGAACCACGATTTTGACCCAATGGATCGGGACCAAAAATTTAATTTACTGTTAAAATTTACAAGTATGGGTAATTAACAAGTATAATATCAAGTGAAAATTTGACTTCAAGTAGGAATTAAATTCAATGTGATAAAAGAAACTAATTATTCATTAAAAAAGTAGCTCGATCATCTTAAAGTATCTATGAAAATTTATGGGCATGAATTCATATACTAGAAATTTTTTGTTATGTATTATTGTTATTATATGTTATGTCTGTATTATTATGAATTTCTTATTGTATATTTTTATTGTTAGCATATATAATTTAGAAATATGTATATATCTCTTTACTTATTTATTATATAGTTTTAGATATTGTTAAATTTTTTCATGAAGAAAAATAAAAGGTGGTACTAATACAATTTTGTTCTTACGTTCATAAACTTTATTATATCATTTATGGTGAACCATACTACTTTGGAGGAGTTTATACCATAAGGAAATAGGATAAAATCTTTTAAATAACGTATTCTATTACATTTTGATTTTACTAAAAATATATTAACTAAATAAGAATATATATATAAATATAGTATTTGAAATTGATAAAATAATTTTTCTCGATATGTAAAAATATAATAATATTCTATTATTTTTTTCAAAACGTTCTGTAAATAAACTTAGTAAGAGTTCAATATTGAGTTTTGTATAAATAAATTTTTACTATTGCATATAGTAAGATAGTCAACTAAATATAATATATATATATCATTATGTAATTTAAAATTTATGAAAATATTATTGAATTTATGAATTCCGTGCATAGCATGGATTTCATGCTAGTATATATATAAATATTGTCATTCATTACTCAAGACTCTCTCAACATGTCATCATCTTCCCAAGTAACTTCAAACCATTCTTTTCTAAACAATGACAATCTCAAATACAATCATCATCTACAAAGCCAAAATATTTCAAACATCACATCTTTAAATCTGAATAAAATGCCATTCAAAGAAAATTAAAACTGAAGCCTAGTAGTACTATTTTCAATCTTCCTTCTCTCAAACTCAAATCTCCAAATTCAGCATATATCAATCAGCTGCTGTTCAATACAACAGGAAACAAGATTGCTCGCTCGTATGTATATCAGCATTCGACTACGGTAATTGCATACTTATTCCTTGAGTAAACGCATGGAATGTTTATAACACAAATACCAATATTCGTTCTTTTTACATCATATCAGACACACCACCATACAAGATTTTCTTGAAGAGAAAAAGCCTTTTAGTCTTACTTCTCTGGTGCCGACTGCCGTGTGATCCCACATTCAAACAGAGCAGATATCACCCAGTCCATGTGCTCCCTCCCACTCCAAGCGTGCGTGTGTCCTCTGAGTAAGTCTGTCGCGTCAACTCACTCGACTCGTTAAGCAATTCCTTCTAAAATATGCCAGTCATTGCAAACAAAACAAGAATTAGACGAAATTGCAGTTCATAACAAACTCATGAGTTTGTACGTTATTTGGATCATGACAACACTTGTAAGCCTCTTTGAAGTATGTTCACTGAGAGCAGACAGAATTAAGATAAAGATTGTTTAGAAGCATTAATGTATAACTGATGTCTAACCTCTCAAAGTTCTTAAGAACAATTTTATTGAACTGCCAAGCGCTGAAGGTGGTCTAAGAAGACCTCAAAGCTGACATCATCAGTGAAGATGATATCACCTCCAGGAGCCACACCATCTGAATTATAAGTGGCTGATGGATTCAATTTTGCTAGCAGAAAACGGGCCTGCACATTTTATGGCATTATTTCATATTATGGCATGATCTACAGATATCATAATCTTCAGAATCAATCCAATATGTAAAAAAATAAAAGGAATTAAGTTCAACATATATATCTGAAACTAGTATGCCATACCAACATCTTCTTGTTCTGACTAGCAGAATGAAGCCACCTCAGGCTGTTATCGCCACTGTTAAACCTTGATGACTCTATCTTAGTCCCCTTCCCAAGCCATTGCTAACATGATTTGCTCTATTCAAGTCAAGTGAAATAATCCTCTTACAGATAATCTTTAGTTATTTTCTGATTAAGTTTTCATTCTTACTAAACTAGAGAAATTTTCCAAGTCTTCGGTTCTAATTGTCTCACTTTCTGTGTGGATTATGGATTTTCCCCCTTCTTTTAGATGCCTTGTGAAAGTAAAGCATGAATCTGATAGGAATAACTCTGTAATAAAACACAGCAGAGAAATGAATGTAGGGGAGGAAACAGAGGATGTATCTTGCTTTAGATATCACTTTTTGAGTTATTAAAGATATGGTTGAAGTTCTGTATTTAATAAATGAGATTTCTAGTGCGGTTCTGTAGGGCTTCAAGGAAGTCAAGAAACTAAGATACCGTGGATATCTGCTGTTTTTCCTAATACTTGTTGTATGTGGTTCGAAAAGAATGCACATAATTTTAGGACTACCACTTGACTAATAATTACATTTGGTACAAAGTCACACACGCATGCAAACAAAGCAGCAATGCAGAGAGATGTCGATTATGCCTATAAACTACTTATAAGAAACGAGAATTAAAGACCTGAGAACCGTGCTGATCACAGATTACAAGGCGAGGCACTGGAAATCTCTCCCTTATTATGGCATCCGCATCATCACGTGGAGCTTGTAGCAAGTGAGCGAAAGCCTGCAAGAAGAGAAAAATTGAGAAAGTAACTATCAACTTGAGCAAAAATACAACTGATTAAATGCCTAGACCTAGACTTTGCAAAGAACTTAACTATGTTCAACAAAAATGAGACGCATGAACCAGTTGTGGGTCTAAAGAAGAAGGAACCAGATCATCAATGATTGAAGGCTGCATGACGTAATTTTAAGCATGATTCATGTGCTCTTCTTGAAATGGCCATGGTACCAAATTCTTATCAAAGAAATAATAGGGACATGTATGTATATAAAGAGAGAGAGAGAGGAACTGGATTTTGTTGAGGGATTTTAATAATAGTGGTTTACCTATGTGCTGGGGTTGGTATCCCCAGAATCTCACTGGTTCCATATAGCTTGTTATTTGCTTAGCAAAGTCAATACTGACATTCCAACAGATATACATGAAGTACACAACATGTCCCCTAGGGGACACCCCAATGGTTGAGAGCCCAACATTTCATAGTTGAGGTGTTGGGTTCAAAACCTATTGGGTGCATGCATGGGGTAAAAAAGAAAAGAAAAAAAATACAAGAAGTTATACAAAAAGAACAGCGACATTACCAACGCTTCCTTCGAGTTCTCACTTTAGATTAGTTGTATAATACATGTATGTAAGCAGAAGAAGGATAACAGTATTACCTGATGTTCGGGCAGTTCATGATATCCAGCTTTTCGCCATTGAGCAATAGTAGACCCATGAAATACAACAATAGTGAAATATGAATCCAGAAGAAGGATCCTATCAGCAGCAATGGAAGCCACATCAAGAAGAGCAGGCTCTGGTCCAGATTGGAAGGAGTAGGAGATCAACGAAGGTTGAATCATGACAACAGAATTAGCAATGTTTTCTCTGTTCAGAATCATCCTAAAGTATGCTGTCTCATCAGGGCTATTGTTGAAGACCTGAATAAAAAAGGATAAGACCAAGGCAAGATTTAACCTCAAGAAAACAACCGTCTATGAAATTGTAGTTCTGGGAATGCAAGGAAGATACTTTCTTTGTTTCGTCAATTGTACGAGTTACTTTAATGGCATTGCATATATTTGAAACTGGATCTCATTTGATTTCAGAACTTCCACTTGATTATAGGAAAGGAAATAGTACTTACAGTTTTATCTGGTCCAACTATTTTGTGTTTTCAGCATTCTGAAGATCATACGTAGGGGCTGTCAATGGGTAGGGTAAGACCCTACCTAGACCCATGCCCAATAGAGACCCATACTATTAAATAATACCCATACCCTACTCAACCCCCTCAAGACCCAATGCCATTGTTTTGGACCCAATTTTTTGGGTCCCGGGTAGGGTTTAGACCCAATAATTTTTTTTCTCCTTTTCTCTTCGTAATATTGTTGGATAATATTTGATATTTTATTTGAGACAAGATAATTAAAAGACTAAATAAATTTTAAATTAAAGCAAAAACAATAAATTATATTATATACATATTCAACACAAATTTACTTAGATCAAAATCACCAGAGTAAGACGAAATAGATTAATTATTTATATTTGAATATTATAATAAATGATTATAAAAAATAGGAAGTAGTGTTTTGAATTAGCATTGATTTACTATATCATTACTATATACATAGATTTATCAATATTTTTTATTTTTTTATTTTCCACTTTTACATAGAGTTTATCAATAAATTCAGGATTATTGAAATCAATTCACAAATAACTCTTTTCTGATAGAGAATTTTTTAAAGAATATATCATTTATTATATCGTTTAAAAGTAATCTAATGAAAATATTAAATCTACATATTTAATAGCAATAGAATTTATTATTATAAAGATTTGAGCTTCAATTTTATCACTTCAACCAAACATTATTGCCTATCAAGATGTTGAAAAATATACCTAGCATAATTAATATATTTATATAACGAATTATTCAATTATATATTAAAAATGTATATGGTTAGAATTACACGATAAATATTTCTATGATGTCTTAAGCTTTCTAGATTTGTTTACTTGAATTTAGATAGATTGATAAATAATAATCCAATTAAATTGGGAAAAAAAATAGAAATATTTTTTGGGTCCAAATTGGGTACATAGACCCATGGGTCTTGATGGGTAGAGACACAACCCAAACCCGATATATATACTTTTAATGGGTCTGAGCCTGGGTAGGGTAAGACTAAGAAACCTGCCAGCCGAAATATTTCTAGCTTCCGCCCTCTTATTATTGAAGTGTCTACATCTGCAAGCTTATAAAAGCTGTCTAGCCAACAACCGACCCCATCAAAATGCTGCACCTAGTGTCAAGTTACTAACATACTGCAATTATCATGTAGTCTAGGCTCAATTCCCTATAACACAGCACATCTTCATCAATAATCCCAAGCAAGTTGCTTGCCATGCATTTCCAACAACTTGGGTTCACTTAACACTCAGATAGATAGGGGATGCTGCATTCCATCTCAAGCATTGAACACTTTTGTTCTGTACAAAACGTCATTGTTGCACCTGTTTACAAGCATAGAAGGAATTGACTTGTCCCTGCTCCTTCCCTCCTTTTCCCCTCTACTTCCTACTAAACAAGGACGGACCACCAACCCCTTCCCTAGTTCCTGTCCTCCCCCAATCCTCACTACCTACATATCTTAAGTCCATCGATGAACCTTGATGGCAAAGGAGCAGTCCTGCTCCATTCATGAATTGAAATCTCCTGCACGCCTTCAACAATCCTTGTATTTGTCAAACTGCAAGAACCTAAGCCACATGACATCCATGCCTTCCCTATAAGGGCCACACCATATCCTATTCCTTTACCTCCATTCATTTTGAAATCCCAGCCACCTTCCATAAAGCTGAAGGTTTTCCCCTCGGCCCATTGATCCCAGAGGGTTCCCATGGGCCATCAAAAAGTCACTCCCACCCAATATGAGTGAGATACATATCAGAGATAATCAGATACATCTCACTTAAAAGCAGCTATTTTTTCAATTCAAAAGGTAACTGAGGTGGAACCTTCTTGTAAAGGTATTCTCTTCTAGTAAAATATGCAGAATGCAAGACAGAAGAATAGTAATGTCCTTACTTTATTAGTGCACTAATGGGATGAGGAGAAAAGCAAGGAGCTTAGGAGTAGTCGATACATACAAAAAAGAGATGGAACTGCACATAACTAATCGTCAAATGGTGGTTTTTCAATTGGACCACAGACTACATCACCTCATTTTATCTAATACACTCCACTTATCTATAAACAATGTTCTCTTTGCTGAACAATTATATGTACAAGGAGAACTAAGGTCTGTACGAGAAGATAATTATATACCTGGACGAATTGTGAACGGCGTAAATGGAACATGAACTGCGGAAATATTGATAATCTAGGGGATAAACTGAAAGAAGACGGGCTGTCCTTCTGGTATTCCCCGAATTGTGAACAAATATGTATCAACGATTTATCCAGCCATCTTATAGGGTCAAATTCAGCCTGCAGAATACATCAACTTTTACATAATATTCATAACGTAGGGACAGCAAAGCAAAGAAAACAAATATAAAAAACCAAATAGAAAGCAACAGAATATGTCCATGCTTACTACATAATCACAACTAAATCAAGGGACAAAGAAGATATAACCTATATTCTTCTACCTAGCACAATAGCTAATAAGAAAGAATAAAGCTTAGTGCAACTTTTGAGCTGATAAATAGAGAACTCCAATACTATAACTCTTAAGCAATTATATGCTTGAGATCCAGTAGTTACTTAGAGGTTGGAGAATCAAATGCTATATTTAATATTCCGTAGAACTAAAGACAACAGAGGCAACTACTTGTACAATGATGATGCTAGAAGCAAATAGTAGTCCTAATTAACACAATCGGATGACTCCCAGTATTTATATCTAATAAGACTGTGACAACCAAAATGGAGACGTGCAAAGCGGAAATGATCATATTCTTTAATATCAAAGAACATATAAACAGGAACAAAATACCAGAAAATGAGAACGGAAAACAATGTCTGCTGTCTGAACTCAACAAGCTTCGTGAGAGGTGCATGCAATACTCTAGTAAACAACCATGCTCTAGTATCAAGTTAGAAAATTTAGCATACATTTTTAAAGATAAATGTTCACTATCATAAGTTTTGATTCATAATAACTTAAAAAAGGAGGCAGTAAAGACTTGTAATCTGTATCTACGGTTTGGATAAGCATTAGCTCCAAAAATTACTTGTATCTTTCTTAAGCCATAATCTAATTTAAATGTTATTGGAGACTAATCAAAGTCAATACAACAGCACCGGCACTCATAGTGGGCCAGACTTAAAAAACAAACAGAACCTCTACTTCATATTTGCTTATGCTTTTGCAGATTGACTCTGAAACAAAGCATTTCCCAATATTGTATCATAAGCTGTTTTCATGAAGGCCTAAAAAGGTCTAGTATAATACCTCGGTTTCCATTTTGAAAGAAACTTGGCGTGCCATTACCACAGCAGCTGCTTCTTGGTCAAATCCAGATATTAGGTCCTGCAGAATACAACAGAATTAAACAAATTCCACACAGTATTTGGCATTGAGTAAAAAGAAAGCAACAGGAACATGATATCTCCTTAAAAAGAAAGTTAGCATCAAAAAAGGGTTTCAGGAAGAATTTTCCTCAATCCTTTAATATGTATGCAAGTGTCTACCTAAGTTTTAATTCTGCCGCGTGCCAAATTTACGGATGAAGGTCAATCTAAGGGACTTAATTAGATATTACAAACTAATTCTACAAGCATACTTAAGTAAGGGGAGAAGATAATAAAAAAAAGACTGAAAGCTTATTTTTTGTGCATGGAATCACAAGCTAACTTGTTTCTTATTAAACCTTGGACCATCAAATTGTAAACTAGTGTAAGTAATAGAAAATTGCTTCAGAATTCTTTACTTCAAAAGAAGAGAAAAGTACTTGATCACATCATACTAAAATCTAAATATACAAACATCATCCATCTCACGCAAAAGGAACAAGCTCATTTCACCTTTCAGATTGAAGGGAAAAATTCTTTTCTCCTGCCTCACTCTTGGAATGAAAGCAATCCAAATTGTGAATGGGATTGGGGAAAAAGGCATGAAGGAGATACTGAAAACAGCTGCCAAAACTAGGATCAAACATAACTACATATACTGCTCAGTTTTCCAACTATTTGACCTCTTAAGCTAAAGGTTTTGGTTCTTCCTAATTTGTTACTGATAAGCATAGATTCTTACACCCTAAACTTGCACTAAGTTCTCTGTTCATAAAAAATAATTTCCTGAGAAGGACGATATGATGGATGCACCAAAGGTGCAATTTCATGAAAGACCAGCGAGGATACAAGAAAAGTTACACAAGAAACAAAGAAAGATGCTTACCTCTTTGATTCCAGGTCCAGCAACCCATCTTCTGGAGAGAGTAGTGGCACGAAGCCTCATCTGTCCATTGCCATGCTGATAACTGGAGAAGAATATTTCTGAAATTTAGAAAAACTCCACACTGAAAAGGTGTATGAATAATCAAAGTATGCTCAAAGGTTGGAGAAGTAAAATATTTTAGATGCCTACTAAGTTAGAAACTGGAAAAAGAACTGGTTGTTGGCTGATTGAGCAATAATATCTGGGTTCTCTTTCTTGATAACATCAAATATTATACACAAGGAAGTAGTTTTGTCAAGGCCACACAACTTCCACGCCGTGGTATTTCCTTGGCCAATGACAGTTTCAGAGCACAAAGGACCTTTCTGCAGAAAGCTAGAAATTGTTAGAATCAACCAGATGTAGACCGGATAGGGTCCATCATAAGGTAAAGAGATCATACCTTGTCAAGTGATGCACAAGGACCAATAATTCCCTGAATTTTGATATCCTTTGAGCAGTTGATCTCAAATATACCACTGCACAAAGTAAATGACTTAGCTGGGCCTCCTAAATAGTCAAGCAAAAATTGATTTAGAGAAGCATCTTGCCCTCTGACTCTATCAAAGTCACACTATCACAAGACCATGGAGTGCATATTTCAAAATGGTCAAGAACTTCCATTGAAAGAAAAGCTGTTGTAGTATGTATAGACAAAGAATTCTCAAGGTTTGGAGAAGTAAAATATAAACATGATTTAGTTCTAAACAAGTATATCCTAAACCAATTTCAGCGGATTCTCTGGAAAATAATGCCAAAAAAGAAGACAAAAGTCCATCCAAACCTTACTTTGAGGACAGTCCCAGATCATTATCACCAGACTGAAAAACACGTCTTAAAGAGTCCTTGAAAACTGAATGGCCAAAACTTTCAGCTAGAACAACAAGTCCTCCAGTTTTTTCAATTGCTACTTTAAGCTCAGCAACTCCTACCTGGTAAAACCGTGCATCAAAAACATGCAGATTGCTTGTTAACGAGCACATAAGAGACTGAGTAGGCATAGAAGACAAATCAGTCCAACTCAGGAGGCTCACAAACTCACCTCCAGCCTGTCGAGCTCAAGCTCAAATTCAAAGCAAGACAAGCTCAAGCTCAAATATAGATGTTGGAGAGCTCATGGCTTTCAGTTATTTCTAAAATAGGTTCTAACATTTGATACATGTATTTATGAAATAAAAGAAGAAAATAAAGATTCAGAGTAGACATTTATCGCCCTATCACTGACACACTAAATCTTTGCCCTTACACAATCATCCTATTCTCCTCTCAGTGAGTGCCTCCACCAACACCACATGCCATTCTCACCAGTCACCACTACCTACCATTGCCGGCAGCACTACACCATAACCAGTCCCCGATGTAAAATAATCTTCTATCTATTCATCTGTTAGTGAACAAACCTCATCAGGAATAAGCATCCCCCACCATTTCTCATCTATTACAGATCAGCTGGCCCTGTCATTTTTAACCCATGTATCAAAAAAATTCCACCACCCTTCAACTCCATCTATGGCCACACTAGATCTGGTCATTTTTCTTTCTTTCCATTGTTTGGCTAGGGAAAGGGAAAAAAATAGAGTGGAGTTGAAAGCAACTTTTAGTTAATAGTTAGTCAAAAGAGTGGAGTCCCAAGCAACTTTTAGTTAATAGTTAGTCAAAAGAGTGGAGTTGCAAGCAACTCTTTTAGTTAATAGTTTCTTCCCAGAGTTCTTCCATCGTTGTCTTGTTTCTACACCAGCAAATTAAGGACTTGGAATGTGAAGCATTTTAAGAGACAAAGTCAGTATGATTTATTATAAAGACATTCAAGAAGGCAAGCATTAAATTGTCTGAGGCACTATTATTCTGTCAAAGTTACACACTAAGACATAGTTAGCTGTTAGAAATATTTGATGGTTCCATCTAAACGATGTTTATAGCAGAAGCAAAGAGACTAAAGACCAGAACATATTATCCAGCCAATTTATGCATGAACTAAGTGCTCCTTCAGATTACTCGTTTCTACCAGAACCTACATCTAGCACAGGAGTCTTTCCAAATTAGGCAATGATCAGTAAATAATTTCAAATAGTAGAGAAAGTTCATGTTGCAACCTATGATAAATGCAAGTCCAACCAAGCCCTCCTGAGCAGGAGCATTACATAAAAAATGTTGCAGGAATCTAAACATAACTTATCTAACTTGCACCAAAAGAGTTAAACATGTAATCCATCCTTTCCCCACCATAAAAACTTATTGTTGAAAGGTCATAAGCGTAGTGATACAACCATAAACATGCAAGATATATCAGAAAAATCCTATAATAATATCAAAAATGTTTTCTTAAAACAATTATGAGTTGTTTAAAGAGTTTATGATCTTCAAAGTTATGAAAATAATGAAGCTCATGCTAGAAATATGCCAAATGTAATACCTTATGTACGTATGGGTCTGATTAGTTGTTTATCCGTTAGCTCATTTGCATCTTTTTATCTATATCTGACATCTTGTGGAGAGGAAAGAAATGATTCCAAGGGTGCAGGGCAAGCACTTCATTTTCATTGTGAATACATGTCTCACACTGCTACATCATGCTTACAATACTCCAACTAGTCTCCATATGAATTCTCTTCCTATTCTAGTATAGAACATCACTTCATGCATGAGGAGAAAATCACATTTTAACAATATATTCAGTAATTCTATTAGTTTTGTCTACAATGCACTATAAAGGTATCTGTACCTGATCAAGTGCACAAGCAAAAACATCTAGCACATGTCCCTGATGAACAAGTTGCCTTGAAAGTGCTTCATAGAACTTTACAGCTTTGTGATAGTGAGGAACAGAATCTTTGTCCAGGTCCTTGTGAGAACGTATAGGTTCAGACAGATTTTTTGAAATAATCTGCAAATCAGAGTAGAGTTGTTCAGTAAAATCTTATCACTAACGAAATCAGTTCTGCTTCTCATTCAAAGTTCAATTCTATAGATTAATACCCAGAAAAATAGTTGGCCTTGGTAGCCATAGAGCAAAAAGGCATCTTTCAGAAATTGTTCTATGCAAAGTGATGGGGTAAGATATTACTCTTCCAGTTAAATAGGACAAAATCAAAACCATGCGCTAAGTTCTTAGTCATGGGACCTGTTAACAAGATTAAACTAACAATTTGATACTTATAATGAGCAGAAACCAGAAGCAACACAATGAACATCTTGTGCTGCTGAGAATCTGAGATAAGAGTTATTATGGGTGAACGTATAGCAGAGTCCTGTGAAAAATATTTTCAAGCATAATTGTATAGTAGATTTTGGTAGCAATACTTTACGACACCTCTCTCGTGGTTTGCATAAATCAGTTGTCATGGCTCCACTGCTCCATCAGGATCAGGGACACATACTAAAAGATGTAGACTCAGCAGAGTCTTCAATTGATACATGTATTGGAGAGCTTATCCAGAAGCGAGTTATAAGCAATAATGTGAACCGCTAATAGGCTTTATTTTAAGTAGTTCAGCAGATAATTGCCATGTTCCTGTGTCACTATTTTGCATCAGATGCAATCTCTGGTTCATCTTAACCTTAGGATATGCAGTAAAGCTTGAGAAATTTTGTCAGATGCAGATATTAGAAATGTCACATTCTATATCTAACTCAAGAGCAGGAAAGTCAACTTACCGCTCCTGGCCCTTCTGTCGAGGGTCCACCTAAAAATGCCATAATTCTAGCACCAGAACCAGGAACACATACTCCCAACAAATGAGCAGCCAAACTCAATGCTGTACCAGTACACCTAGCAGCACGTTGATCTGATGGCACTGGCCAAGGATCTTTCTGAAGCTCCTCTAAAATCTTGTAAACAAGGGGAGAAAAGCAAAGGAAAATGTCATAAGTTGAAGATTCCATTCATCAACTAGACAAACTGAAAGGAAAGGAAACAATCTTCCATTGAATCAAAACACAAGTTAACCAGCACCGTATATGCAATAAACAGCAGTAAAGCTTATGATTACAAGTACAAAACAAGCATTTCAATCAGAACACCAAATATGAAAAGGAAAGTGGAAAAAAACGTGAAGATGGTACACCACATTGACATTTTATCAAGCATAAAACATATTATGTGTTCTCCTTAAGTAAGAAAGTATTCAGCAACATCATAATGCAGAACCATACCGAATTAAGAACGAACTCACAATCGGATGCAGGCAACAAGAACCTCGCAACACTTTCCTGTGACAGCCCATCTCTGACTCCTGCAATGACACCCGCAGTTGGCCTTGGCCTTTTCAAAAAGAAGCCCATCTGCTCCAACAACTGATCCTTAGTGACCTCCTTTGTCCCCTTGAACACATGAACTTTTGGGAGCTGGCCAAACCCCAGCTCATGAACATGCACGTACGTCCCGAAAGTAATTAACCCAATCAAACAATTCTCAGGCACCATTCCTAAGACCTGCATTCATATAGGTCCATGACATAAATTTACATGATCCAGAAATCCAAATAACATTGGACAAGAACACTGGTACATAGTTAATCTATTGTCTGGTATAGCAAATTAAACCTATTATATTTTGATTATGTGGACTGATTACAAAAGGATTTTGAATTTCTTTAAGGCACCAATTGTATTGAAACTTCAAATACAATAATCTCCAAAACAAGTTTCCAGTAGTCCATAATCAGAACATACACATCTCTTAACCAGTTAACTAACGGCTCCAATAATCAGAAAACCTAACCGGGGATCAAGTCATCAGAAAAACCGACTCTTGATTATAAATTACTTCGATAGTTATATCCAACTACATTATTTAAACAACAATCAGGTCAAAACAAGCTGCACCACGCCACCAGCTAAGTTAAGTATCCATCTCAAGAATGAGTAGCAAACCTGCAACAGAGCGGATTTCAAGAACCCTAATTCCTCCTCAATAACACAAGTGTCCACGACAAACAAGAAAACGTTACTACTCCCACCCTCCGCCTTCTCATGTGGAGCAGTAGTCTCGTACTCAATCGTAGTGTACTGCGGGAAGAGCTCCGCCGGCAAATTCTGTTCAGAAATCGACTGGTAATGCGGCGGGAAGTGGTTGCGTTGGAGGCAGAAGCTGCAGATCCAAATCTTGTTGATGGAGGAGAAATCAACGATCGAGAACGGACTGATCACCGATCGGCAGTTGCGGCACCGAAGCGGGGAATAAGGGAGAAGTGGCATGGCAGCGGGGAGGGGTTTTAAGGGGGTGTAGACGGCGGAGATCGGGATGACGCAGTTCGCGGCGTCGGCTTTCGTCCCTGGCAGAACGTTCCACGGCATGCGGACAGAGTCTTGCGACTCCAGGTCAAGGAATTCCGCCATTTAACGGCGATGCGACGGCGGAGTTGGGTTGTCGACGGCGGTGGTGTGGTGATCGGAAGTTGTGTTTAGCACAGTGCAGTGAGTTTGGAAACTCCGAAAATTTGGAGAATTTAATTTCAGTAAGTTATTATTATTATCAACTTTCTGAAATCTATATCTCTATTGTTTGTTTGGACTGTGAGTGGCCCAGACAGCTTTGGGCCTGAAATACTCACTTTTGACAGCCCAGCCCACTAGTGAAGAATTGATGGCCCATCATAAGCCCAATTTACATCTACAAGTCTATATAAATGAAATTTTAGGATTTTGTTTCAATCAAATATCTCAGTTAATTTATTTCTTTGAAACTTTTTTGTTACCTATGAATTATGATGCAGGGAGGCTCCGAAAAATTATACAATGCAGTATTAAATAGAGACACAGACACGGCTCGAACACGCCTTGAACACGTGTCAGACAAGACATAGGGGTGTCCGAAAATATTAAATGAAAAAGAGAAAAGAGGAAACCGGTATTGGACATGTTTAAATTTTTTTTAATAATTTAAAAAAGAAAATTGGACTGTCTTTTAAAAAAGAAAAAGCTTTGGGCTAAATAAAAAAGAAAAAAATTAATTTACTTCTCTCAAACTAAAAGTTTTGGGATGAAATTACTAAGAGATTGAGAGATGGTCATGATATCTAATTTGGGTGATTATAAATTATTTCATTGCGTACTTTGTAAAATAAACTAATTATTTATATCTTTAAAGTCATGTATTTTGGTTAAAAATTGAGATCTAAGACATGCTTATTTTTATAAGTTATCTTGATATTTTTCATATTATGATAAATTTAAAATATATATATATATATAAAATATATATTATATATAGTCGTGTCCTAATCTTTTGAAATTTTATGTATCACCGTATCCATGTCGTATCATGTCCGTGATGCACCGATACAAACATAGACATGATATAATACGGATTCGAATAAGATAATTTTAATTTTTTTGGGATGTGATGGATCAAGAATAGCTTTCAATAAATTACTTGGGAATGCAACAGGGTAGATTTGAAGTAGGTTTGGCCGGACTCAAAACAAATTCCACTTTATTTTAACCCCTCTCAGCGCCCCGCGCAACCTCAATCCGTCATTTTTCCTTCAGGCAATCATATATTATTAAAAAAATAAGGTTGTTTTTTATAAATTTTTAATAAGATACTAGTATGTAAAAAACTAATAAATTGATTTATAAATATATTACATAATGTTGTATATGATAGTAATAATCATTTATTTTCAAGGACATTAAAGTAATTTTATGAAAGTCACATTATAAATATATACACCCTATCACACTATAAAATAACCAACACCGCTATAAATACCAGATATATTATTTTAAAGCAAGTTCATTATTCATTGATTTGGCAACACATACATATAAAAAATTCTCTCACTAATTTTAGGGTGTAATTGTATCGAGGGTGAGTTTTCCGATTATTCCTTCACTTCAAACCATTCCACATCATTAGCGTCGTCTGTGAGAATTCATTGCCCCGACATTGAGAATGAAACCAGGCCACGAGCGCATGATGTTCAGGGCATGGACACTGCCCTGAAGATTCACGAAAACGGAGCAGAGCAACACCCACCCCGTGAACAATCACCACCCCATGAATATGTTCCCCCGAACGGAATGGCTGGACCACCCCCTGGCCAGAAACCACCCCCTGAACAAGCACCTCAGGGCGAAGCCTCCCCCTCCCCTCTACTGAATTTACGTACTACACCCCCTTGAATGCCCTAGAGGGGAGATATTGGCCATGGCGGAGCAACATGGTTGATCAATCAGTGGCCGAAAAAAATGAAAGATAGTCCCAAGAGGCTCAAATCGGACAAGTACTGTCGTTTCCATCGGGATAGGGGCATACGACGGAGGAATGCTATCACCTCAAGAATGAGATGGAAAAATTAATTCAACGTGGATATTTGAAAGAATACGTGAATCAACGTCCAAGAGGGCAAAGATTTGACCAGGGGCCGAGCCACCCACCCCAAGGTTCAAATTCCACCCAAACCCTGGATGGCGACAACCTCCCCACAGCAGGTGTCATCGCCGTCATTTCAGGAGGCTCGGCAGGGGTAGATTCCCCCAATACTAGGAAAGTGCTAGTTCAAGAAGCCAGGGGAAACCATTAGGAAACTCCCATACAAGTCCATAATGTTAGCTTGCAAAAATAGGAGGAAACTTCATTTAGCTTGCAAGTCATGGATTCAAGGAGGGAACATAAGAACGACACCTTGGTCATTTCAGCCACGCCTTCCAACTTCTGGGTTAAGAAAGTATTGATGGATAGTGGAAGTTCAGTGGACATCATATTCGACGACGCATATGTCCAGCTAGGAATTGACAATGCTCAATTGCGGAATGTTAACACCCACTCACCGATTTCAGCGGAGAGATGATCGAACCATTGGGGGAGGTGACGCTGCCATTATCGCTTGGATCCTACCCAAAGAGGTCCACGAAAATGGTAAAGTTTCTCGTGGTCAAGGCTCCATCCGCCTACAACATCATTTTGGGAAGACCAAGCCTAAATCTCTTCCGTGCCATAGCATCCAGCTTCCACATGAAACTTAAGTTCCTCACTTCCAAGGGCGTGGGGGAAGCGGTAAGAGATGAACGAATGGCGAGAGAATGCTATGCGAACACTCTAAATAGATCACGAGAAAAGCTAGACGAGCGAGTGTTAGAAGTGAAAGAAACAAATATTATGACTGACATGGGCTCTGGGGCAAGGGAAACCCCAGAAGACCCATTGGGGAAGAAGTTTGGTGAAAGAATAATTGAAGCTATCGAGAACAAGAACAATAGAAAAAAAATTATATTTTCCATTATTTCAAAATTCCTTAAACTTCATAAATTTTATTCCCCGTATAAATCATGGCACTCCACTTTTTAACTAACTAGACAGTCAAACTAAAGAATAATACTAAGCTAGCTAGTAAAATATTAATTAAACTCCTATTACAAATCCCCACAAAAACTGCCTAAAAACTAAAGAAAAAATGAATGTTGTATACTATACATGAACAATTGTATAATTATCACACATCATCTTGATTTCCATAACTCTTATCTCCTAAAACTTGGTTTCTTTTCTTGAACCTCCGGTGGTGGTGCTTCTCGTCGAATTTCAGCCGTCCGGTGTTCTTAAACTGTTGCATCTCCACCGGATCAATAACACATTCCGGTGGTGGCACTGGATACCTTAACCTATCGTAACAGTAGGAGTAATAAATGTATTTTCCTCTAAACTTTTTCATGGCCAGTCTTTGTTTAGGGTTTATGTTTGCAAAATCAGCAAGAGCAACTTCATTTTCTCTTTCAGAACAGCTCGCGGCGGCGACCACCTCTTCCAGTGGGTCTGTGGGGCAGCCGTGGAGAACGAGGTCAGTGAACTCCGCCACGAAAGGGGCATATTTGTAATTTGTCCTATATTTTCCGCCGGAAGTAGCCCAATCCGAGGCATCCCAGATGGTGGCATATAATGCCATCGGTTTTGATGGGAAATCACCTCCCATTGCATCGTTTCTTACTATCTCTCGAATTGGAACATCATCGATGTAGAATCTGCAAATAAATCAAGAAAATAATCATTCATATAAGTATGGGTAAATTACGGTCGGTTTTTTCATGAAATTTGACATAATTATAAATACTTTAATGAAATTTGATATAATTATAATAGGGATAATTATATTTACACCCCCTAACTTATAGTGTATTTAGACAAAACACCCCTACCTTTTGCATAATTACAGAAACCACCTTTAATAGTCAAAAAATATGGGTAGTTTATATAGTTTTGTCGATATTTTTGAGGGGTGTAAGTGTAATTTTCAAAAAAATAGGGATGGTTTGTGTAAATGATGCTTACATTTCTAGTGGGTGTATGTGTAATTATTCAAAAGACATGTGTGGTTTGTGTAAACAGACCATAGGTTAGGGGGTGTAAATTTAATTATCCCTTATAAATACCTTTCGTTGTTTTAAAAATTACAAAGGCCCTCCTGAGGTTTGTAATTTTTAATCAAAGGCCTGAAATTGACCATTTTGCCCTTGAATTTTTTTATTAAAATTATAAAAAAATCAACCGAGAAAAATTGCATTATTGCTCTATGTGTAAAACACTTAAGAAACCTCTCTCTTCACATTGTAGTCCAAAATAATTTTAATAATTAAATAAAAAATAAGTTAGTGCATATGGGCATTTTGGTCAGTTCACCCATAAAAATGAATGGAAATGAATTATTTATTAGACGGTTACAAACCTCATAAGAGGTACTTGTAATTTTTCAAACAACGAGAAGATATTTATAATTATACCAAACTTTAGGAAAAGTAGCTGTAATTTAATTATCCTATCATTATTCCCATCACTAATCCAATTTAGTTTCATATAGTCAAAGTTTGAACAAAAATTATCATTACAATTTGAAAATGAATTCCTTAAAGTCTAAGCATATATATTGTTCATAAGCATTAATTAAACAATGTAATAATAGCTTGAATTAATTTATTTGTAAGCTCCAATTAATATATAACAAATTAAGCACCCATCATATGACTTTACCACCTAATTATGCTAAAGTTGACAAGGACAACAATTTTGTTCTTGTTCACACAAATACACAACCAAAACATTCATTAAACCAAAAGACTTTTTTTTTATGGCTCATCCAACTTTACAATCAACTTGTTCCCTTTGCATGTGACTCATTCTCAATATTTTTCAAAATAGCTATTCTACTTTTATTTTATTTTATTTTTTCCCACACATGTGAATGTTGAAAACTATACATGGCTAGAACCCACAATATATTTTCTAGGTGAATTAATTGAGCAACCTATTTTTTTTTTTAAATTAATTGGGAAAAATACATTTTTTGTTCTATAATATTGGAGAGGTAAACAATGATGTTGTAACGTACCAAACGTGTACCTTAATTTTTTAGTTAAATTAGCATTTTTTTTTTTTGTAGAAATTGAACATAAAACGTGCTATGTTTTAAAAAAATGATTATCCAAAATTGGAAAATTAAAATTGGTGAGGACCAAAAGTGCCATCCCTCCTCAGTTACAAGACGACGAAAAAAGCATTTTCCTAAAGTACTATAAAATTATGTACTCACGCCAAATATATAAAATCTACTTTATTACTAATTATATATATATGTATTTAAAAATTATTTACATACAACTAATATATATATACACACACAAAAAGTGTTATATATATGGAATAAAATACTGATTTGTAATAAACTATTTGAATTAAATGAAAAAGGGTTGTCAAATTACATATTGCAACTACGTTTCTACTTATCACTCTCCTAATTAAATTATATTATAATCACATAATAAGTGTATTAGACTTATAATTTAAATAATTCGACTCGAATCAAAATTCTTAATAGAAAAAATAAAACCAGAAGTTTGAAAAATAAAAAATAAAAAATTACTTACATAATATTGTTGGTGGTCCATAATATGCTGTAACGATGAAAGTCTTTGGAAGGGTCAAACCAGAGGTAATATCTCTCTTCTCTGCCTCTGCTTGTGCTTCCATTCCCATACATATTTGTCTGAAACCTCCAAGCCTTCCCTCTTATGTTCCCCAAGAACTCGAAATCTAGTTCATCATGTGTCTTCCGAAACATGTCTCCGTTTGTTGTCTGCATAATTAGAAATCATCACCAAAAATAAAATTATTAATTAAAATTGCTTATTATATGTGAATTATGATTATTAATTGATTTTGAGAAAAAGGGACTTGGAATTAATTTGATTATGGTGATATATATGTATATGTGTGTATATATACGTACGTAGAAGGCGACGACGATGCCGGCTGTGTAGTCCGAAGGTAGCTTGATTTTGGCACTGAAGAAGCCGTGGTTGTATAGGTCTGAGGATTTGAACCCTGAGCCTGTATAGATATAAAGAAACTCGATCAATGAAAATTGATACAAGAATAATGGCAAGAAAACCTTCAAGAATCAACAAAAAGCAGTTTCTGCTAAAAGGGATGTGTACACACACAACACACACACACACAGTGTGTGTGTGGATGATCATAAATCACCCCAAAGAAACTTAAAAACTGATGAAAGATGGATAAGAAGGGGAAAAAATACTTCAAGAATCAATAAAAATCAGTTTCTGCTAATAAAAGGGATGCACACACACACACATGTGTTTTGTGTGTGTGTGTGTGTGTGTATTGATGAATGATGATGATCATATATAGTCATAATCACCCCAATTAGAAACTTAAAAACTGATCAAAGATGGATAAGACGGGCACAAAAAGCTTCAAGAAATCAATAAAAACCAGTTTCTGCTGAAAAGGATGTATACTATACTGACACACACACACACACATGTGGTGTGGGTTAGTGTCTGTATATATGCATGATCATAAATTCATAATCATAGTCGCCCCAAGAAACTTAAAACTGATTTTTATAGATGGATATGAAGGGGGAGAAAAACTTCAAGGATCAATAGAAACAAGTTTTCTGCTAAAAGGGATCGATGTGCACACACACCCACACCCACATGTGTGTGTGTGTGATTATGTCTGTATATATATATATATGTATATATGCATGATCATAGTCATCATCACCCCAAGAAACTTATTCAAACCGATCAAAGATGAACAAGAAGGTTCAAAAACTAAACCTTCAAGAATTAATCAATAAAAACACAGTTTCTGCTTAAAAGGATGTAACTATACACACACACACACACACATACATATATATAATCAGAATCAGCTGTGGCAGTGTGTGTGGTGTGTGTTTTTTTAGATGAACATGCCTGTGTATTGATTGAGATGAAGCTGAACAGAACGGCCGTCGGCGGAGGGGAAGATGTTTGATTCACCAAAGAGAGGGCTGAAGCCTTTGCTGAAAGGGGTGGCGGATATCATGTTGTTCAAGGCCGCGGCGGCGGCGGCGGCACATAGTAGTACTTGGAGATGAAGAAAGATTAGCAGACAACTTCTGTTGAGCTTATACATAATTAATTATGATTATTCTTGTTGCCTTAATTCTTGCACCAACTATTCTTGTTTTCTCATCAATCTTATGTACTATATATATATAAATGTAGTAGTGTAATGAGAGAGAGAGAGAGAGAGAGAGAGAGAGAGAGAGAGAGGATGTTTAATATTTGTGGACATGAGGAAAAGTTAGTTTAGGTGGGGGCATTTATGGAAATTAATGAAAAGATAAAGTTATTATCTATATTATTATATTAAGGGTAAGCCACCTAAAATGACTTAATTTGGTGTAGGAATTCCTAAAATATATATCCTTACATTTTTAATGGTTTACTTGCAACACCAATATTCTTTACCTCTTAATTGACAAATTTAAGGTAAAATTATATTTTTAATCCCATAAGATAGAGAGTTCAATATTTTTAATTTTCTATTTTATGAGATTTTCAAAATAGTCCTAAAATTAGAAAAAACTCGATATATTTAGTCCACTGTTTTACAGGATTTCCAAAATGATCCCAAAGTTGAAAAATCTCGACACATTTAATCCCACTTATCCCGTAAAGTAGATGATTAAATGTGTTGAGTTTTCTCAATTTGGAACCATTGAGGACTAAATGTGTCGAGTTTTCTCAATTTTGGGACTATTTTGAAAATCCCGTAAAATAGAGGACTAATTTTGTTAAACACTCTATCCTATGGGACTAAAAATGTAATTTTTTTCAAATTTAATTACTAACACCAATTTGGTGCGCCAAATGTAAAATTCTTAAATATTTCATATTGTTATCGTATTTCTCTATTATTTTTTACATATAATCTTATAAATCGTCGTCTCTATTTTTGCATACGCGTCAAGTGTACTGCATCATAGTCATAATTAATCCCAAGTATAATTTACCCACTTTTTTTATAGGAAAATTTTTATTTAATTTGGATTTGGTTGAAGCTAATTAAAAGTAAATTATTTATACTTGTTGTTATGTGATTGTTGATTCTTTAATGAGAATAATAAAAAATAAAGATAAATATAAGGGTAAATTACATCCACCTTTCCTGAGGTTTGGCATAATTACAAATACCCCCTCGTTGTTTTAAAAATTACAAATACCCCTCTGAGATTTATAATTTTTAACCAAATGCCTGAATTGACCATTTTGCCCTTGAATTTTTTATTAAAATAGTAGAAAAATCAATCGAGGCAAATTACATTATTGCTCTTATGTGTAAAAAAAACTTAAGAAAGCTCTCCCTGCGCACTATAGTCCAAAAAAGATTTAAAAATTAAATAAAAAATAATTCAGTGCATAAGGACATTTTGGTCAGTTCACTTATAAAAATGAATGGAAATGAGTTATTTGTTAGACGATTACAAATCTCGTGACGGAATTTGTAATTTTGCAAACAACGACGGGGTATTTATAGTTATGTCAAACCTTATGGGAGGTAGTTGTAATTTACCCTAAATATAATTATATTTATATGATTAATTGAATCTGATAAAAAAAAAAAAAAGTAAAATTGAATTAAATTATTCTATCTTGAAAAGTTTGGCACATAAAGATGGAAACTAAAGGATAACAGACCTAACAAAAAGGGCGCGCCGTGTGGACCTATACATCATATAACGTACAAAATAAGAAAAAAATACGCGTTTTTATCATTCGATGGCTCTTCCCGTTGGCGTTGTTTGGTATTGATTGAGGATGTTCCATACAACATACTACTTAATTCTTAATTATCTTATGTTAATTTTATTTTAGTACGATTAATCATTACATCATTAATCGATAATCTTTCCAAAAAAAATTAATTACACTAACTTCCCCTACTATTATGAAAATTACATAAACTTTCCTTTCAAAAATGTAAGCAATCCCCCTATGATATTGCAAATGTGCAAATTACCCTCTATGAAAAAATAAATAGTAATTTACCCCCTTGTATTTTTTAAAATGAAGCAATTTACCCCCTGTGTTTTTCAAAATGAAGCAGTTTACCTTTCTGGGCAGGGAGGTAAATTGCTTCATTTGGAAAAACACGTTCATATGGAGGTAATTTATTTATTTGCAATATCACAAGGGGATAAATTGCATTAAATCTCTTTCAAATATATCCACCTTACACATTGTCCCTTCCGTTAGTTAACTTAATAGATTTTGTTGATGTCATAAAAAAATTGGTCTAAACTTTCTATAATACCTTCATCCTGAATAACTCTATTTTTTATGACTCGAATACCCCTTGGGTGTAATTTGTTATTTTTAAAGTTAAAAAAGGAGTATACTTGTAAATTTTAGTATAATATTTTTTTAATCACATATTGTGTATGTGTAGATTATGACATTGATTTTTATTCTTAACAATCATCAAAGCTTGCAAATTTTGTTGAAATTATATTATTTTTAGAAAATAAAGTTTGTATTCTGAAAAAAAAAATACTGGATGATATTCGGTCCACTTCTATTTTCAAGTTTATTGAATTATTTTTAGTTTCATAAATGAGGGCAAAATGATCTTTTAAGCACATATTGTTAAAATTGACTAACACCTGTTAGCCAGAAGGAGCAATTTGTAATTTTCATAATAAGAGAGTGAAATTTGTATATTCTCATAGTACCAGGGAGGTTATTTTAATTAATTCTTAAAAAAATAAATTTCAATAATTCATCTAGTTATGATTATATGATTACTATACATATATATATAGTAAATCAATCAAACATGAATTATTGATCATTAATCAATAATTTACGGTAAATAAATAAATATATAGTGCTATTATATGAACTCTATGGTTAGGTCTAAAGAATGTGGTTCTTGGATTGGACAAATGGAGAAGGAAAGCAATTATTAGTGATTGAAATATGAGTTTAAACATCAATCAATCAATAGTTGAAAATTTGAAAATTCAATCCTAAAAAAGACCCCTTTTTCCACCTAATAATTACCCCTCCCCCCACCCCCTCAATATAATTATTCAAATTGGTATATTGTTTTATTTCTTCAGCATATGTTAATTATCAGGATTAAAAGTAAATAATTGTAAAGAATGCTAAATAATTAAGACTGTACAATAATTATTAGCCGTTATTTCTACAAATGAAGTCAAAATATAAGTTACAACTAAAATTTATGACAAATATTTTGACCATAGATAATATTGATTAACTGTAGTCAAAACTTAAGTTTTCGTATTGGTTTTGTTTAGCCGTGGTAAATAGTATTGATTTTCATGATTTTTAAACTATAGTAACTTATAGTGTAGGAAATAATCTACATTTTTTTGTAGTGATTCCTACTCAAGCACACGTCAGAATTCAAACTCAAGACCTTTAATAAAAAAATTTGAACCTAAAATCACTGAGTTGTCCCGGGACAAATATATTGTTTGAGTCTCAACCTTATTATTGAGCAAAAAATTGAAAATTTCCCCACCTTATGATTAATGATAAGTTTTGGCCAATATTAATTCAAACCTACTCATGATATATTTAGTCAAACTGATTATTACTATAGTGTGATTATGGTTTAATTAATTTGTGTATGTTAAACAATTGATCATGCTGACTTATTGAAGAAAAAATTAATTATATGGTGGTGATCATAATTAATTAATTAATTATGAGAAAAACCATCTGTCCATGTGGCTACACTATCACTGCATGCAACTTGCTACAATTTTTATTAGGTTTACTTTGAGGAAATCCCTTTGCTATGTTTGACCAAAAATGCTGACAAGAGGAATAATTTGTTTTTTTTTTTTTTAATTAAAAAAAATAATGTATTAGTAACTATGTATTTTATTTATAATTTATTCAATGACAGTTGTTGGATTGAGTTGCTATAACATTGATGTTTTCTTGTTTGATGAATTACTCATATGCATATACAATTAGCTTTTGTATAATTTTAAGAGTAAATTACATTGATATCCTTTGAAATTAATTAAATTTAATTAAATCAATAGTCTTTGTTTTTTATAAAATTATAAATATATTTTTTGAGAATTAAAAATTATTTTTTAACTTTTAACTAGTGGTGAAGATTAATAATATCATTTTTTTGTGATGGTTATTTATCAAAGTAAAAAATAAAAATCAATAGTGAATACTAATTAACTATGATTGCGTAATGGTTATTAGTTGTTATTTTTGTATGCGACAACGCTAAAAGGCCAAGAACATCAGTCGTAGCTAAAAACCATGCATGACAAGTGTTTTGGCAATAGCGTCAATTGGCCGTGGTAAAAAATTTAACTTTTCGCACTAATTTTGTGTAACCATGATAGATAATATTCATTTATCATAATTTTTAACCGGTAGTTATTTATAATGTTAAAAATGATTTATTTTCTTAATGTATATATATATATATTACTACTTAAATAAACTTTTAGAAAGACAAAGTAATGGATTCATGAAATAAAGTCATAATTTTAATGTGTATGGAAGAGCAAATAACATAATTAAAAGTTAAATTAAATTTGACGAAATATATATTGCATCTAGGGCTCAAATATAAACCAAATTATTTGATACTCGATTGAAATTGATTAATGAAAGCTACTCGATTTGTTAAATTCAACAAACTAAATTGGAGTAAAAAAAAAATCGATAAATTTTCGACCTTGAGTATACTTAAAAATATCAAATTACTCGAACTCGACTCGTATTTCATCCAATTAAAGTTTAATTAAACTCGATTAGAACAAAAATCAAACCAATTGAAACGCAATATTTGAAACTCGATAATAATTCAAACAAGTTTAAACAATGATGTGGTCGACTTAACTCGAATCATTTACAACTTTATCTACAACATATATAAATAAAAAAATGTCATATGTATGTATATAAAATTAGAATAACTATCTATTAATTGCAATTACAACAACTTGCCTACTGATGTTTTGTTGTCAGTAAATAAAAAATAATGTGCAAGTGGTTACACCAACTCTACAACTACAATTCAGCCATAAATAAACTCACAAGCAAAGATACTCAAAATCAAAATCATCCATCTTTCCATTATTTATTCCTTCCCTATATATATATTTGACTATGATTCTCTCTAAAAATAATTGAATGGCAAGCAATGTTAAGGAATTGAACTTAGTAAATGTGTAAGAAAAAACATGAAAATTATGTAATTACAAGATACAAGATTTATACAGTCGGAAAATTATCCTGTATCCACGATCATTCAATAACAATTTTCTGCTATAATAATTTTGAGTGAATTGCAACAGATCATTGTTAAACTCTAACAGTTTAAACTTTTAGATCATGAGGTGGTCGTCTAACATGGTATCAATTGAGTCAAGTTAAATAAGAGGTTTTGAATGTCACTACCACTCATTTATAAAAGAAAATGTTTCAATATTATGATATTAATATTAAATGATCATTTTTAACCACTTAAATTTAAGGGTAAATTACATCTACCTCCCATGAAGTTTGACATAATTACAAATATCCCCTCGTTGTTTAAAAAATTACAAATAACTCTCCTGAGGTTTGTAATTTTCAACAAAAGGTCTAAAATTGACCATTTTGCCCTTGATTTTTTTAGTTAAATTGCAAAAAAAATTAGCCGAGATAAATTGCATTATTAACTCCCTGTGTAAAAAACTTTAAGAACCTATCCCTGAGCATTGTAGTCTAAAAAAATTCAAAAAAAATTTAAAAATTAAATAAAATGTGTAAGGACATTTTGGTTAGTTCACCCATAAAAATGGATAAAAATGAGTTATTTATTTGACGATTACAAACCTCAGGAGGATATTTATAATTTTTTAAATAATAATAGAATATTTATAATTATGCTAAATTTGATATGGTTATAATTTATCGTAAATTTAATGATGATTGAACTTGAATGTAATGTAAAATTCCGCAATCCAACAAGAACTCAATCATTTCTTGTATTTTATAATAATAAGTCATATATACTATTTATGTTCCTTGTTGGATTTATCTGGAAATATGCGTACATACATATGATTGGTGGGGGCCGGGAGTTGCTTTTGTCCGCCGTCTTCACCAAATATTTTAACTAATAATAATTTTGGTGGGAATATATTATATATATAGGTTAATTATACGTGGATCCCTCTAAAAATGTAAAATTATATATTTTTTTAAAAAATTTTTAAAATTATATTTACACCCCCTCTAAAAATTCTCTATTTACACCTGACTCCCTTTCGTTGGGGTTTGGACGAAAAAAGCTGATATGAACAAAAAGAATTACATAAAATTTTAATTTTACCCCTCATTTAACATTTTTAGGTATACTTTTATACTTGTAAGGAAATAAGTGTGATATATACATATGTAGTGAGGTTAACATTATTACAATTTTCTCCTTATAAGTACAAAATTATTACATGAGAATGTTAAATAAAGAGTAACATTGAAAATTTATGTAATTATTTTTGCTTATGTCAGTATCTTTTATCCAAAATTTAATGGAATGTGGTCAGATGTAAATGGAGAATTTTTGAAGGGTGTTTAAGTATAATTTCAGAACTTTTTAGGGAGAAAGTATAATTTTACATTTTCAAAAGGGTCTAAGTGTAATTAACTCTATGTATATATATATCAACACTATTATACATGTGTCATTCTTTGATTAGGTTTTGTTTTACACACACAACACACACCAGAAAAATGAAGAAGAAGAAAACAAGAACAAGAACAAGAAAAAAGAACAGAGCAACGGGAAAGAAGCAACGTCTCGATTTTTGGGTTGGATTTTTTTATTTCAAATTTTATACTGTATTTAAGATATATGTTATATATGTATAAAAATGACATTATATATTTTATTTAAAATAAATAATTTATACATATGATGTGTAAATGTTAAATGAAATAGAAAATACAATAGAATATTAGAACAAAAAATCCGATCCATTTGTTAGTCCAAGTCTATAAATTGCGAAAGTTGATGGGAGAAGTTTATAGCTTTTTACTTAAATGAGCTTAATTTAAAAAATATAATAGTATAAAATGTAAATTAACGATATTTTTTAAATTTATTTTCAACAAAGAGTTGATAAGTAATCAATTTTGACTGTTGCAGACATCTTACTGCTTTTTCTTTCTTTTTTATTTTGTAATTACTTGGGACTTTAATAATTCAAATAACACCCAAAATAGCAAATTTTTTACAGTTGCTCTCAAGATTTTGTGGATTTATATATGTATATATATATATATTAACAGAATAAGATTGAATATGAAAAAGAATTCGACTCAGTATTTGTATAAGTATGACCTGACCTAAATAATAATTAATATGTGATTGACGTACAATTTACAAAGAGCAATCAGTTGCTGGCAAGTATTATCGTACTTGTTATGTGATTAGTTAAAAAGTAAAATATAAACTAGCTAATAGAGCACACTCGATACGTGTGCTGAACAGCGGCGAACATTTATAAAATCATGGGGTGGAAAGGAAAAAATGCAAGCAATCTCCCTATGATATTGCAAATATCCAAATTACCCCATATGAAAAATAAAATAGCAATTTACCCCCCTATATTTTATAAAATGGAGCAATTTACCCCCTAGATAGGAGGTAAATTGCTCAATTTTTAAAAACACAAGGAGGTAAATTGCTATTTTTTTATAGGGGAATAATTTGCTCATTTACAATATCATATTGAGGTAAATTGCATTAAATCCGGGATGGAAAATGAATTGATACATCAAATTGATGCTAGTAAATTGTTAAGAGTGTTAAAGAATATTTCAAAAAAATTTCACACCAAATTAATTACTTTATGGGGGCTCAGACTTAAAATAATAGTACAGATATGTCAAATTGCTGGAAACTAATGGCATTTACAATCTATTTTCATGAATGATTTAGTCACAAGTTGGAGAACAAAAGGGGATCAGTTCAATTTTGGTCGCCTAACTTAATCACTAAATCATGTTTAGTACTATTTATATTTCGATCTCATCAATTTTAGTTCCTAATTTTTTTTAAAATGATCAAAGTCAGTCATCTCCGCTAGTTGACCGTCTAAATTGACGAAGAGACTGCCCATGCGATAGACAGAAGAGGAACATTGGGTACCAAAACTGATTTACTAACTAAATTAAGGGGTCCAAATTGAAATTATACCATTCTAATAATGACCTTTTATTCTGTTTTTACCGTCATTTTTTTCCTCCAGAACGGCCTCTTTATTAGTTTAGACAGTTAACTAATCGAAAGGACTGAATATGTTCATTTTAAAACGATTTAGGGATCAAAATTGATAAGATGGATACTAAAATTGATTTCGCGACTCAATTAGATGATTAAAATTAAAATGATCCAAGCATGAAAAACGAGCAATGAGTGAGGGATGATTCTATTACTAAATTTTGTTTAGTGGAAAGGGCCAATTCACGCTATCAACCTTGTTATACTCTTTCGGTGATTAAATAAATAAATAAGACAAACAAAAAAAAAAAAAAAAGGCCAATCAAGAATTGGTCTGCATGTGGCCCACCAAATCAACCGCCTCTTTATAAAAATTAATAATATGTGTCACACTTTATATTTGCACGACTTCTATAGATAAAATTACACTTTTGGTCCCATAGGATAGAGCCATTCTCATATTTGGTCCCGCGCTTTTGGTCGTCGACACTTTTGGTCCCAAAATCTTAATTTTTTGACACTTATGGTTCCAAGCCGTTAACTTTAACGGAAAACGGCACGTGATTGAACACGTGCCGTTAGTCAACGGTCTTCTGCCGTTAGCTGTTGCATTTAGGAGGAAGAAATTGGCGCCAAATGCACATTTTACTCCCTTTTTCCCTATTTATACCCATAAAAAGCCAAAAAAATCTTATTTTCTCCTTTGACAACAAAAACTACCTCGACATTCATTTTTCTCTATTTTAGCAGGTGAAAAAATATTACAAATCTCTGAAAATACTAGAAATATAAAAAAATATTTTTGTATTTTGTATCGCATTTAATATATAAACGTCACATATAAAAAAATTACATTATCTATTTTATTTAAAAAAAATATTTGTACAATGACAAATATATATTAAATAGAATATAAAATGCAATATAATTAGAAATATAAAATTCAACCCCCCAACCCACCCAGTGCCTAGTACATGTTTTAATTGTGGTATGAGGTCATTTTTTCAAATATTCAGCCCACATTTATTGCTTTTTCGTCAATAAATAACGTCATCATTCTTTATAATATACACACGTAGTTATATAATATAGATACTTTTGAATTTTTTTATTTAGGGTATCAAAGCATTCTCGCATGATACTTTCACTAGTTCTCGCTAAGAAACCAAAATTTATTATTCAAACATTTCGTGTAATTATTCAAATATTTTTTTTAAATAAAATAGATAATGTAATTTTTTTTATATGTGACGTTTATATATTAAATGCGATAGAAAATACAAAAAAAAATTTAATATTTTTTTAGCATTTTCAGAGGTTTGTGACATTTTTTCACCTACTAAAACAGAGAAAAATGAATATTGGGGTAGTTTTTGTTGTCAAAGGAGAAAATAAGATTTTTTTAGCTTTTTATGGGTATAAATAGGGAAAAAGGGAGTAAAATGTGCATTTGGCGCCAATTTTTCCCTCCTAAATGCAGCAGCTAACGGCAAAAGACCGTTGACTTGCGTTGACTAACGGCACGTGTTCAATCACGTGCCGTTTTCCGTTAAAGTTAACGGCTTGGGACCATAAGTGTCAAAAAATTAAGGCTTTGGGACCAAAAGTGTCAACGACCAAAAGCGCGGGACCAAATGTGAGAATGGCCCTATCCTATGGGATCAAAAGTGCAATTTTGCCGACTTCTATAATACTGTTTAAAATAAAATATTTATAAAATTTTATTATTTAATAAAATATATACAAAATAATAAGGTAATATTAAATTTATAAGAAAATGGTGACAAAAAAAGATGAACGAAAAAAATAACTATTAAAAGATAATGAAGGAGCAGGAAATAAAATGAGAAAATTAAAAAAAAATTAAATGTAAAAAATAACAGACCAAAAAAGGAAAAGAAACCAAAGACGTGCTCTCCTTTAATATATAGTATAGATAGATATTAGTTGTATGAGGCACATGCGATGCATATACATAAAAAATTAAAATAATAATGAAATATTATTTACTAAAATTTTTGTAGTCGGATAAATGATAATATAAAATTGATTATGATAAAAAGATTTAAAAGAGAATATTTGGAATAGGAGAGAGAGAAAAAAATATTAACTAAAAATAAGTAATTATTTAAAAATTAATTTTTACCACAAGTAAATAGTGGAGAATATGTAGAAGTTAGTCGGTGAAAAAAATAAAAAAATAGTAAACAAAAAAAAAAGAGACATTAAAAGGTGTTCTCTCTTAATATATAGTATAGATATAAATATAGATACTAGTATATGGTACACTCAAATGTGTGAGCACTATTAATTTTAATTTTTTAAATTAATTATTTTTTTAAAAAATATATTGCCTACACATTCCATGTCTTGAAATATAAAACAATTAACTATTTCTTAAATTTCTTTATGTCATTAAGTGGGTTATTTTAACTGTCCACTACATTTCTTTAATTTATCGTAAGTGAAAGAAACATATAATATGATAAAAAGAAGAACAAATATGAGATACAACGAGATAAGACATTAGATGAAAAGGTCAAAAGTGAGAAGACATAACAAAAGAAATATATATATATATATATATATTACTTTGACATTTTCATAAATCTATTAAAAATCACTGTGATAATTTTTTATATCCCTCACAATTTTATATGTAGGATAATAATAAGGAATAATTACACTCTCCTCCTATGAGATTTAGTATAATTATACGTAAACCCCCTGTGGTTTAAAAAATTACACCTAGTATCCCTAATTATAAAAGATGTCAAGACCCCTAACAAAAGTAATCAATTTACCTTTCTACCCATAATATGCTGCCAAAAAGAACTAAAAATGAACATGAAAATTTGAAAGACTAAAAAGACAAAATTGGCTCTCTATATGTGTAGAAATGAACAGACGTTTTAGACTAAAAATACAAATTGCCAGGAATATTTTTTTACTATTATTAATATATCACAAGGAATGTAAATACTATATTTATGTTATCATAGTGATATGTTTTTATGATTGAGTTATCAGAATATGTCTTCTAAATATTTAGTTAAACTACATAATACAGTGTATATATATAGTTTTATAGTGTATAAATATATTCGAAATAAAAAAAATAGTATATATATATGTTAAGAGCTAAATTTATTTTGACCTATCTAATTTATTTATTAATTAAAATTATTTATTTATATTATATTCTAAATATATTACACTATTTACTCTTATGATTTAATTAATTATAAGAACAAGCTCACATGCATAAGTGTGTGAAATGTATAAAAGTAGTGTGATAAAAAATATATATTTATTTGACTTACAATAAGTCAATCAAGAGCAAAAATGAATTTTCATTAAAAAAAAAAATTCTGATGTCAACAAATCTTGTCAATTTTATTAATTGAAGGATCTATTTGCTGGATAAAAATAAAATAAGAATACTAGGTGTAATTTACCAAATCACATAGGATCTACGTGTAATTATACCAAACTTCAAGGGAGGAGAGTGTAATTATTCCTAATAATAAAGGATCATCCTATTCTAAATTTACTTTTAACGATCCTTAAACTTCAAATTTCATAACATCACATTCTTTTCTTTGTACGGAATTCACGATTGTGTCCCAAATATAAAAGGTGGTGATCATTGAGACTCTGAATTCTAAACACTTCTTAAGAATTTTCCTCCTATTCTATACTAAATTGGTGGTATTTATTTTTACTAGGGATAATTACATTTACACATATGATTTATAGGTATTTACATAAATCATTCTACTTTTAGATATTATGCATACATTCATCAAAAACGTCGACATTATTTACATAAACCATTCCTATTTTTTAAAAAATTATACATGATGTCCCCAAAAACGTCAATATCATTACACAAACTACCTCTGTTTTGTAACTGCCAGGGATGGTTTTATAATTATGCAAAAGGCAAATAGTTTGTAATGAAAGAAAGAACAACCAAAAAAGGAAAAATCGTCGTTCCCAGAAAGGAAGGTGCTGAAGAATGAAAGATTTTGAGAGAGGAAAGGAAAGGTTGACTTTACCATAAAGGAAGTTGTTAAAAAAGGAAGAAAATCATAATAAAAAAGAAAGGTTGACTTACCAAATCGATGTGTATGTAGCAAATTATTGAAGTGACCCTAGTGATTAATCCGAGCCGTGTAATGGGGGTAGGTGAGCGGTAAAGTAGTACTTTACCCTTACTTATCCAAATTATAGATAGATTGTACTAGTATAAATATGCCACATCTCTCATTGAAGAGGAGGGAAAAAAACTATTTTCTTATATTATATTGTAGTTAATGGTACAAAATCACGCATATAATTATTTTTTGTACCATCAACTTGGCGCTGTCTGTGAGAAACCACCAAATTTTCTCTTGAGTTTGAGGAATATAGTGGAAAATCCCAACAAAAGAGGCGGATCTACATATCTAGTAAGATTGAAGCTGCATTTCAGACAAAGAGTTGAGACTTTGAAGGCCAGATCGGTCATTTTCTGCTTTGGGCCCTGCAACTCTACTCCGATTGACTCCATTGTGATCACTGACCAGATCGAGCGCAACTCAACTTACAGAGATTCTCCTTATTTCTTCTCTCATTACCACTACTACCAGCTCTATTTATTCTTATATTTGTATATTGAGTTCATAGTCATCGATCTTGATTTCCTCTCTTTCAGGTGGAGGAGAAGTTTAAAGTTTTCTTCAGACTCGCCTGAGCAGAGATAATCCATTCTCATTCTCTTGTTGTAAACTCCCCTAATCTTTTCGGCGAAGAAGCTGAACAGAGAGGCCAATGGTCGTCTTAAACCCTAAAACCTTAAACTTAACTCTTTTTTCAAGAAATTCATTTTCGAATTCTTGAGAGTCATGGTTGCTTAGTAGACGTACGAACATATGTTTGCCCTACATCAACCTTGTCCTTGAGTATGCATCCTTCGGCGGAATTCCTATGGCTTGCCAACTGTTAGATGAAATGCCTCAATTGAATGTTCTTTTGTATATTCCCAATAATTTTCGCCTCATTCGCCCTTGGGTATTTTTTTTGTTACCGCCTACCGAATAAATTTGTACCTCAGATAGCTCCTTGATTGAGAGATAGGTCTCCGAAACCCAATCGGATGAAATTATGATATATGGAGATGATCCGTGCACAACACTTGTAGGTGTGTACAGTAAGTGTGGTGATTTGACGAGCGCATATGAACTCTATTTAACAAATATATGATTTCCCCTTATTTTATGGGCTTTCTTTTACATAATTGCAGTATCTGAGTTTCCTTTTAGATTAGATTTACATATATCGGAGTTGGATGAAGTTTTTATATGTTTTTGAAAGAAATGACTAAATTGATGATGCACTTTTGATGATGCATTCGACACTTTGTGGCTAAATGGTGTGATGGAGACATTCATGGATACTGTACTTCCACTCGGTGAGAAGTGCTACAGAGAATTAGTTCAAATTTATAATTTATAGCACCAAGTTGTGCTTGTATAGCCAAATTGGTGACCTATTTATTTACAGAATGAGTAAGCTTTGTCTATCAAGCAATGACTTCACCTATAAATAATGACATGCTATGCAGCATGTTGTGTTGTTGCTGAAAAATCAGTTGGATTTCATCAGACAAAGTGCCTAGAAGCATGATATGTATTTTTTTGGTTTTCTCTTAAATATGGTGTTTGCTCCCGTCGCTGGAGCGAATGGCAGTATTTTGTTGGTTTTCTTATCATCTAGGCTTCATCACTCTTATACGACTAGGGAATTATTATCTACCCAAATTCAGAAGTAAAAAAGGCTAAAAAATGAATATGTTATTGGCCACTCTTATTATTGTGGCTGGAAATCTCGGAGGATTGATTAATGGTGCCAGAATTCAAGATGTATTTCAATTCTTATTACCTTGGTGTTAATCGAAACTTCTAAGAGGTTCCAAGCGACACCCAAAAATTGGGTAAAGGAACTCCTATGAAGTTCCCAAAAAACTCGACGAAAGGAACTCCTAAAAAGTTCCCAAGCGACGCCCAAAAAAAGGGCAAAGGAACTCCTACGAAGTTCCCAAGAAACTCGACGAAAGGGACTCCCAAGAAGTTCCCAAACGACGCTCACAAAATGAGGAAAGAAACTCCTATGAAGTTCCCGAAATGTTCGATTAATGAAATTGCTAAGAATTTTCAAGTGGTCAAACATATAACAGGATACCTTAAATTAATATTTCTTATTTATTATTGTTTTACGATGGATCTAGTTACAATGATCGGGCAAAACCCACGTTGAAATTATTTTTGTACTTGACTTTTAAATTTATTTTTGGCATCTTATAAAATAGAATAGGTCTACGAAAGAGCCGTGATCCACTTTAATTCCTAAATATCCTATGGGTATTCAGGAATTGAGGGACTGCTAATGGAGGAAAGAACAAACTAAAAGGAAAAATCATCATTCCTGGAAAGGAAGATGTTGAAGAAGGAAAGATTTTGAGAGAGGAAAGGAAAGGTCGACTTTACCAGAAAGGAAGGTGTCAAAGAATGAAGAAAATCAAAAGAAAAAAGAAAGGCTGACTTACCAAATCAATGTGGATGTAGCAAATTACTGAAGTGATCCTAGTAAATTAATCCTAGCCATGTAATGGGAATAGGTGAGGAGTAAGGTAGTACTTTACCCTTACTTAAATTATAGATAAATTGTATTAGAATAAATATGCCCATCTCTTATCGAAGAGGAGAAAAAAAACAACTATTTTTTTATATTATATTGTAGTTACTGGTGCATAATCACGCATATAATTAATTTTTGTACCATCAATTTGCCATAAGTCAAAAAGTATAAATGTCATTATCCATTATTATTATTATTGTTATTATTATTATTATTGAATTAAAGGTGCATGAAAGTGGGGGGTTTGTGCGAGTGGAGTAAGAATATAAATATATATGTGTATATATATATATATATATATATATATAACTCACCTGTCTTCCATGAGGGTAGGGTAGGGAGGGCCCCAATGCAACCTAAGCGACAACCGACCGCACCTAAATAGTTGCCACTACCATACTTTTGTTATCAAGGTTTTTATCTAAACTAAAACAAACACAAAAACATGATTGGGATATGGATTGTTTGGTTGAAAACACAGAAAAACCAAACCTGCTGTAATGCTCAGCCAACTGCATTATGCTTCCTTTACATTAAAATAGAACAACAACAACAACAACAACAGACTGGTTTTATCTACTCACTAACCATTGCAAACTGTATTAAAAAAAATCTCTTTTTTCAGTTTTGGCTATGCATTATGCAGAGGAAAACCTAGAGGTTTCATATACAGCCTACTGATTTCACATATACATGCAATGCACAACAAATAATTTTTGTTTTTTTAAAAGGAATAATCAAATCTGGACTTGCCTTTTAATGAGAATTATCGCGTATCTCCTGAGGGCAAAGCTCGACTTTGCTGATTTCAAGCTCAAGGGGCGGGGCGAGTGTGTTGTAGCTTCCTTGCCCTGATCCATGCCCTTCCATATACACTTGCTAGAATCCAATACTAGATCTGGAAAACAAGTAATGAGAAACATGCTTAGGATGATGAAGAAACTGTTTTTGTCTACCAGTTAGTTGCATTGCCTGCAGGATTCCCGGAGCAGTTCTTAGTAGTAGAATATTAGGGAGCAGATTTTACTAAAGCAGCATTTCCCAACACAACGTACCCTCCCAGAATCATAGTGTTATTCCTCGAGACATCCTATGATGATGTAGATTTAAGTCCTGAGATGAAATTCTGAATAACTAGATAAAATATCTTCATTGTCTGATCTACACAGCATTCAATCTAAGACATATGCTTTGGAGAGAGCCATATAGCGCCGAAAATCGTGTACCCAATCTCAAAAAGAAGGTGGTGTTGTGGTCACTCTAACTAATACTTCGTTCAGTTTCACCATTTCAAATTAAAACGCTCGACTTCTTTCTCATGGGCGAAGCTGCCTTTTTCTGGATCCAGCATCGGACACCACAAAGTTATAGAAGTGAAGATTTGTCGACTAGGACCTCAGGCTTAAGCTATTCAACATCAAGCTTAATACAATACACATGATCATCCCTACAACCAACAAAAATCCTGCCACCAATCATCACCGGTGAAGAGAAGATGTCCCCTTCCAAGTCCACTTGAGCAAATTTCTGTACTACGCCTTTCATATTTTGCTTTGAACCTCCAATAGCAGTCGAGTCAACTGCAAGCACATGAATACTACCAGAACTGTCACAGACGCAGATTAACCTGAAAAGGATGAGGAAGAATGGTCAGGAGAAATTAATCGGTATAAGCCAATTTAATATGCCAAGGCTTAACCATTACCTGGCAGACAAATTGGAGTCATTAGATGTCACTTGGGTGTTCTCATCTACATAAGCAGATGAAGTAATTGGATGTCCAATTGCATGCTTCCAGATTAGGTTACCTGTTTCCTGGAATTAAAGATAACAGTATGATTAATCTACATACACGTCTTCTAGCGTAATATTCAAGTCAAAGTATATCACCAGAGAATCGAAGTTGTAGGAGATCTGAACTTAGATTATGAATGATTGATAAACTAAATGGCAGTTCTTAATAATCTGAATTGTGTTAAATTAAGAGTACAAATTGATTGTCAAAGAGAACGGAACATAAGAGCTAACATAGTTTGCCAGAGGAATTATCAGCTTTCTTTTGATTTCATAGTCATATATGCATGGCAAAACTTGAGATGTTATTCTTAAAGTACATTGTAAGTTTCATAAGAGTTGATTTTCCAAGCCCAAATAAGTAATGAGATACGAGCAGGTAATTGGCTCTAGTTAACAAAGAATCTGATAACCCCGACATTGGATAGGATGTTCAGTCATGAAAAATATATGTAGAGAACTCTCACCATTTCAAAGGAATAGATACTTCCATCTCTGGAGCATATGAATACCTGCATGGGATGTAAGTCAATTGACTTTGCAATCAAAGTTACATAATCTAATGGAAAATGGCAGCATACGATACAGAATTGCTCAATTTGTACACGCTCACTAGGTAGAGTCCACTGCAAATACATGACATTTGCCACTGCACCATTTATTTATCTAAGAAATAGCGTAGAGCGACTGTTGTTGACTAGTAGAACAGCTAACCATTAGTCGTGTGATTTGGGTACAAATTGGTCAAATCAACAAACTAAATATTCATGGCTCAGGTTCCACTATAATCAGAACAAAGGGTGGAAAAGTCAGAAGTTTGAGAAGTAAACTTTAATAACAACCACGGTTGGTGCTTACCAGTATAAATTTGATGTAATCCCAAAAAGTTCACAGGGCCGGCAAACCTTTTGATTTGGATCGATAATGGTAAATCATAATTTTGAGTTTATCATTCACGAATAATAGCTTGCGAGCTCTTTTACATGATTTTCATTATTTTCTTTATGTACCTTTATCTTAAACTTATACTTAATAATTAATTGATTCTTATGACCTTCATTACTTTTCGTTTAAGAATATCTAATCTGCTTGTAGATTCACCATTGACTCAATTTTCAACCCCTTAGCAATCATCGGCCTCACATTCTTGCTCATCTTTATACACATCTCGCACACTGGTCAAGTAGGTGAAACAATTAAAAGACAAGAAAAACGAATTAGGATAATGTGAACACACAGAATTCTCAACCGAAGAAGCCATTTCTGCCATGAACACCGTAACTTCCATTATGCTAGCAATATACTTCCTTTTTGTGTGGTGCTGTTGGTAGATGCAGCATTAAATTCCCTACTTTACACATCCCACAACACCATGAATCCCTGAAAGAAGAGTTCACTGTTGTGGACCTCATTTCCCAAATCACCACTCTCTTCCAAATTTTACATTGATAACTAACACGTTGACCGTTTTGGTTAAAAGAACATTTCAATTGCATTTTCATTAGACCTTGATTGGCCAATCGATGCTGAGCTGCAACTATAGCTCAATCCAAACTTGGAAGTCAAGGTTGAGTTGACTCCTTAGATTTCTTAATATTTAGTCGAGCTCATTTTCACTTGAGACCCTCCCCCACGGGAACGTATGACCTGTTTATATCTCTGCCAAACACCTCATGAGCACCAATTGCTCAAGCCCTTTAAGCAGTAACTTAGCCAAATTTCATTTGGCTTATGTGTGTGCAAGTCTGAGGCATGAATCAAGGTGGCAGCAAAAGAAAATTAGCGCTTTTAGAAGTGACAGAACTTTGTTTTTGAACTCAATTGTTAACAACTTTTGACAAAGCTATGATGGGTACCATGCCAAGCTTGTATGGCTTCAATGTGGGGATGCAACTACAGTATGAACAGAAAGTACGAAAAAGGAAGGACACTGAAAATATGAGGAAAGTTGGCTTTCCCTGGTTGGCGGAAATTTGGGAGGATACAGGGGGGTCAAACGATATGTATATTTGGCTATACAAAATAAATTATAGGACTTCACGTCCACATACCCTTGTTAGTTATCCCAAATTTCTCTCGCACTATAGCCTAGATTGAGCCTGAGTTCAACTTAGACTTTGGGAACTGCGAAAAATGTTCTGAAAGTGAAAAAGGATTTATTCCCTAACAGTAAGCCGTGTGTTTACTTTACAATACCAAAGCTTAAGTTATAGTTTATTTAATCAGCTTCTGGATCAATGAACCTGACCTGGGAAGGTAATGCTTGAGACGTGCAAGGTCCAGCAAAAATGGGCCCACCAGTTCGCACCTGTTACGTAAACGAGGAAAAGATGAAAAAAGATTTAATGAGGATAAAGGACTGAAATTTTACAAGAATTTGACCTTCATCAACATAGTTTTTCACCGTTCTTTGTGCATGTACATAAATAACCAACCACAAGCTGATGGTTATACATAAGTGAAGCTTCTCCAAGCAGTTAACAAAGTGAGATTAGTCATTTTATCGATATATAAATAAACAGAAAAAGGATCAAATACTCAGAACATAAATTAGTTCATGTCATCTCCAGAGAAAGGAATCACATCCACAAAACAGTCTAGCTCGCATTAGAATCACTAGTTACTGCTTGTTAGGTACAAACTGAAAGATAAAATTAAAAAAGAGAAGAAGAAATAATATAATATTCAGGTAATTCCCATACAACCACTCCGAAAGTGTGCCAAGTCGATATATTGGAAGTCCTCATTTCAGAAAGTTTCTTTGTGGTGCAGTTTTCAGCCACTAAGAGATAACCAGATGGTTAACAATAAATTCTAGTGCTTACAACCATATTAGAAACCTCCCCTCAACATGTTTGATAAAGAAATAAATGCCCATTAAGTTTAACTTAACTGAAAAAGAGAACCAAGAAAAATATGTCATCAGGCATAAGGAGGACGCAAACAGATAGGATACCCAATTGGAAAAAGCCGTCCAGTTCCATTGCAAATTACAGAAGAAAGAAGAAAAAAAAAAAAAAAAACAGAGAACTGTTGTTCGTGTATGTATGTATATATGTATGTATGTGTATGTCTATATACATATATATATATATATAATACTGAAACAAAAATCAGAAGCACCCAAACATAGACATTAGATAAGCCGGAACAACCATCTCAAAATGGCATGAGGAAGAAGTTTTCTGAGAAATTAGCCCAATGCACCCCATGGAACTCAACTAGCAATTGTCATAAGCCTTGCCAGAGTCGTGAAACTTGTGAAACGACACTCTTGGAAGAAGAACAAGAAGTACTTCAAAACAATGTAACCCAGGAAGAGTTTACTTATTATTCTTCTGATTAGTGGTAAATGAGCTCTATGACTTTGACAAGGATGACTAATAACCCAAGAGTCTATCAACAATCAAGTCATGATAAACATCAATGCAACGACCATATGCAAACTTAAATTGCATAGTGTAAAAAAAAAATCATAATTGCAGATTAATTGAGTAAGCAGTTAAGTGATTGCATACCTTCCAAACAATAGAGCCACAGGTGTTCAGGACAAGAACAGTCCCATCTACCAAGCAACAAATGACTGCAACAGCATGAACACCAAAAGACATCTGAAACACCCACAGATACAAAGCATACAAGTGCACAACTATAAAAGCACAGATTGACTAACAATGAGCATAATAAGGCAATATATAAGTCGTAATCAGAGGACAGACGAAGAAACAGACAAGACTTTATGCTTCCAACATATTATACAACCGAAGTTGTCAGCCAAAGAAGAAATAATATTGTCTCCAGTTCATAAACAGAAAAAGCAGAAACATGGCTTAATATTGGACGAAGAAAAGCCTATCAAATGCGACAAAAAGAAGTATTTCAATAATGAGTAAAGGAATAAGTAATATAGGTAAATGGTTAAGTGAAATGCATACATACTATTCCCATCAGTATAACTGATTGAAAGAGAACCAAAAATAGGTGCTCCCATGTCTTGCTCCCACAACTTCTTAAAGGGTAGAATCTACATGAACATATAAATCCCATATCACGACAAGTTATAACAGTTAAGAAAATTACAATATTCTGAAGAGTCATTTTGGATGGAAGATAACATGCAAACATAACTCCATGGTCAATCAAAGCAATAACAAATAAGCAGGTTTAATCCATCTAGGCAGCACACATGGTAATTTTACAGGGCAGCTCTTAATTGGAGAAACATTTACATGTCTCACTATTGCCCTCTATATTTTTCTAGAAGCACATATATACAGTCTTCTGCTTTATCTCATCCAATTTAGTCAGGCTTCTATCTAACCATTTATTTTGTCCAAAAAGATACATAATAAATCATTTTCACCAAAATGAAACACCAGAAGAGAGACCGAACTCTTTACCATGGCTGATGCATGATAGAAGAGACAAAGACCAGACAAGATGAAAGTTACAGAAAAGAAAGAGAAAATGGAAGGCAGAAAACATGTGGTCTCCAAATGGCATTTTAATCAACTTGTTATTGAAAGACATGGGCCAGCTTGAGTAAAGGATACAAAAACACATATCACGTATCGTGGGAAAAATACAAGATTCATTAGATGCATAATTACGCTAAATTGCTTTCTTTTATGAATTAATAACATATACGTGCAAGGTGCAGCCACAAAGATTCAGACCCTTCAAGTTAGTGATAAGAAGAAAGTATAGCTATGACTTCTCAGTATAAATTATAGCTAACTGAACCAAACAAAATAACCAATTTCCTCCATTCTGATATAGATGTACGATTTCTCAATCAATCTTAATCAGCTGTCACAAGCCAATGCAATGCCTAAAGCAAGAAACTTAGCTAAGCATTAACATGTGTGTCGTAAAATTTGACAACCAGGATAGAAGAAGGAAAAGCCAAAACCTTAATTTCCAATGCAGTAACATGACCACTGGTGGATGCCACATAAAGTTTCTCTTGAATCTGCAAAACCAAAAGAAGGTTAACAAGCTAAGGATGTAGTCAATATATAAGGAAGAAAAGAGAATTCATGCTGAGAATTTGTTAAAGACATTCATGATTCATTAGGCATATATAAACATAAATACTTGTTGATATAAACTAGGAACAGAACACTTTGATGAGATATTATCAGTGTCTCCATATTTCGCTGGACAAGTTAAAGAGGCAGTGTAAAGGTAGGAAGCTTATTGTCAATAGCCCTTTTGTGCATATCAGGTCTGTCTCTAATTTTTATACCTAAACCTGGAAAACAAACCCTAAGCAAAAAACCCAAAGAATTCAAAAGATGGGTAGCCTTCCAGGTGGAGAACAATAGTAGGTAAAAACGGCGTTAAAAGGCAAATGGATTGCTATGGACATTTGGTGGTAAGGTTTGTTGAAGACAGTCTAGTTATAGTTATGCCTGGTGCAGGGAGCCACACGAGAGACGGACTTGTCGATGCTTAGATCCACTGGAAGGAAGAGAACTGGTGTGAGAAAGAACTGAGGTTACCAGGGAGGAAAGGGAGGTAGAGTTCTTTGGTTGTAGAAGGAAGATAAGTACTAGTATTATAGCGAAAAAATTATTTACTGAGAAGCAAGAATAGATATTATTTCCTATGGAAAAAAAGAAAAAAATACTTGGAATGATCTTTCCTGCTTCATTCTAATGTACAGAAAAGTTGGAAATTGTCTTTTCATCCCAGCATAACAAAAGTCGCTTTGGCTTTTGTAACTCATCATGTGTCAAAAGGTTGTGCTCACCAGTTTTTGGAGGGAGCTCCTTACTAAATTTTGACCTCTTACATATGAGCATTTGATGTTGGGACTAGAGTTGTAACAGCGTCCTTTTAAACTTGCAAACTTATTCGAGATATACGTTGTCACATATTTAAGTCAACTATAATTCAAGAGACAATTTTACTGCATAAATGTTATACACACAGGGTACATCATAATTTAGCTTGGGCAGGGGAGGGTGACACGCTGAAGCAATAGATATGTATCGCAATGACTTTGCAAAACCCACCTCATTAATAGCAGGTGAACCAAATATACTGCCACCACATTGAAGTTTATAAACACAGCAGTAACTTATGTAATCAATGGCATATAGATTTTGATCGTAAGATCCACACCTGAAAAAAGTGTAAAATAATAAACAAGAGAGATTTGAGATTAAACTGGTAAGGAGAATCTTCTTGATAGTTATCATTGTCTATAGCAGTTTCTTATCAGATGAATCATAGAACAAAGTCTACTAAAAAAGTGAGCTTCTGTGTTATTGCGCAAGCAAATAGAGCATCAGATCATCCATCATACAACTTAAAATAAAACCTAAGTAAGCTTTTAAGCATACAAGGGGCATTGAAATATCAGCATTAACGTTAAACGAATTTTCACAAACCTGGCTATTGTGTCAGGTTGCTAAAACAATTAACTTGTTTATGCTAGGTTCATTTATACCCTTTTAAGAGATGCATGTCTACTAGTCACAAGATGAGAATACAAACCGAAACAGATAATGATGCAATAGAAGTAAATTGAACTCCCAGCCTTAGCACATGAAAAAATGATACAATTTGCAGAAAGAAAAATCTAAATTAAGAGGGGAAAAGATGAGGTTACAACCAATAAAATAAGAAAGAAAAAATACCAAACCAAATGTCTGCTTTTGTCAACCACCGGCTGCGATTTCACCTTCAAAAGTTCAAAAAAAAGTGGATATCAATAAAATTATTCAACAAATTTAAGCAACTATTGACTGCAATAGGAAATAAAGAAAATGGCAAGTAACCATTTCCTACAGGTTTCAAAACTAACAATAACAAAATGAATGTCACATGGGCAAAACTCAAAAAATTGGGACAACTGTCCTCATCGATGGATGTCAAATTCTACATTTGTGTAGGTCAACAATGTGAAAGGTTACATAAAGAAAAGGGTACGAAAAAGAAAGTCTGACTGGCACTCTAACATCCTGCTTTGTCCTCTTCCTTCTAACCTTATGAGCAGTTAATGATTCTACATTATACCCTCACTCTTACAGTGATGGCTGCAATTTTTTGGCATGCCTATTAGGGTGAAAAACCCATCTTCCAGTACATACAGAATTTACAGCCTGAATCCAAAATCAAGGTTAGAAAGTAAACAAGCATATCTTATGTTATGAATCAAGGTTGCTGACGGCTCGGTTGGATCCTTCTTGAGTTGGCCAAGTTAATATAGGGTAAGTCTGACACTAAAATACACTCAAGCAGGGTAGCATCATAAATGTTAATTATATTTCTGTTAAATATAAAGTAAGAAAGGTTCAAAGTTATCATACCTCACCGTTCGTTTGGAAACTCCAGCAGACGCTGCCATTTGAAAAGTGAAGGAAATAAATGATTCCCTGGTAACATCCAACTACAACCTATAAAACACTAATGTCAATTTGAAACACTTTCAAACAAAGCAAGGTATCAGGTAATTCAGCATATTTAAATTGAGAAGCAACCTGAGAGAAGTCATCAAGAATTGCTGCTGAGCATTCTACCCGTCCTTCTAGTTTGGTTTCCCACTGAACAACTCCACTACAAAATTTAAAAGGGCATAGTGATTTTAAGCCTAATGATTTGATTTTTTCAAGAAAGCATCTTTCATGATGATCAAATAATTAATGTATAAAAGCCACAGATGTAAGTTTTTCAGATGTTTGGCATACAGTTTCCACATCAGCCAATATAATGGAAGACCACTGAAATCCCATTCTCTTCCCATCAACTGGGGTCTCGGAATTTCTGAATTGAGCAAACCATGTACAAAAATACCAACCATGGGACCAAAAACAAGGTAAAAACTAAACTGAGACGGTCAACCCAATGTTATAAATGAAAAAAATCATTCTAAAACGGAAAAAAACATATATTTCCAACAGGTAATTTATAAGCTAGCAAAAGAAACTATTAAATTAGGGGGAAAAAGAAAAGCAGATCCTGCTTCATCAATAATTCAGTGGAGCAGGGAAACAAACAAGAATATATCCTTCAAGGTTGTTAACAGAAGTATCAGAACTTAGGTGCCTACCATGGATAGCTAAATCAACAAACATTACCTTTTTCCATCTACACAAACAAATTTGTGAGAGTGTGCTCCAATGAACAGATAGATAGCACTTCCTCTGAAAACCACAAGAGGTGATGCATCAACACAAGAATCCATCTCAACTTTCCACAGTTCTCGCAGAAATCCTTTTCCATCTCTTCGTATTATGTTCGACCAAACTGTGTCATATGAATAATTTTCCGCACATTGCCCTAAATGCATGCTTTTGTTGCACCGAGTAAAAGAACATTCAGTATGCACTGCAGTGGGATTCCATATACTATCTATAGGACTTTGCTCCTTCAAAGGACCTTCATAGGTACATGACTCTGTCTTTAATTTTTTGGGAGGAGTATAAATGTCACTGTTACTATCCGCAAGAAAGAACCTTCTGTGAGGCTTGCTTCCCTGAAAATTGGGATTTCTTGATTCCCTGGAGAGAAGCATTTCTTCTGGCCGTCTCAAATCCATTCTCAAATGAGCATCAGTTCCTACAGAAGAGCTGGTAGATGAAAGGGCAATTTCAAGGCTGAGTGGAGTGGGAAAAGTGTACAGCAACTTCATATGGATTCCCAACTTGAAAGAAACATAGGCTGCAGATATAGAACTACCACCCATCACAAAAAAATCATCATCATTAGAAACTTTCTCAACCATCAGTGCATCAGAAAAGACCTGAACGAAAAGTAAAGAAGACTTCTTTAGGGAAGCTGTCTTTGATGTGTAACAGGAGTGGAGCCGCAAAATTATGTAGGACTCTATATGAAACATGCAACAGAAAGATGTATGATTTCAAGAACACTAGACATTTAATTGGGCAAATACAAAGCAAAGAAACTGTGGACATGCCAGTAAGCAAGAGGTATAAATCAGACAATAATATTTTTTTTACTGAGAACTAAATTTGAGAGAAAATTGGACAAGAGCAAATTTAGCGAGGAGAAAGATGGGCACTGTTAAGTCATCTAACCATGTTATATTATGTGAGAAATTTGTTTGTCTTTTATCCTGTCCATTCCACAAAATTTGTCATCCAAATTTTAGCATAATTTATATTGAAGATAAGAGGAAAAGAATGAAGTAATCATGTATACTGGGCATTGAATTGGATAGGCTACCAAAATTCTGAGTTAGTGAGTTAGTACAGAAGATTCATTCATATGACTTAATGTGGTTTTGAACTAAAATAGGTTGCAATTTTGTGGAAGTTTGATAAAAAAGCTGCATATAAACTGACGTAGGATTATATAGTTTCTCTTTTTTATTTGACATTCTAAGAGAAGGAACTCGTTTAGTGTGTTTCTCTTTCACACATGAAAACTGCATAATTGCCTGAGACATGACAATTGAAAAATAAAAACATCTTATGTTCTAAGGCTAATTCGCCAACAATTCTGCACTGATATGGATTACTATCTGTCTAAGTCATGCCGACTTGCTACTTGCAATTAGAATCTAGAGACTATAGGAAGTTCCTTCAAAGTTACAGTATTAGTTATAGCAATTACTTTCTGTACAAAGAATAGAAACAACTAAGTATCGCTTTTGAAAAAAAGTAAAAAGATAATAGCAGCTACATTAACCAATAATGCGACGGTAACCATGGGCAGTGACCGGAGTTTTTCTTTTCTTTTCCTTTTTCTGAATAGTGATATAAACAGGTTGTCAAGTAACATACTCCTTATATTTCGAAGACAGACGCTCATATGACTTGATCTAAGTCTAGTTTCTACACATTTTTGAGTAAGAAAGGGTAACAATATTTGCTCAACCTGAAAAATGCTCATATGCAAGCAAGCATGTAGTAAAAAGACCTAATATCAGAGTACGTATGTCCCAAGTAAGCATGCTTAGAATTTCTTTGGTGTTCATGAAGAACCTTTTTAATAACTTCCAGGAGGTGATCCCGAGGAATTTTATCAACATTAACCCTGGCTTGTTGGTCGGAAGATGTTGAAGCAGCTAACGACAAGTAATCAACTTTCCCGGAAGAAGTCAACGGTAAAAATCTGGTGAAGAAGATGCATCTTGGTATCATAATCTCTGGAAGCTTCCTCAGTACCCAATTCCTAAGAGAAGATTTTAAAAGTTCATCATTTTCGGGAGTTTTCTCTATCACCACATGAGCTTCCAGGAGTAAGATTTCTCCATCAACCTCACGGGATAATACTGCAGCATCAACTACATCAGGATGATCCCGAAATGCACTCTCAATCTCCTCAAGAGAGACACGCTGCCCATTAACTTTTAATGTACGATCCTTTCTTCCAAGAAAAACCAAATCACCACTTGAGAGCTTTCTGGCAAAATCACCAGTTTTGAAGTAATGTCGAACCCTACACTCACTACTGGCATACCTAATATCACGCTCTGGAGACAAATCCTCATCTGCTAAAGGCATAAGATAGGGATAGTGGAAGTAACCTGCTGCCACACATAGTCCACCGACATATATCTCCCCTTCATTTGGTGCATCTTCTCCGACAAGCACCACATCACAGTTTGACACAGGCAAACCAACTGGGACACTGCTTAATACCTCCTTTTCCAGAATCAGTGGCAATCTCTTGCAGTCAAAGTATGTGCAGTCACCAGACACCTAAATACAAACATGTATCACACAAGTATTCCACTTTAGGCAAAATGGCTTCACATAATTAAGCATGTAAGACAAAAGTATCAATCCATATCAGCAAACTTAGACAACTATATTATCAGAAAATCCAGGTAAAGAAATAAAATGATGTTATAAATTACCCAGATACCTGAACAGGCCTCCTAATGTACTCTACTTCGAGAAAGAATGAATTACAACAAGATAAACTCCAGAATGCTGCTATATTAAGTAGAATGAGAAAGACGCAACATGTTTTCTTTAGTATAAAGATGGTACTACATGCTGCAGTGTGGCTTAGGGTGGGGTTGGGGGGGGGGGGGGGGGGGACACTGACATCCATGTCAAAAATCTGAAAGGGGAGAAGGACAAAGGAGCTGCGAAAAGAATACAAGTCAGCTTGTAAATTTGACTTTTGAAACAAGATTTATCTGTTCCATTGCCTGGAGGTTTGATATATAATATTCTCCAATTTGTCCTTATTAGTAACTATAATGCCAGATGTTATAGACATGTTGCTGCTGAAAACAAGAAAAAGCTTGAACAAGTATATAAGTTTTCAGATCTAACCTCTGTGCTCCCATAAAAATTCAAAATTGAAGTCTGGGGTAGTAACTTCAGAAGCATCTTGCACAAGGAAAGGTGTAAAACTTCACCACTTAGCACTAATAACTTCAAAGAATCTTGAATCATTACGGAGCTTGGACTTTGCAAAGATGGAATGATCGCCCTCATCAAAGAGGGCACAGCTATAAGCCTGTTAATGAAGTATCCCTGGACGAAAGATGTTAGAAAACATAGATAATGCCCCTATGGCTCTTACTAAAAGAGAAATGCATAGCATAGTGGTTATATGTTGTCAAATCTCGCAGCAAGTAAAGGGTAACACTATGAATTTCCAGCTCAAACATCAAGCATTGTCAATCTCGCAATATCTTGCTCTCATCCCATCACTAATTTATGACTCCCATAAGAATCTATTTCCTAAATTGAGTTTCGTTGTTAAAGCCACCCTCTTAACTAAATTAATGATGTGACACTACAAACTCTCGACCATGATTTTAAAGGATAATAATGCAAAGATGCATAAAACTTTAACTTTTCAACTCTCGCCCAAATTTTCCATATCAGGTCAAATTGAAGTCTTAAATCGGGAATTGGGACCAAGTACATATTCGAAAACAGAAAGTTAAATAACACATGCGAACAAAAAAAAGTTTAATTATGTGCAGGCGTAATGAAACTTAATCACTTGTACTGGAAACATAATTATCACCAACTCGGTTCAAGTGGTTTCTTATTCGGGCAGTATCAAGTTCCAACAATTATATCCAATGCGATGGACTAAGTTACCTATGAAATGCTCCAGAAGGAGTAAAGGACCATCTCCAGGAAAGCCTATGGTCAACCCTCAGCCTCGAAAGCATGCAAACAAGTCCATATAACCATAAAAGCACTATGTGTAGATTCCTGATAAACTTGAAACATCTCAGCCACCCAATGCTGACTCCAAACCCATATATTCACATGAAACAGAAATTTACTAAAATTTTCAGTGCTTGCATCTTTTTATCACTAAGAAATAGGCAAACTAACTACTTCAATATTCATTCCTCTGCATAAATTTTCAGGTTGTTAGTTTTGGAAAGATAGAAAGGTACACATTATCCACACGTCATAGTTCCTTTTCGAATACTAAAAATGAAACATTATGCTCAATAAAAGGAACATGCCAAGCACAACAAACACGATAAGACACCTTCACATGCATGAGCTTGAATTACATTTCGAATGTCTTTACCATAAATATCTCGAGACTTTTAGCTACTTCCAAGTAATAAATACAAACAAGTATACAGACATATAGAGATGCACATAAAAGAGATAGAGAGAGTCACGGACAGACAGAGAGATCAGAAAGTTAAATTATTTTTAGTATGTAGCTCACATGCTAAAATAGATACATCAGACAACTCCTTGATAATATCAGTATACAATGGAAGATATAAAAACAAAAAAACAATTTGTATGACATCTAACTTCTGAAGCAGCAAAAAAATGTTCTGACATGATTTTATTCCTCTGTATTCTCTTCAGCAGTAGATCCATGCTCTGTTCATTTGATTAGATCTAGATAACAAACATTTAACATGTGTATGAACAGGTAAAGATTAAAAGATCAACCATGGAGAATCAAACGGCACTACTATGACGCCGAGACAAATATTTACTGCTACTTCTTTTTGGTGAGGATCAATTATTAATTTATTTGTCATCAGCATCTTATAATAAACAATAAATGAATGATAATTGAACTTTTTGCCATATTAAGCAGAAATAATTTTCTAAGAATCATTTTGTATCTCATCCTCTGCCATGTACCTGTAGAAAATCTACGACATAAAATATATTTTCTTTGAGCTGATTGAAAGGAGGTATCACCAACGTACAAGTAGTAAGTACAGCTCCAAGAAACTCTTGCATATGATCAATGAAGCTTATTGCTGTTTTGAAAAGCACTACATCTCCTTCATATAGAGGATAGACTTCTTGCATCCATAAAAAACGATTTAGAAGACCTACAACAAGGGGATGTCGGCATAAGAACACCATTGTGAATGGAAAAAAAAAAAGAAAAATAAACTTTAGAAAAAGTTTATTCTGAAAGAGCAGATAAGCTCATGATTTCATTGAAATCTGGATAACAAGATACAACTTCATGCTTAATGGTAAGGAAACTGACATGAAAGCTCACCTAATTCAGTGCCACATACACCTTTAGGGTTTCCGCTAGATCCTGATGTATACATCAAGTAACAGAATGATCTTGAGCTTTCACTTTCACAAGGCCACGCCATCAGTAATGGATGAGATTGTTCTTTGATGTTTTCTTTTACAGAAACAGGCAAAACAGGACAAGTTACTTCATCAATAAGCCATTTTACTGTATCAAGCTTGTGACAACAACTCCCTTCAATTGACGATGCAATCCCAATGACTAGATCAGCTTTTGAAGAGGACAGGAGTGATAATATTCTTGATTTTGGCCATGTGGGATCTAAAGGCATGAAGGCTTCACCACATCTTAGAACAGAGAGGACAGCCACAATGTACTCAACAGATGGCTCCATATAAATTCCTACCACTTTTGGAGATACGTTCCTATAGTTAGTACACTGCTGCGCATTTCGACTTGATAATTGCAATGATTCAGAATTATGTACGGCCTTTTCACTAAAAATGTTATCTGCCACATATCCAAATAAACTAGCTTTCAGAAATTGAATAAATAGCCTGGTAAAATGAAAATTCTGTACAACTTTTTATTTTTCGCCAATCACAAAAATATACATATTAGTTAACAGATACAAAATTCACGTCAGCTTAATAGCCTCAACCTTCAGAAGGGTAATTGGACAAGGTGTTTACCGTCGTATGCTAAAAGGTCTAGTGAGTATTGGTAAACAAGAAGCAGGGGTGTCAAAAACTCCATTGGTAGTTTTAGCCAGAAGATAAAATAGTGATAATTGATATGTTGGTCTGAATGGATTATCAAATAGGTTTATAGAGCTAAGTCCCAGTGTTAAAGGTAGTACCAGCTCATTACAGTTTTGTATAATAACTGGCTCCCCAAAGCAACTCTCTCTTTTCTAATTTGCACTTAGTTCCACAACCAAATGTTCCCATCCTGATATTCACCAAGTGTTTGGCCTAGAAAATTCTCTTCTTTCATTCACAATATATAATAAAAATAAACATCAGAACATTTAATGAGTAAAGAGAACACTTCCACTGGGGTATTGCTGCAAATGAATAAACGTTTATCCCAAAATCAATCCCAAGCGTCACTATTGATTCCTCCCCCCAAATAAAAGGAAAAATAAATACCACAATTTTCCAGTTGCACCCTGCTGAGTTCTTTCTTCTGCAAAGTATCTTAATCCAGTAAATTACAAAAACTACCATGAAATTGTACCAGCATGTATATGCTCCAAGGAGTAAATACCGACTGACAAAATAATTCCTCGAAATACTACCTCGCCGGGTTTTAATAAGATACGGATCATCAGCGCCGTCAAGAATGCGCCTGAGTTGAGAACTGAGATTCTGGACTGCTGAGAGAATATCAGAGAAAGTGAAGCACTCGTCGCCATCATAGACCGTCGGCCGGGAAGAAGGCGCCGCTTCTAAGGAGGCAAATTCGATACTATGACCATCAAAAGATCGGGCGGCGGCACAATCCCGGGCTATTCGAGCAAAGCCGGAAGCGTGTATGATGGCGATTTTATCGGGGAACTTAGAAGCGGCTTTGTAGAACTCGTGCGAGATGCAGCACGCCGACAGCTTGCCCGCCGCGGCCTCGCCGGCAACCATAACCTTCGTGGGAGCTTTGCGCAACCGTAGCGAAGAAAGGCTCTGTTCGTTTCCAAATAGGCCCGCGAAAATTGCACTTTTAATCCTAAAGGACATAGGGTGCCGCACATTTGGTCCCATTATTTATGGGTTCAATACTTTTAGTCTTAATTCCATTAAAAGTGTTAAATAATGAACGAAAAATCACCTTTGATCATTCAAAGTTGGTTTTTATGATTTGGAACCACCATTCGTCTTTAAAGAGAATTGGATAAGATTTTTCAGCATTTTGGAGGGACTTTCTTCTTGTAAGGATTATTATTGCACTCCTTCGTTGGTTGTATGTATTTTAATAGTTTGATTTAACTAAATTTATGTAATTTCTAATCTGCAATTTTGTAATGATATCATTAGAATGAAATATTAAATTTTGTGATTACAAAATTAAAATAAAATCATTGCAATTAAAAACAAACAACGACTTAGGCAATTTTTTGTGCGGGTATCTCAACCACTTAGGCACATTTTCTCACAAATGTTCCAAACGTCAGTGAAATTTCAGGGAGTAGTTAGTTTTGCAAACTGCCACTTTTTTTGATGTCATTGGGTTTTTGGACAAATCTGTAAATTTTTTTTTTATTTTTTGCAAACATTAGCAAAAAAAAAAATTTATATAAATTGCATATCTATGAATAGTTGGCAGGAAAAAAAAAATGTGGCTAAATTGTGTATTGCAATCACTAGAAATTTTTCTTTCAATGCGGTCGGTCATTTTTTGCTTTTAATTGTAGTGATTTATTTGAATTTTGCAATTACAGAATATAATATCTCATTCTAATTATATCATTACAAAATTGTAGATCAGAAATTACATAAATTTAGTTAAATCAAGCGATTAAAATACATACAACCAACAAAAGGAGTGCAATAATAATCACTACATGAAATTCCCTCCAAAACGGCAAAAAGATCTGATCCAATTTCCTCCACAGACGAATAGTGGTTTCAAATCATAAAAACTAGGGTAAATTATAATAACACCCCCTGAGGTTAGGTTAAAATACACAAACACTCCCTGTCTTTTGCAAAATTATAGCTACACCCCTTATTTAAAGGCGAAGCTTACACAAATACCCCCTAAAAAATGTTACACTAACACTCCTTAAGGGGTGTAGCTGTAATTTTATAAAAGACAAAGGGTGTTTATGTAATTTGGCATAATCTCATAGGGTGTCAATGTAATTTGCCCTAAAAACTATCTTTGAATGGTCAAAGGTGGTTTTCCATCCATCATTTAACACTTTTAACGGAGTTGGGACCAAAAGTGCAACATTTTTTGTTCCTGGGATCAAAAGTGTTGAGCAAACAACGATACCAAAAGTGCAACAGCCCATATCTTATGGAACCAAAAATACAATTTTCCCTAAGCCGTGAGTACCAAATGGGCCACTGTGACTTTTTGTTCATCTTTTTTATTTTCAGTGTTCAGTTTTTGAAATAACAATTAAATTAAATAAATATTTATTTATATATATTTTTATTAGAAATATATTAATTTGACGTCATATTAATATAAAAAACAAATTTATTAATAAATTTAAATATATTTTTATTTCACATGAAAGTTTTTATAAAAATTATAAATACATATTTTTCGCCTAAAACTGAAAATGAAAACATAAACACTATTATTTTGTAGTATTTCTAATTCAATTTGCATTGTCATTGTGGAATTTGACTCGATCCGTGTGCAACGCATATATGCATATGCGTACTTTAAAATTTATTATATTTATTTAATTAAATAAAAATAAAATAAGTTATCAATCAAAATTGATAAATAATTAACTTAAAATATATTTAAACATAAATTTATTGATAAAATCAATTGGACAAAGCGATTGTAATAACATGAGTTCAACTCAAACAAAATATGAGCTGCCATGATAAAAAAAATTAGGGCAAAATGCATAATGCCCCCTGTGTTATTTGAAAGTGACAATTTATTTCTTTGTGTAAAATTTTTTTTAATTTATTCTCTATATTTTTAAAAAAGAAGCAAAATACCTCCCTTACACGAGGAGTGTAAAACACGTGCCAATTTTATGTTTTTTTATTTAACTCTTTATTTTATGACCGTTGAATCTTATTTTTATAGATTAATGGTTCAGATTCAATTTACATATATAATTATATACAAAAATTATAAAATATATTTGTTTTATAAATATATGTAAAATAAATATATATGAATAATATATTTATAAAAATATATTTATAATATATATATATATATATCTCAACCCCTCCCACCCCGGGGCCGCCCTTCCTCTTCTCCATCTCACGTCGTCGTCGTTCCTATCTTCTTCTCCCCCTCCCCCCCGGCTCGCCTTCGTTCCCCCAACCGTTGTTGTGACTGCCCCCCTTTTCCCGCGACGGTGCCCCTTCCCCTCCTCCCCTACCCAGATCCCCGTCGTCCCGCCTCCCCTTTCCTTCCTCCACCAGTAGACTATGTTTCTCCCTCAAACACGAGGCTGCTAATCCCTCTGAGGTCCGTCTCAAACTGGACCTGCCTCCAGCTGGGCCGCACCTCCGCCAGTTCCTTGAAGGTTGCGGCCTCGTCCGCCCCACCCAACCACTTGATCGGACCTCAACCAGGCGCGAGGGTGGTCGTTCTCAGGTATGCCTTGACCACCACCTCCCCCCCCCCTCCCCCCCACCATCCATTCCAAATGGCTTGGGCCACCTTCAACAAATAATATTGCGCTTGGGTCACAAATCTTGGACTCATTAACTTGTTCGATATTTAATCAAGATTTTTGGGCAGCTTGAGTGGTCCTAAATACTTTCTATGCTTTTTTACTCTCAGACGATTCACTTGTCTCAGTTCTAATAACTCATCCGAGAGTGGAGGGCAGCCCGATGGACATATTAGTAGTATGTATTTATTTATGAGGGTATAAAAGTAATTTTCTTATGTAAACCACATAACAAATATATACACCTTATCGCACTCTAGAATCCCCAACATCACTATAAATACTCCACATATTATTTCTTAAAAATGGGTTCACTATTCATTGACAAGACAACTCAATACCATCTCTCTCTCTAAAAAAACTCTCTCACTAGATGAAAAATTGGACTTGGGAAGTATTAGTGTGTCGGGGTAATTTTCCTGTTCACTCTTCGACTCAAAACCACAACCACATCACACACTTTTCTTATTCCGTTGTATATTTTTTCTCTACGGCCTTACTAACTTAGCATTCGGGGGCTATAATCAAATTTTTTTTCAATATGGTTTTTACCGTCTTATGCCTTATAGAGATTGTAATTCAAGATCATGTAACAAAAGTAGAAATGAGTAGTATTTTATTCTTACCCGATTTTAATATATCCAAAATTGAACAAATTATAGTAACCAAACTCCAAATATACGAACTTGTAATTTTTATATTACTTTTCTTATATATATAGTTGATGCATAACTGTCTATTTTAATTGTAATATTACACTATGATTGATGGATACATATAACCTCAGATATGTCATGATACCCTCGTTTGCCTAACGCCGTCGACACTTGATTTGGACTGTTTGCCAAACACCTGAAGCAAAAAATTCTCGCGCGGTAAAATTATATTCATCGTGTGATTGCTATATATAAATAAATTGTCACATGATTGATTGAATAAACTTGTTGGGTTTATATTCTATAATAATGTGGCTTGGGATTCAATTCATGCCTCGTTACATGAGATATTCATATTCACTCTGATTTCGTAAGAAACCTCACAATTTTGTCATAAAAAAAAGGTTCATCGCTAGAGAGAGCAAACTTTAGATTTATAAGCTATTAAAACTCATCGTCTGCAACTAATATGAGACGGTTGCTTATATCATTAGTAACCCAGACAAGGGGTTCGGGACGAATATATAGCATCATTCCTACATATATCACCAATGATGTGGCTTGCGACTGAACGACATCTGCCGTAGAAAAATGAATTGATGTTGATGGTTCATCTGATTATGAGTATTAAATAATTCAAGCATCAGCAGGTATGTTATTCCTTCACAAACAATCTTGAACAGGGACTTTGATGGAAAGTTCTGATTTTTTTTCCAAAATATCATAATGTAAAAAAAATAATAATAAATTATGTATAAAATTTAAGAATTTTAGATGAAGTGAATCTAGTTGATTGATTGTAAAAGACATTTACAAATTCAATGATTTTAAATTAAAGGATAAATAATGAATTTCTAGAGTATTAGATTTTATCATGATACCAATATCTGCGGGTACTTTACGGTCTACACTCTCTACACTCAAAATACTTATTTTAATGAGTATGAGTCCGAATCGGGATCTAATATTAAGGTATGAGATCCGAATATGTGTATTAACTATTATAATGATATGAGTTTGGGTATTGCCTATCCATTGACAAGTCGGCTCTCAAGGTTTTTTTGCCAAAAACATCATCTGAAATATTGAATTCTCAACCATGGGTGTCACCTAGGGGACTAATTAATACATAAAGATTGGAATTTCTTATTAGTTAATGATAACTTGAATTATAGAACGACCTTATTATGTCATTCAATATATGGATATCATGATACATCAATGATGTCTTAGGCTAGTGGTTGAGGCTGAAGTCCCATGAATAAGCTCAAGGCCATGAGTTCGAGTAACTAGATGTGTGAGTATTATGTTAAGTGAGTAATTTATTGTAGTGATTAGTTGTCTCACTTAATGTGAGATTATTGTAATGCGAACTTAATACTCGAATCGATGTATTTATCAAATTAATAATATTGATGTAAATTATATAATCACCGTTTCTACACATATATATATATATATATATATAAAATATTAATGTAAACATATAAACATCCAATAAAGACACACGCACACACACACACAAAAAACACAAGAAATTACCATTGAAATAGATTGAAACATAGCTCAAACGTAGAATCTTCTTAATTGTGCATCTCAACCTTACCACTCAAAGAAATCCTACTTGACCTGAAACAATGAACTTCAAATCAAGAACAATACTCTATAATGTTCGGATTGGATTTTCTAATTCAAATACTATTATATATTTTCTATTAGGTGACACATATATATTAATTAAAATAAAAGATGAAACAAAATTTAGAACAAAAAATTAGATCCCAAAGCAAAAGGGTGTGGTACAACACAACCATAATTTCCATATCTTATCATTTTCACATTTCCACACTATATATGATCATAAATCTTGAAAAACATAAGTTATTCTTTTAAGTGGAAGATCACATCCATCCTGATGATCACCAATCCTATGTATGGACAAGAAATCATTTCATTAATTTCCTTAAAATTTCTGTTGGTAAGAACATCAACCATTTACAAAGAAATTGTCTCCGATACATTTGTTGTGTAATTGGTTTAATTCGATCAAATCAGACCGGAGAAAGAATTAGGGAGTATAGCTAGAAATCTTGCCTTTCTCATCATGGACACTGAATATTAATCCGCCAGTGGACAAAGACCTCTTCATTGAAGAACCAACATTGCTAATCTCATCTTTCCGCACTTGCAAATCTTCTCCAATTCGGACAACCTCAGATCCCAAAATCATTCCCTGGAACTTAAACGTCCCTAAAGAGATCGATCGTCTGAACAGTTTAACATCCTCGATGTTCAATGGGTTCTTTGCATCACTATCACCATTGTCGTCATGATCACAAACTACACTAACGACAACCTCTTGCTCCCTGCACGTCCTCTCACGATCATCGTCCACCTCAAGAACCAAGGCGTCGACAGGACGTTGCACCGCATAAGCGTCCACGTTAAGCGCCGAGGAGGAGGTCTGAACAGGATGAGCTAACGCTACGACGTTGGCCCGACACAACGGGCAGTTCGAGTGAGACTTCAGCCACGTATCTATGCAAGGCAGGTGAAACGCATGGCTGCACTTCGGCAGCAGCCTGAGGGGCTCGTCGTCCCGAAACTCACTAAGACAAACCGCGCATTCGCTTCCATCGATCAGGCCGTCGCCCTTCTGGTACTTGCAGACGGTGATCGTCTTGATCACAGCCTCGTCTAGTCCGGTCGAGGCGGCCTGCCATTGATCCTGATGAGCTATTCCCTCTTGATTCTCATCGTTTTCTAGGCCAGTGGCTTGGTTTCTTCGTTTGCAGAACCTCGTGACGATGGTGTAGTAGCTGACGAGGAGGAAGGCGCTGGCGAGGACGCCGATGATGGCGATGATCAGAGGGGAGAAGGTGGTGGCGGAGTCGTCGTCGTCGGGCGGCGGTGGAGGGAAGATGAAGTAGCAGAACTGTGGGCAGTATATGCTGCAGATACCTTGTGGACAGACTTTGTAGTTGTCATAAGGTGTCCAAGGATTGGGATTTCCGACACTGCCCATGTTCGAGAATCCTCCTTATGGTCTGGAAATTATCTACTTAATTTCTGTGGATGGGTTCCATGTTGATCAAGAGAGATTTGGAGGGGTTGAGGATTTGGGAGGTTGAGAGAAGTGTAAGCAAGCAAAGGGGGCTTAGAAGGAAAGGAAAGGCCAGGGAAAAGGAGAAAGTTGAAGTTGATTGTTCCCTGTTTTTCTTGCAAGAAGTACTTTACACAAGTTTTATTGAATATCTCACAAAAAAAATTTATTGGTAGTGTGGATTTTTATAATTTACTATGTTTCATTGGAAAATTTAGTTCAAATCGGATCTAGTTAAACCTGAATTAATTATATGACAATTGTAACGTCTTTGCCATGTGACTGGTGATCGATTGAGGGAGATTGATCAATAATTGCACCTTTTATGTTATTCGATTCAGTTCAATCAACTTGATTTGAATAAGAATTTTCGTACCGTGATTTTTTTGCTTACTTTGTCTTTTTTACTCTCTATTTGGCTTCTAAATGATTGGTAATTGTTGTTTAATTATTCTCACTTTTATCTATCTGTAAAAAGCAAAAAACCCGATAATTGAAGTACATGAATCTTTTTAATTGTTGACGAATTATTAAAATGTAAGAGTTTTCTCAATCTAATTTCTTTTTTGTAGAATATTCATCTCATTTTAGTTTAGTTTTTATCAGTATTTAGTGGTCTCTCTCTAAAATGTATATAGAGATAAAGAATTAAAAATAAATATTAGGGACTCATTAAAAAGTTTATCCAAAATAATTGAAACTCTAAACTACTTTGATGAAGCACATTATGGTCCTCATCTACTTTTGTTTCTTCTTGATGACATTACCAAATAGATGATGTGGGTTGGGATTTGTGAAGAAAAATGCTTAATCAGTTTTGATTTTAAGTAGAGTCCAAGTTAGTTGGTTGATGTTGATGTATGGACTCTCTACTACACCACACTTCAAGACAACTCCCCTTCCCAACTACCTCTATTTCTGATAAAAGGATCTTCTATCTCAAGGGAAATTTTAGTCCAAATTCAGCTCCATCAAATTTGAATGAATTATATGGCAAGTGTATTGTGATTGGTGTACAGTTTAAAAAAAATGATCAATCACATAACAAGTGTATTATATTTGTTCTATAATTAATTTAATTAAGTCACGTTTGATTCGGGCAAGAATTTTCCGCATCGATTTTGATACTACATAGTAATGTTACGTCAATATGTGTATACAGTGACAAATTTATGGTTGGAAGGGGAGGCTTTCTGTCTTTTTTTTTTTCTTTCAAAATATATATATATATATATATATTTTCCCTTCAATTATTTTAGTTGCCTCCCAATAATGTGATTGATGTGAGCACAAAATGCTCGTTTCGAGTGGTTTAACTTGAAATTTTTAGACCTTGGTTTGCAAGCTCTAAGAAAGGAAACATGCAAAAAAATCTTCAGCATTCAGATGCTAAAATCAGTACGTGACCAAGAAAAAATGAGAATAATGAAGCAAGAAAGCAGTTAAATGTAGTAGAGTTCAAATTTCTTGTGTGCAAGTGTAATTGAGAAGTTACTCGTCTTCGCTAAGGGAGGTCAGAATTTATAAGCAACTGCCCAGCTGCTGGAGTACGGCTGGAACCCCGAGGGCCGGAGGGGGGGAGTTATCCCCTGGTAGCCAGAGTCCCCTGATCTTCAAGGACAGATAGAGATGCCTGCTTCGGATAAAGATGTCTTCTGAGGATGAGGATGTCCCCTTAATTCTCGACAAAGATGTTGGGAAAATGCCTTCCAGCAACCAGAATCCCAAGACCTTAGGACTTGGAGCTTATTTCGACTAGAGGTGCCATGTGTTCCTGCCTAGACGGCCAATGCTGCTTTGGCCATGAGGGGCCTTTGACTGACGTTGCCTCACGAGGATGCCACCTGAGCGGCTCATGGGAGGCTCCTTGGTTTGGGCCTAGGTGTAGTTGGGGTTCCATTTTTATTGGGGGTCTGGCCTAGGCTTGGGTCCTTCTTCCTTGTGTTGGGCTATTTGGACTTATTTGGGTGAATGAACGTCGTGTACAACTTCGACAAATCTGTATATGTAATTGCTTATGATATAAAAAATTATTTTTATTAGACACACCAATTATTATCTTTATTGACTTATTAAACTAGAAATAAACGAATGTTTATTAAATAGAAATATTATTAAAAAATTTATATTAACAATTTTTTGATCCCCTCAAATTTTACTTTTAAATCCATCCTTGTGTGTATAGTATAGTATACATCTTCACTTTTAAATTATAGATTCATTTAATTATATGCCATTTATATATGATACAAAAATCTGATAGAAAATCCACCAATGTAGCTATCCCCAAATCCACCCCACCTCTCAAAAAGTGATTAAAAAGGACAAGAAATGGCAATTACCAAAAGAAGTTTTGAGCAATTTATGACATGTGGTTTTTCCTCAAATTATGTTAATATTTTATAAGTAGAGAAAAAAATAGGTGGCTTCTTGAGCCTAAGACACATGAGTGTAATGAATCATGATCATTAAGTGGGCAACCTGTTACTAATAGAATTAGGTTTTTGCATAGAATAATTGGGGTAGTTTAGAAGAGAAATGGAATGGAAAACACACTCACAAGCAAACTTATAATAAACAATATTTAGTTCAATTAATTTTCTCAAGTTTGTTGCACCTTCGGAGGATTGAGATCACCACTTGTCTTAAAATAATGAACCATAAATACTCTTGTTCTTTACTAAAAGTGGTTGTACTAAAATAATCCCTTGTCTGCTAACCCCATATGCTCTTCTTTGAAGTTCAGCATGATAATTCCCTTTTTAAGTTTTGGAGTTTTGTTGTTGTGATTTAAATTATAAATACTTTTGAGTATAGTGAGCTTGTCATTATAATTTTATTGAAGTATAAATTGGATCCAAATTTCTCTTTATAATCAAGTTACAAAGACTACGATTGTTAGTAAATTTGTACTTAAAATCGATTCAATCTTGTAATCAATCTTATAAGAAGGCATATTTTGTTCCTCTTGAGCTAACACCTCGGTGGTGAGTGTTTTGAGGTACTTTTTAGAGGTATTTTGATTTTTTCTTTTTTTGGTGAAGTTTTTGTCCCAATTTTACGTGTCAGGAACATGTATAGTTTCGTTCTATTACAATGAACTGACGGACATGTACCATGCCCATGGACAGTTAACTGAATATTAGAAAGATGGCAAAAAAAAACATAATTGTTTTGTTAATTTTCGGATTAAGAATGCGACATCTGCGATTAACTAATAACTCACACGTGACAGTCGTATGACATATTTCGTTAAGTTTCTAACTATCGCACGGAAAAATGATGGAATCTACCAATAATTTTTTAAAACTATAGTTGTCAACCTGTAAAACGAGGGACTTTAGCTGCTGATTTCATATCCTATGGGACTAATAGTGCAATTTCACCTTCAACTGTATTAAATTCTTTAGGTAAGAATACAATAAAATGAGATTCTTTTTTATATGAATCGGGTGTAGAAATATTGAATGATTTGATATTTATTGTGACATGGCATATGTACACTATTTGATGCTTTCCAATTTATTCATAAAAGAAAACTCCATCCCAATGCAATCATTAACTTTAAAAGATGTAGTTTTTGAATTTCATCATTTTAGTCTTTCTTGAGATAATTTATGTGATGAATTCAAACCCCCCCCCCAAAAAAAAAAAAAGAAAAAAACTATAAAGAATCATGGCAGAGTAACCAAGAAGGAGAAAAAATAAACAATAAAACCTAAAAATAAAGAGAATTTTTAACAAAATAAGATAACCGAAAAATGCAAGCCGAAGCCATCACTTCATACTTATTCATCAGAATCCAATTTTAATAAATATGCTAATCGAAAAGCATAAATGTGTTGCACAAATATGCTAATAATGCCTAACAATATATTGTATGAACCACAACTTATCTAATTTAAATTTGTAATTAAAAAATAACAACTAATCACATTCATATAATGCCAATCTCAGTATATTGATTATCTTACTACCATTACAAATATATATATATATATATATTGATATACTTATTCCATATATATACTTATCCCTAAGTTTGATCACTAAATATACAAATGAAAATTTGTAAAATATATATATATATATACAAAGGAAAATATCAATAAAAGTAATTTAATCAGTTCAAGTAAAAGTATAGTTTATATATATCACTTTTGAACACTCAAATTTCATTTTCTTTTCGCCCCTCACCAAAATTCAAAATCCTAACCACCAAATCATTTAAAAAAAAAAAGACGAAAATTTCGGTGCCCTCTTTAAGTGCGTAAATAAGAAAGAAAAATAGTGCTCTTGTTTAGGGGCGAGCATGGGGCGGGTATTGGGTATGCCCGGGACCCACCCTGTTGCAAAATCCATTGGGACGGGTCTGACCCGGTAGACTCAGATTCCTTTTTTTTTTTAAAGAAAGAAAGAGGAGAGAGGTAGCAACAACGAAGGGCGCGGCGAGGCACAACGAATGGTGATACCAGGTGAGTGGAGACATGAGGATAGGTGACGCGAGGTAAGAAGACGCGACGGCGAGAAGAGGCAAGGCGAGTGGCTAGGCTGGCGGAGAGAGAGAGAGAGAGATCAAGGAAGAGGAAAGAGAGTGTTAGGGCATAACTTGTGAGGGAATGCTGATTTGGGGTGGGATGAAAAAAATTACATATAACATATATATATATATATATATATATATATATAAATCTATCGAGGTGGGTTAGGCATGTGTTGGGGCAGGTCCTCATGGACCTAAGACTCGCCTTGGACTCAAACAGGTCCTAATTTTTAGAACCCGCTATTCGCTACGGTCTCCATTTTTTAGACCCGAATGGGGTGAGTCCAGGGTCCAATTTCTACCCCTACTCTCGTTGTTTTCTCTTATTCCAACGACAGGCTTTTGTACCAATTGTGGTGTATATTGTTGGATTAGCTATAGTGACATCATCATGAGCTGATCCAATGATACGGGTGGCATTGAATTTCCCCTTCTTAGCCAACCTTTAAAATGGCATCTTTGAAAAAAAAATCAGTATGTTCTGTATGCTTGAGTTGCACTTACAAGCCTGATCTGGGTCCAATTATGTGATCTCCTTAGTGGTCCCTATTAGCGATCTTGGAGCAATAACCTAGATAGTAAGTGGTCCCTGGAAAGAGGAAAGTGCGTTAGGCTAGCTGGGATGGTCCCCAGCGAATATCCTCCGATGCTTAAGTCAACCCAAGTTCGAGATGATAACTGGCGATCGCAAGTAGTAAATGTAGGCGAATGTAATAAATATGTCTTACCATAAATGCTGTGGAATGAGTGTATTTATAGGGCCAAATGTGTCCACTTGTCTGGTCCACGTGGCATCATCTCAATCCTGAGCTGTCAGATTGTGTGTGGTCCAGATTCTGCGTTCTTAGAGCGGGTCCAAACACCGGGTCGCTGGGTCGGGTCTGATCGCATGATCCGACCCAATAAACAGATGTGTGGGGGCTAAAGTGATATTTTGGCCCCTTTTTAGGGCTATTTGTATCTTTTCCTGGTGATAATAATACCTCCACGTCATTAGTCCCCCACTTCTTCTAGTGTTAAGTATTTACGCTAGGAGAAGTCGAAAGGTCGCCCCGCGAACCGACTCCATCTGGCCTTTGGCTTCCGACCACGTGTCGCTATCCTGTCCGTTCTCATCGGGTGCGTCTTCCCGTGCATTGATCCTATAAATAAGGGTCTCATTTGACTTGTTTCAACACTTCAAATAATCTGGTGCCTTGCGATCTTGTCTACTTGGACATCGCCCCTTGCGACCGCAACCTCTCTCTTCAAGGTACGTCTGCGACGTCGTCCTTTTAATCTTGCGATGTTTTCTTCCTCTAGTTCCAACTCTGGTCCTGGCTCTTCTTTCTCTGGGTCTTCTGCGATCTCACCCCAATCTAAAGAAGTAGAGGTAGGTCCTAGTTCACCTCGACCTTTAGTTGCTTTAGCCGGTCCCTCAAACGCCAATGTGTCACTCGTCAGGGTCGCGAACGCTGATCCTTCCTTAGAATTGGTTCATCCCGATAATGTCCTCCTTAATATTAGGTACCGGGACATGATAGATAGGAATTCTTGGGCTGGGATAGTAAGTAATGTTAAAACTCCCATTCATAAACTTAAAGAAAATTATTTCATTTCCAATAATTTCGAGGTCTTGATCCCTCGATCATTTGATAGGATGCACCGTCCATCTCAGGGTTTTTGCCCTTTATCCATTGCACACTTAGATGCAAGTCTTCATTTTCCTTTAGCTCGTCCTGTTGCACGTATGTTCTGGAGTTTGGATATTTGCCCTTTGAAACTTTCCCCAAATTCTATTCGCCATATCATTCTTTTTATTATGTTAATGTTGCACCTTGACCTTGCGCCCAGTTTTGATAATTTTTGGTCGCTGTATTCTTTTACTCCTAGACGCAGTCAGGCAACCACATGCTCTTTTATTGCTCTGCCCATCTAGATTGTAGATACTTAGGTAAATTAAAATCAAATGTTGGTCCTTGGTGTGAGAGACTTTTCTTTATTCAACCTTCCCCCTGGCCAAAACTGGCCCTTTTGATGCGGTTGGCGCGTTACAAAACCCAAACCTATAACTCATGGAGGGGGCCTAGAGGGTGATCATATAAATATTCTTACCTCCTCTAGGTATGATTCGACAAAACTTCTTGTAGAAAAGGTCTTGAAGCTCGCCGGGCTCTCTCCAACACCCCTCCAAGTTAGGGGTTCAATAGGTGACTCATCATCTTCTTAATTGTTGTTGCTTTACTTCATCGCATTTCTGTGCTCTAACTTTTTCTTATTCAGATATTGCTGTCATGAATGCGCGCAATGCCAATCTCTATTTTGCTTCAAGGGGAAATCCACCTAGGGCGGTCACTGCCCCCTCCTCGGATGCTGACGCCTCTGCTGCCCCTTCGGGAGGAGATCCCTCTGGTGGATCATCCGAGCAACCTACTAGCTCCAACTAAGTGTCGACCGCAGTGGGGAGATCACCAGTGGTGACACTAACGTAGTCGCACTCTCGGTTGAGGGTGCTCCCCCTGCCCCCAATCCCGGGATATAAGTGGAAGCCTCAAGCTCTAAAGAAATCGAGGTTGCTGAGGCTGGCGAGGACGTAGGCAAGGCTAAGAAGCGCATGCGTAAGCATAAAAATTACAGCAAAAGTTCTAGCAAGTCGAGTAAATGCAGCAAGCCATGTTCTGTGCGACGGCCAACTAAAGGAGTGGCTGAACAAGTTGAAGAGGAAGAGAACACCAGGCTTTTGAAGGAGGTTGTGGGCTGGGTGGAAACAAGCCCACGAAAAGTTGAAGTCCCCCGACAACAAGATCGCTGAGATGGAAGGTGAGAAATTGAACCCGGATTAGGCCATCTCATCACACAGCTCAGTACTAAGAACCCATGTGGGTCAAGACTCATAGGAACTATACAAGACTTGCTGCCTGGATCGTGACCAAATGTTTTTAGCCAAGACAGCACACACTCGGGTCGAAGAACACCATGCTCAATGCCTCATGCATGTAAGCTTGTTATGATTTGCATGCCTACCGTCCTTAGCCTTTAACTTACCATCTTTTTCTCCTTGTAATGGGAAGAGTGTTGAATGTGAAAATGATATTGCTAAGGGTTGGGGCTTTGATTCTTTCGGTGCTAGTGAAGAAACAAGCTTTGAAAACATACAAACTGCAAAAATGAAAGGAAAAAGAAAGAAGGCTGAGGTGGATTACAGTGACATGAGTGATGGGGCAGCATCAGGTTTTGATGACTCTTCAGATGAAGATTATCAAATACCTAGAAGGGTTGAGGATGGTGAGGATGACTCTGATAACCCTAGTCTTATGTTAGAAGACGTTGAAGCTAGTTTTTTTTGCAATTTTTTGGACACTTTTTTGGACATGTTTCCAATTTTTTGGTGTGTTTTTTTCTCTTGTATTTTGGCCATTATGTTCTAGTTTTTGGAGTGTTTGTGCACAGGTTTTTCCCATTTTTTTGACATTAAAACTAGGTTTTAAAACATTGAATCCCAGTTTTTCCTGGTCGTTAAAAACCATTGTTTTTGCACAAGTTTTCCCAAACCCAGTTCTTTGGCCAATTTTTTTTAGCTTTTGCATCAAAAGTCATCTCTTTTGTATAGATAATTGCTAAATTGCTCAAATAAACAAACATAACATAAAAAAATAAAGCATCTTACATTACATAAAGTCTTTTTCCATAACCTGAAAATTATTTATATATCAATACCAACAATAATGCAAACAACAAAACCCCACTAACAACGCACCAAGGATTAATACAGTGATTTTTTTTTCGTCTTCAACAGTCTTCTTTGATGTGCCAACTCTGGAAAAAAGTGTTACAAACAATCATAGTAAACGTTTTGAAAGATCAATCGGATTTTATAAGACAATTTTTGAAACAAAAAACACAACAAGCACATTGGAACAAACTGATAAACAAAACAGTTAGATATGTTGTTTTATGGTAAAATAAAAGGAAACTTACAACGAGTATTGTATCGTAACAATTCTCAATCTAATAATTTCACCAAACCGAATCACATATATAATCTGCTTGCCTTGAAAAAATTATACGTTCCGTTATGAATGTGCACAGGGTACTACACAACTTCTTCCAGGATAAGACGGTTTCTGTTCTAATGGTATTGCAATAGTACCGTAGAACACCTCTAACAACACTTAGAAACCTTACGAAAACAAGAGCTCAAAAGCTTGGATTTTTAGGAGAACAATTCAATTTTTCAAGAGAGAAAAACCGAGAGTGAGAGAGCAGGTTGTAAGTGTGAGTTTTTTTTTTTTTTTTTCCAAAGGTTGAAGTGTTAAGCCTTTATATAGGCTACATAATCAAGCATCATTAAACCCGATTTAATACCATCATAATACATGTATTAAACCACCATAAACAAGATCAAAATCTGGATTAAAACCTGATAAATGCAACATTTAAAATCAGTATAAACATGATCAAAACGGACAAAAAATGTTGAAGAAATTCAGCTGTTATCAGAATTTTGAAAATCAATTTTTAATGCCATTAAAACATTTTGACCAAATAAATTTTAATCCAGATAAAGTCAAATATTTTTTTTCTGCAAAAAGATATATATTGAAACTGAGACATTCTCTCTAACGCCCATGCCCATGCCCGGAGTAGGAGCCGGAGCCGGGCCGGTCGGGACAGGCGGGCGGCGGCGGTACGCGTGTGGGGCAACCCCATGTTCACTCTATTCTCTATAATACTTCAAACATAACTAGAACTTTGAACTTAATATAAGGAGTTTAATTGCCTAGGCTGAGGGGTTTTCATTCACTAGAGGTGTCATGAATTGAACTTGACCATGATGTGCTTTGCATACGACCTATTATTATTCTGTAAGGTTGATAAAGAATCAGTCACCATATTCGAGGAGGCCTTAGAAGAGTTAACTACATTAGGACTAAAAGAAAATTCCTCGAGAAGTTAGATTAGTTTTTCTAAATCTGCAGCACAACTTCAACAACTAATATATGATTTCTTGAGGTTTTAGATGGGCACACTGCCAGTCAAATACTTGGAGGTACGTGCCCTCTAGGCTTACACTCCATGATTGCAAGCCACTGCTCATGAAACTAGATCAAAGAATAGCTACTTGGGGAACAACAACCAGAGCCCAGCTCATCAAAATAGTGTTGAGTACAATGTGTTTCTATCGGGGCCAGACTTTCATCTTACCTAAAGGCATCATTAAGCAAATTGAGAGCAGGCTGGAGAAATTTTTGTGGAAAGGAGCAGGCACCGGAGGGTGTGTAAAGGTGGCATGGGAGCAAGTTTGTCAGCATAAGGAGCAAGGAGGGCTGGGAATACATAGTGTGGGTGTAACTAATCGAGCCCTTATGAGTAAACATTTGTAGGACATTATTACTCAGAATCACAGGTCCTTATGGGTGCAAGGAGTGACGAGATATAGGCTAAAAAAGAAATCAATATGGACAATATCAAGCACAACTAGTTCATGGAATTGGAAAAATTGCTTAAACTCCAAATAACTCCTTAACATGACCGAGTATAGAGTAGGCATAGAGCATATTTCACCTTTGGCAGGTGACATGGCATTTTTCAAAGATCCTCATACACACGTACCCTCGAGCTCCTTTTATCACAAGGTTACCTTTTAACTTCTTGTTAGTTTTGTGTTGTAGAATGGGGAGTGGGGCTGGTCTACAGCTACCAAAGTGACAGAAACCATGGAGGTCCTACCAACTATTCATGATGAGAGAGATGTGATTTGATGGAGAACATCCTTAGGATAATTTGAAGGGACAAGCGGATCCGCCCGGGAGCGCGAGGGGAAGCGAGAGAATGCGGATATTTAAAAAATAATCAAAAAGCATAATCGTAAAATCCCAAGGGGTGTTCCTTTGGGTGCTTAACCGGGCGTTCGATGTAGGATGTACCAATATTAAAACGAATATTGAACATAGGGCATACATAATATAATAAACTACGAAAGCATAATAAACCGAAGTTACCTTTGTAGTTTATCTCTCAATCGGCTACTTGCGTTGTTCCTTTTTGGAAACGTTCACCAAGTTCAAAAGTATGAACTCTCCAATGGTGATCCACACTACACCGGAAGATATGCTCATTTTCCTTGCTAGAGGAAAACGGATCTAGGAGGATTCAGTTTAAGATGGACACTATCAATTAGTATTTTTCTTAAATTCACTTTGTTCTTCCTATTGATCCTAGATCAAATGAAGAACACAAGTATAGAGAGGGAGAGGTGGCCGAGAGTTGAGGGAGAGAGAGGAGTGTAATTTTTCTTCTTCTTTTCCTAGAAAAGATGAATAATGAATCTCCTGCTTTGATGTTAGTATATACTCATATATATACATAATTAATGTGATTATTGGAATGTGTCTAGGTTCATCCAAGGATGTCTAGATTCATCCCAATCAATTACCATCAATTATTCAATCAAGCCTACCGTCTCTTAAGGTATGATTAAATCATACCAAAAGAGAGAGGCTTGATTGGAGTTGATTTGTCTCTTACCATAGGAGACAAGTCAACCACATCAAGCACCAAACATGGCCGATTTTTGCTCCCTCCAAGGTAGCATTTTCGGTCATGCTTATTTAAGGAAGAAGTCCAACTTCTTCTCATTCCAAAAATGGAATTAACACACCTCTCGGGTCAAAATTTAACGGAATGGGTTTCACTATAATCCAATTACAACGAACCCAAGATTAAATCCAATTTAATTTAAGGTCCGCTTAAATAATTCCCATTGATCTTTTAATCCAATTAAAAGATCCAACGTCTCAACTTTCAATGTTAATTGATAAATCCCATCTACCGATTAAACGAGGACCCGATACAATATCGACGCATCCATCCAATGGACAATCCCTTAAGTAATCCAATTACTTAATCATCCTCCGAAATTGGCTCCAAGTCAATTTCTCCACATTCTCGGTGATTTGTGTGTGACCATTTAAGTTCACCCTCAGCTAGACTTGGGCCCGTGTCCAACAAGGGCCCGTTACCATGGATGGTTGTCTAGCAACGGTCCATGGCACTAGAGACTAGGTGAATGTTGGCGTAAACATTTAGGCACCGATTCCATACGGGTACGGTCCTTCCGTCTACCGTCTCCCGGACTTAGTCTAGGGTATGGAATTGGGCGTTGATTCCCATCCTTGACTAGGCATCTATACTTAATACTCGAGACTACGCATGCCTCATTACATCAACACAGGAAACCATTTTCTGTTCGACCAACCACTGTGGCCACAGTTTTAAGCAGCATGAACGTGTCTCCGAGTGCATAGGAGATACCTCTGTCACATACTGACAGGGGATGGATCATCTTCTTGGAACCCACCGTCCTCGCTACTCATTCTGACTGCACTGGATAAGGCTTATAATGATCATCTTACAGAATGATCACCTCTCGCCAGATCTAAGATACAACCATCCTGTGCACGTGACTGTCATGGTTCCTCAAGTCTGATGACTACTCCCGTACTATCGGAACTGGGAAAATCCAATCATACCGACCAAGCCTCCAAAGGTTCCATATGATGATCCCCGCGAGTCAGTCCAGTCGGCTCGACCCCAGTCGACCAACCCATCAAGATCGTGTAGGCGTCCCATGCTTGTCGCCGATGAAACACGACACTCATCCAATGAAAACGACCCTTGATGCAAGTCTCTATAGGACTCTCGATGCTCTGTCTTGAGGCCCTCGACTTGGAACGTTTCAGACCCAACTCTTAATCAGTTGATTTCATGACCACCATCCAATGCGTGGCCCAACTGCATGAGTTGTTAATTGTGGTCTGTGGGCTTTGTTGCAATATATGTAAAACACCATTTTAGCATATGAAAAATGAGCACAACAAAGATACTACCAAAGGTAACGAATACTCATTTTATTCATTACATAATATTACATTACATCAAGTTGTCAAATAGGTTATAAAATGCCAAACCTATTGGCTTTCTAGTCACCTATTCTAACATAATTCAGTACAACAGAGGCATACGAAATTTTCCAGCTAGCAGGTGTAAAGGTAGCTTGGGTTGCTCTACTTAGAGGCCCTTCAAGATTACGAGGAATGACTTTATGTTGTGGTTGGCTATCTTGGGAAGATTAACAACTGCAGCCAAACCTTGGGTCAATATTCCTCCTAGGGGTGTGTATTGTGTGATGAAAAGGTAATTGAGACTCATGAGCACTTGTTTTTTCATTGTTCGTTCTCAAAGAAGTGTCTGGAGCGGTTGCAGAGGCAAGTCAAATTTGTGTGGCAAGGAAGTACATGGCACCAAGGAATAAATTGGGCAAATACAAGATGACGGGGTAAACACCTTCTACAAGTTGTAGTTCGAGCAGCTCTATCTTCCATTGTCTATCATATATGGATGGAGTGGAACAAGAGAAGATTCCAACAGGAAGCAAACACCTCTAAGGGAGTAGTTCGATTAGTTGTTGAACAAGTACGATTTTAGAATCATTAGTGTGAACTTGAAACTTAGCTTGCAGATATCTATGTTGTATAAAATATGAAAAATTGCTTGGAATGATGTTTAGAAGTGGAGTCATTGTTGTATGACTATGCTCTTTTGTTATAGAACGCAATTTAACTTTTCCCAAAAAGAAAAAAAGGGGATAATTACATTTACACCCCCTAACCTATGGTCTGTTTATACAAACCAACCCTACTTTTTGAATAATTACACATACACCCACTAGAAATGTAAGCAACATTTACAGAAACCACCCTTATTTTTTTAAAAAATTACACTTACACCCCTCAAAAGTATCAACATTATTACACAAACTACCCCTATTTTTCGGCTATCAAGGGTTGTTTTCTGTAATTATGCAAAAGGCAGGAGTGAGTTTGTGTAAATAGATTATAGGTCAGATGGTGTAAATATAATTATCCCAAAAAACAAAAAACATAAGTAGAGAGCCAGTCTGACCTTTTATGGTGGGATAAACCCCTCCACTTGTGCTCTGGATATGTGATTGACAATACTTGGATTAGTATCTACATTGCCGTATTTATGCATCTATATTGGATCCATGTCAATCAAAAGAAAAAATGAAATAACTTGGATAAATAATTCAATCCAGGATAATGCAATAAAGTAAACTAGCCCTTATTAATAGAAGAAATCAAATATATAGGCTTTGGTTCAGCTCCTAAAGATCATGAATCGTTTATGAGGTACTTACAGATTATAAAATTGTTTGTTAACGCAACTTTCATGTCAACAAATAAAATTGAATACACAAATTTTCAATAGTAAGTGTCCCATTTTTACTAATTAAATCAACATGCATTGACATTAAAAGAATGCATTATTAGTTTAAATTAATTAGTGGTATTTTTGTATATTCATATGCACACGCATAAAAGAAGTAAGGATTGAATGAGAAGATGGTAAAAAATATTTTCATAAAAATAAAATTATATATAAATAAAGATGTTTTTACATGTTCAAAAAGATGAATTTAAAGAAGTTCAAAAAAAAAATGAAATGTTTCAACAAAAAAATCCCAATAAGGTATAAAGAATGTTTGCAATAATTTCTATTAAAAATTAATTTGTTGAGAATTGTAAGTAAACCGCGGTAAAAATGAGAAGTGCTTGAAAATAAAAGTTAAAAATAAAATAAAAATTTAAAATTAAAATATTCGTAAAAACAACTTAATATTTATAATTTTATTAATAAGATATATCGAAATTGATAGCAAACTACTTACCATTTTTAACTTAAACCAACTTCAAATGAAAAATATTCTTTTCGACTTGTTTTCAACAAACGTTATTTTAATCGATTGCAAATATCTCATTGCCAAGAAAGTCAAAAAACACAGTAACACTGTTAAACCAATAATCTTGTTTACAACCTGTATTAAATCCCGCTTGGGACGGGGAAAATGGCTAGTTAGCGTGTTTCTCATTTCTCCCATTTGATTTTAGTTTGTTAATTACGAATATATATATGTATTTTCTCTCGTATTTCTTTCTTTATTCTTTCCAAATTCAATTTCCATTTTCCACCCCTAATTTCATATTCTCTCTCTGGTTTTACTGCTTCTCTTTCTTGTTTGTCTAGATTAGACTAGACAGCACACAGTCATGCTGTGATGGACGAAATCCCTATGTAGAATTCTACTCAAACGAATCAAATGTCGCATAATCAGCTGCAGAGTGGGAGTAGTGGTGTTCCGGTGAACGAGGTGTACTGGGCTCTGGTGGCTAAGGCCGATAAGAAGTTCTCTAAGATCCGGGATTTGCCCTACTATCAACGTACTAGGTAAACCTCGAAAATTGCCGCCAGAGGTCGCGATTTCATCTCTGTAGTTTTCTTTACTTTATCGGGTTTTGGGGGAATTCTGTTTAATGAGGATGGTGTGATTTTTTTGATTTTGTTGGAGTTGCCCAATTCTCTTGCTGCCGGTGTGCGGATGATTCTTTATTTATAATGGAATATAGCTGCTAAAACTGTGTTTGTATTATGTTTGATCACGTGAATGATCCCGTTTGTGGTACTTCCTTGCATGATTGTTATGTTTTGTTTCTTGTGTAGAATTGGAAGGTTTTCGTCGATTGTAGTCAATTATTGTTAGATTCTACCGGAGCATGACTACGTGTTTTGTTTATTTCGGGGCACTGATTCGTCAATACTATGTTCGAACGATTAGCTAGATTGTGGGAACTGACTGCAGAACAGAATATGGGTTGTTACCTAGTATCAGTTCCGTGAATTAATGATGTGAGGAAGAATGGATGGAGGCTGGAATCACAATATAAGAGTGGTTGCAATGATATTCAGATTGATAATCATTTGGTACTATATAAGATAACAGCCATGTCTAGTATTGAATATTGACTACTACTTTTTGTTAAAAGTGAATCTGATAATATATCATTCTAATGATGTTCCAGATATGATACATACTTCTACAAAGTCTTTAAGGTCTATACTCAGCTTTGGAAATTTCAACAAGAGAATCGGCAGAAGTTGGTTGAAGCTGGGCTAAAGAGATGGGAGATCGGGGAGATTGCCTCCCGAATTGGGCAGCTTTATTTTGGACAGTACATGAGGACTAGTGAGGCCAGTTATTTGTCCGAATCTTATATATTTTATGAGGCAATCTTGACAAGGGAGTATTTTAAGGATGGACTGCATCAGGATGTAACTCTTGCCAGCAAGCAGTTGAGGTTCCTTGCTCGGTTTCTTACAGTTTGTTTGTTGTTGAACCGGCGCGAGATGGTCTATCAGTTGGTCAATCAGCTTAAAATGCTGCTTGACGAGTGCAAAAGGACTTTCCAGGTCATTTCTCTATCATTATATTCAATGTTATATGTCCTTATATGGTTATTAGGCTGGGGTACCTAGCAAATGTGAAGAGTTGTCTTTTCCAAAATTTGGCAAGCATATCAGGAATAGATTATTTCTATTTTGTTGCAGTGAAGGTATCTACTTTATGGTCTCTGAATCTGGCTGCTGAATTAGTGTCTGCTGGTTCGTATATTTGGAGCAAGTCCGTGGGATCAATTTTTATAAATTGTGCAGAGTAATTTACTGTAGACATCAATCATTCTTCTATATGAAGTTCACTGTGATCCTCACACGACACCGGCCATCTATTTGATGGAATCTTTATTTAGTGTTCTCTTTATGCGTGCATCCAGAGTCTGCTTAATATTTCAGAGTGGTAGTTGTAGAGATTTCCTTTCGGTTTGATGAATGACTTGTTTCCATGTCATGCAAATTGTGTGTTCCCTTGGGAAATTGGATATTGCAAGATGATAGAAGCTCGCCTCATTTATCAGTGTTGATAATTTGCTTGTTCTTATAGTTTGACTGCAGATAGTTGAATTACCTTTATATGGTCTTGTTCCCAGGAAACTGACTTTAAAGAATGGAAGCTCGTGATTCAGGAAATAGTTAAATTCCTGAAAGCTGACACAGCTTTTATGAATATCAGGCCTTTGAGATATAGTGTCGTATTGGAACTTCACCCAGATTGTCTCCCACATGTTATGGATGCAAAGAGAAAGCTAAGACTAAGAGATGCATTATTGTGCAGTTACCATCCTAATGAGGTTTGCATTCTTTGGTCTTTATTGTGCCAACAGAGAAAATATATTTGAGTTTTAGATTTTCTTCCTTGCAATGTACAGTTGCTTGTTGAAGATGATACTTTTAGTGCTAGACTTGACAAACTACAGATTTCATATATTTCTCTTTATTGCTCACCAGGTCAAGTTTTCAGAACTCAGCCTTGACAATTTTAGGATGCTACAAAGTTTGGAGTGGGAACCCAGTGGTTCATTTTACCAGGCAAGCATGGCTTCCTCAAGTGGGACTGGAACTGGTGCTAGTCAAAATGGGGCTTCAGGGCCTAGTCGTGTCAATCAGGATATAACTGATCCAACTTTGCCACCTAACCCGCGGAAAGCCATCTTATTTCGTCCATCTGTTACCCATTTCATGGCAGTAAGTATTCCACATGAATTGGTCTCCTTAGTCATTCCTTTCCCATGCCGTCATTAAACTGTACCAGGCTACAATCTTATTAGGAGGAACAATACTGGAACATTAATTTTTCTCTTCTTGTGGATATCAATGATTGAACAATATATAGGGACACAACACTCTGGTAAAATTGTTTAAATTGCCTAAAATGTCAAATTGTCGGCAGCACTTTGTGCAAATTATGTCGAAGCAACGTGTGGGCCTACTTCACCATAACCCTTATTTAATTGCAATACTTATTGCTTGTCCCTCTGCATTTAAGTGGTTATATCTTGTTGCTATAGTAAAGAAAAAAAAACTGTTATACCAAAAAATTGATGTTCATTTGAACTCATATAATGATGATCTTTTCCTTGTTATGAAAAAAACATAAAAATATATTAAGCTTCCAGCCAGTGTTTTAGGGCGAGAGTTTGAATTATTCATTGTTAATAAATTAATTATGATGTGTTTTAGAATGTGATGTTACGTGTTTTTAGGTCCTAGGCACAGTGTGTGAGGAGCTTCCTCCTGATGGAATTCTCTTATTATACCTTTCAGCTTCAGGTAATCGAACATCTGCTTAACTCTTGATTTATTTATATAGGGAGACGTGATTTTCCAAGGTAATGTTCGCAAAATTAACTAGACTGTCAGTACTGACTACATTAGCCAGATTTCTGGTTATTTCTCCTTTTCAGAGTCTTTAATGCTCTGGACCGAACATGATAAACATCTTCGTATGTGCACCAGGAAACAACTCAAATTCTATGTCATCTCCATCCCGCACTGGAACTTCTATTGGTTACTCTGAAAATATTGTCAGGGGGTTTCAGTTTCCTTCGATAAACTCTGACTCCAGCTCTACTTATCCCATTACCGCTGGATATGATAGTCCAGACCATTCTGGTTGTACAGCTGATTGCTTACATATTGGACCTCGTGGACATGGAGGTATTAGATGAATAGTATTGTGCACTTACTGTTATTGACTGAGGTACTAGATGAATAGTATTATGCACTTACTGTTATCGATTGTGTATTACATGATGTTTTCATCTTCTATAAGTGTAATATAAGAACTATGCATCTATAATGGAGCAAGTAGGTGATTCAGGAGCACTAATCCTGTTAGCACTTGATGTTGACAAACAAAATTGGATGTGGTTATTAGTGTGACTTAGGTGAATTGAGCATGGACTTTAAGTATGTATTGCCTCCATTTTTCTGTTACAACATTGAAGAGTTACTCTAAACACTAATACTTCAACGTCACGGCTCTTCTGTCCTGGATGTGGAGGGTATTGGGATACTACAGAAATCAAAACTGTTGGCTGTTACTGTGTCTTTGAAAAAGTTATGGAAGGGAGAGCCAAGTTGGCCTGGAATTGCTGTGACTGGTTCTCCAATAAAACGTAATGCAGATATGGTGAAAGTTTTTCATATTGTTCTATGCTTAATCGACCATCTACACAAGTCTTCGATTTCTAATCTGATAATAATACAAGATTAGGTTGGAAAACGATGAAAACATTATTCATATTATATCTTGTTTAAAGCAATAATTGAAATCCTTTTCTCCTCCTAAACCGTTAATTCATTGTTCTTAAGCTTGAGATTGTATCCAGAAAGAGTGACTGCTTTAAGTTTTATATTAACGTTAGTTCTTTTGAGTTTTATTGATCTAAAGGGATGTGATATTTAGTGATTTATGTTTTATCCCAGGTATGAACTGCATATATCCTTCTGATTTACTGCCCTTTACAAGAAGGCCCCTTTTTGTAGTCATCGACAGCGAAAGTAGTAAAGCTTTCAAGGTAAGTCTTACTAAAACCAGCCTTTTGCTGTGTAAATTATTAGTTTGTACATACAACAGACTGGGTCAGCTTGAGTGCATTGTCAACTCTATATCTATTTTTATCAGGTGATGGAATGGGATGTAGTAAAAATCACATAAATGTCATGTTCTTTTCAATTAAAAAAGGAGGCTATTGCTTTTATCACAATCTTGAAGTTATTGATATTCTTATGAGGGTCTTACCAAAAACTCATCATGTCTAAAGGATTTAAGTTTCTCCTAGATACTACCATGTTGAAGTTCAGTTCTCCCGTTAGGTAGTTACATTGTGTAAAGGAGCTGGATGGTGGTTGAAGATCTCGTTTCGTTGATTAGGATAGTACTGGATGCTTTGGTATCTATCTTGTGGAATTGGTATGGAGATCCCTAGGAGTGGATTTTATTTGTTTTACATGTATCATGCAACTAATACTGATAGCTCAAAAAAGCAAAAGCTCAGACCCAGGAAAATGATAATTGTTCATTTAGCTTTATTCTTCCAGTGCTAATTAGGTGGCATATCTAATGGGGGATGCTAATCGTCCAATAAAAATAGTTTAAGTACTTGAACTTTCAAAATGTTTTATGCACCAGGGGTTTCATCTACCCTACTCAATCGCGGAAAAATATCATTTAGCGTTTCTGATATATTTGGTGTTAATGCTCGCAATCATAGTTTGAAAACTACCAGTGACCTGTAAAATGCGGTATAGTTTCTGAAACTATGTTATTAAACCCATTAGGATGCTTTTTTTAGTTTTAACAAATATGAAGGCTTGAGTGGCATTTTCTTTAATACACAGCGAAAACTAATTAAAGCATGACACATTAACAGGATATGAGTGGTGCAGAAAAAGGAGAACGTGTTGCCCTTCTACTTTCTCCAGCCACATCATTACCGTTGCCGGCTGTGGAATCCTCTCGTCTACCAAGCGGAAGCTTGTTCACCAGTTTTCTTACAGCTCCTCTGCAGTCATTCATTCTCTTACTTGGGTTTACTGGCTCTGATATTGAAAAGGTGTGTTTGTAGCTGCTGCTGCTGGTTACTTGACAGTTCCATTATCTGTATTATCTCAAGCATGCTTTGGTTTTCAGGACCTGTACGGTAAAGCTGAGAATCTGCTCCAGTCCTCATTAAATAAATTGGGATCATCATTGGCTGCAGCTGACAATCTTGATCCTGTCTGGGCCCAAATTTTAACTGATACATTCTTGAGGCGGCTCCTTCTGAGGTAATTCATTCTATTGTGCCAACAAAAAGTGGTTTGGATACAACTGTCTACTCTTGTCTGCATAATGCGTCAACTTTGGAGTCTTAAAAAGATGCATATGATACCACACCTTTCAATTGCTTGTAGAAACCTACTAGACTAGTTTGAGTAATCCAGTCAGAAGCTTTTACAGTAAGCACCTAATGATTCCTTTTAGGTAAGTTTTAGTTTAAGTTTTGACTTCTCAATAATCTTGGCCTTAACCATAAAAATCTCATTTTCATAATATTATCTTTGCTTCGCTGAGAGATATCATGGGGATAGGCTGGATATTAGTTGCTGGTTTCATGTTTCAAATCCGTATTGCACGCTTGATACCAGATGAATGTTAAGGATGATATTCTCTTTTGGTGTTGCAGATTTATATTCTGTCGAGCAGTATTATCGCTATATTCTCCATCTTTTAACAAGATAGAGTTCCAACCAGAATGCATGCCTTGTCTCCCAGAAGTCATGTCGCCAATGAATTCCACATGCCAAACCATTGTCCTGCAATTAGCCGATTTGTTTGGGGTAACCAACAAATTTCTATTCTCGGACGGAATAGTGCTCTTGGATGACTGAAATACTAAAGACCTCCACTTATACGGTCTTCCAATGCACTTTGAGAATAACTTATAGAATGTAAATTCCCGAGAATGTGAGGAGCTTCTCTCTTTTACCTCAACGTTGGTTTTCACTGACCGGTTTCCTGTTTCATCATTAACGTTGGGATGGTGTTTTTGCTCGGTCATGCAATCTTGCTCAATATTTGCGTTGCTCTCTATTTGCATCCATCTGATGACACTGGGTGTAACCGATGGAGTTTAGCTTGTATTTCTCTTCAAATAGGTCTGCAAAAGGTGGAATAGACGGAAGGCGGTGAATCGGGGGTGCAATGAAAGAAAGTCTTACAGTCGATATGCCGAGTTTGTTAATGTGGTGTATTCTTTACTTGTGTACCTGTACAATTTCCCTGTTTACATTACTCAGTGTGGGTCTATGATGTCTGAGAGTTACTTCATTCTTGGCTTTGGCTGGGAAAGAGCAAGAAAACCTGTCACTTCTTGCAAGTGATTATGATACTTGGACTTCAAATGAAACTGTAACTCTTACAAATACTTGTGATATACCCACTCCACCCTATTTTCTTACTTTTCAAGTGGGCTTGTTTGTTTGTGTTTTCATTTTCAATTTTCAGTTTTTGGTAGAAAATGTGTTTTTCTTTCTATATAGATTTTCGTGTGCAATGAGAATATATTTGGATTAGTTAATGAGAGTGTGTTTATATTGAATTGTGTTGTCAAATATATTTTCGGTGAAAATATTTGTAAATGAATATGTTTTTATTTTAATTATTGTTTAAAAAATTGAAAGTTGGAAATGGAAATACAAACAAAATTTTCAATTTAAAGGACAATTAGACACATAATTTCAGTAAAACAAGGGCATTTTTGTATATAAATAAGGGAGAATTACGTAAATATTCATGTACCTGTGGTTTATTTATACAAATTATTTTTGTTATTTAAAAAATTGTAAATACACTTATCAGAAAGGCCAATATCATTTATACAAACTACTATTGCTTTTTAAAAATTATACATACATCCTCTAAAATGTCAACATTATTACACAAACTACTCATATTTTTTATAATTAAGCAAAAAAATAGGATGATTTATATAAATATACTATAAATCAAGAGATGTAAATGTAATTATCCCAATAAATAAACATTCCATGCATTTTTACATATGTTATTTAACTATGTAGGTGTTTGATATGTAAGGAATAAAGTAAGTTGCAAAATTAGCATTAATCTACCAACATTAGTGTGATATACTTGCTATGTGATTGGTCACTTTTCATAAATTGTAGACCAATCACATTACAAATATATTAAACTTGTCATATAATTGAATTAGATTTGACCGAATCAAGTTTAGATAAGAATTTTCCCATTATTTTGATGGCATGAATCAACGGAGGCACGAATCAAGGGAAGGCATTTATGGGCACATGGAAAAATTACGTCACTATCCCTTATGGAGCTACCATATTTAGCATCATGTAAAGAAACAAAGGATAAGATTGTAAAAAATTATTAATTGCCTTTTATAGAGCACTAGTATATGTATATATACTTTCTTTCATTTTCTCATTAGGAGGCAGCAATTTTGAGAGAAAAATTATTGAGCTAGATACGAATTGTGGCATACTAAAAATTGGAATTATGCCAATTATATTCAAATATGAATAAAATAAGTAATATTTTATTCTATTATTATGAGGTTAATTTTACGCTACATCACTGTCCAAGCTGATGCTTTTAAGTTATTTCAATATAAAGAAGTTGTCAGTTTATTAATTGAACTCCACCATGATCACACATGTAATTCTGCAGTTCACACATGATCATGCATCCTTTAATGCTTATTATTTGAAATAAGGGTTAAAATATTTCAAAAAAGCTTCTATATGCAGGCGAAATTACATTTTTAATCCCATGGGATATGAGGTTAAATACTTTTAGTCTTCTGTTTTACGAGATTTTTAAAATAGTTTCAAATTAAGAAATTTTGATACATTTAGTCTTCTGTTTTAAGTTATTTTCAAAATGGTCTCAGAGTTGGTGAACTCGACACATTTAGTCGCTCTATTTGAGACTATTGAGTACTATATGTATCGAATTTTTTTAAATTTTAAGATCATTTTAAAAATCTCGTAAAGTAGAGTACAAAATGTGTTGAACCCTATCATACGGGACTTATATATAATGCTTAAGGTCGATAGCAAGCCATAATAAGCAGGACTTCTCCCTAGCCTGGAAATTAAACTTTGAGAAATGGTGGTGAAGAACGTTGGACATATGAATGCTGGAGATGATGAAACCAGCTACGCCAACAATTCTGCCCTTCAAGTTCTCTCTCTCTCTCTCTCTCTCTATATATATATATATATATATATATGTTGGTATATTGCTCTTCAACTAATTTACTATCTTATTGCAGAAAGCTGTGATAGTAGAAGCATTGCCTGTTTTGGACAAAACCCTCAGAGAAATGTTTGCTGCTGCTAAAAGCTTCCCAAATGCTTGAAGATGGTGGATTTGGGGTGTTCATCAGGGCCCAACTCTCTTTTCGTCATCTCCCACATCCTGGATGCAGTTGAACACTTGTGCACAAAGAATAACATCAATGGATCAGACAACTTACCTGAATTTGAGGTGTTTCTGAACGATCTTCCGGACAACGACTTCAACAACCTCTTCAAGGTGATCACAAGTGGTCGGGTGATTGGTAAGAATGAGAAGAGACGATGTTTCTTGTATGGCTTGCCTGGATCTTTCTATGGCAGGTTGTTTCCAAGCAACAGCCTTCACTTTGCTTATGCTTCCTACAGTCTTCATTGGCTCTCTCAGGTATTAAGATCTTCATCATCTTATTATAGGGAAAACTCCGATTTCAATCCGTAATAATATATAGAAGGCACAATTATATTTTTGGTTCTGTAACTTTAGGCTGTTAGCATTTTTGGTCCTGTAACTTACTCCACTTACATATTTAGTTCTTTTTTTTGACGAATTTAGTGTTAAACATCTGACATTTGGTCATTTTTTTTTTTGATAAATTTAGTCCTGTATTGGCGATTTTAATCCCATTTCTTATTTGAGTAAATATCATTTTTGGTCATGTAATTATATGTCGACATGACCAAATTTGCCAATACATGACTAAATTTGCCAAAAAATGACCAAATTTGATATGTGTTGGACTAAATTCATCAAAAAATAAAGGATTAAATATATAAATGGAGTAAGTTACAGAACCAAAGGTGCTAATAACCTAAAGTTACAGGACTAAAAAATGTAATTTTGTCATTGAAGGGTGGCGATTTTAGTCGTTGGAACTTCATTTGGCAGTTAAACTCTACAATTTATTAAAAAAAAAAAAAAAACGCACATTAACCAAAATCTACCGAGTTGGGATTTGGTACATGATCCTTAGGCGGCCCCCCAAACTATACTCTTATTGCAATTTTCTATGAATTTTGTCCTTAACGTGACAATTTTTTTAAATTGTCAAATAGAATTCCAACAAACTAAGATTGTCACCCTCTAAATTTAGGAGACAAAATAACAAATTAACAAGTGAATAATGGTAGATTCCTGAAGGATTGGAGAGTAGCAATAAAGAGAATATATACATGGCAAGAACAAGTCCACCGGAGGTATTTGAAGCATATGCAAAGCAATTTCAAAGAGACTTCTCCACATTTTTAAGCTTGAGAGCTCAAGAAATGATCGCCGGTGGGCGTATGGTTTTGACACTTGTTGGCAGAAGTGTTGAAGATCCCTCTTCCAAAGACCATTCCGCCCATTACACTTTGCTTTCACAAACACTTCTTGATATGGTGGCTCAGGTATCAATAAACATATAAGAAATAATACTTTTCATTCTGTAATTTAGGGTCTTCTCACTTGATCTCATTGATTATGGGATTCTCATCTTTGGTTTTGTAACTTCTAAATAGTAGTACTTTTGGTCCCTTGTCACCTCTCCGTTATATTTTTTAACGGAAAACACCACGTGCTTAGCACGTGGCCGTTAGGGCCTTTACACTTTTGGTCTTATATGTTATGAGATTCTCACTTTGGTCCCATATGTTATGAAATTCTCACTTTTAGTCCCATAACTTTAAAAAAGTAACATTTTTGGTCACATGCACTTAACGGTCACGTGGCACTTTCTCTTAAATATCTAACGAAAAGTAATTTGGGACCGAAAGTGCTACTTTTTTAAAGTTACAGGACCAAAAGTGAGAATCCCCTAACCAACGGGACCAAAAGTGAAAAGACCCAGGTTATGGGATGAAAAATACTATTTCCCCTATAAACATATATATATATATATATATTATGTTGTGTACGTATATAATTATACTAATTTCAGAAAAGATAGTTAACCTAATATGTATAATTGGTAAACTCTATCTCAGGGAGTTGTGAAGATGGAGGATCTGTACTTGTTCAACGTGCCTATCTACATGCCGTGTGAACAAGAAGTGAAGACAGTGATCCAAGACCAAGGATCTTACAATTTGGATAAGCTGCATGTTTTTCGGGTTGGTTGGGATGCTCAAGACAACATTGTCAATGACGAAAATAATCATGGGAGTGGGAAATTGGTGGCAGATTGTGTTAGAGCTTTCATGGAACCAATGCTGGCTGGTCATTTTGGGAGCTCCATTATTGATGAACTGTTTGGAAGATATGCAGACAAAATGGAAGAGCATTTGTCCATGGAAACATCATCATATTACACTATAGTCATTTCCTTATCTAGGAAATCAAAGTGAAGTCACTTAGGTTGACAGAAAATTATTTCAATTTCTTCTTAAAAAAAAAGAAAATGATTTGAATTTTGGGTTATGTCAATATATATATTGTTTTAATGATCTGAAGAAAATGATGGAGGCCCATACTCTTGCAGACAATAATTGGGATATTTGGGACCAGTGATAAATAATTGCCTTGGCAAAAGAATTCTTATCAAATTATATTTTACAATATCTATATATACAAGAGAATAATTGAACCAATTATTGAATTATTTGATTTCATAATAGTTAAACTCATGTTCTTATATTGTAATGGAATTTTCTTTTTAACATGCGATTCATTACTTCATTTAATATATTTAAATTTAAAATTAAATTTAGTAGATCGATAATTCAAATCAATTAATACGTTCAAATGAGATAAAGAAACACTACTAAAAAGAATTCATTATTTCCTACACTATAAATCATCACAACTTAAAAATTTTCATATACAGCAATTAGAAATATCAACATTATTTACACAAATCACCCCCAATTTTTAAAAAATTACACATACATCCCCCAAAAAACATTAACATCATTACACAAACTACTTCTACTTTTTGGTTATCAGGGGTAATTTTTATATTTATGCAAAAAGCGTGGATAATTTGTGTAAATCATGCATAGGTCAAGGGGTGTAAATACGGGGTTGGGTTGCACATATTAAGGTTTAATCTATAAAGGTTCCAAATCAAGAATATGTCAAGACAGTACATTTCTTTTTTAGTTATAAAATAAAAATAGAGGATAAATATTTTTTTAATTTTAATAATTTCAAATAATTTATTCAAGTATGATATTTTTTTAATTTAAACTTATAATCTAGTAACTAATTTTAGAAATATATATTAATTGAATAATTTAATATTTCAATTATTAGAAACTGTAATTTTATATAGAGATTCAATTAAAAAAATTGATAAAATAATTTAAATTTAAATTTAACTTTGATATAAATAATGAAAAAATATATGGGGTCATATTACTCATCCTCATAGACATTACATTAACACCCCCTCTACCTTTTGGTAATTACAGAAACACCCCTAAGGGCATTTTTGTCCTTCAAAATTTATAGTAAAGTTTGACCAAATCAATAGGGGTTATTTTGGGTTTTAAAGGCTGCCAGGGGTGATTTTTGTAATTTTTCAAAAGGTAGGGGTGGTTTGTGTAAATGAACAATAGGTGAGGGGGTGTAAATGTAATTATCCCTAATCTATTTTGGTAATCTGATGAAAACTAGGGTGGGCTCGGATTCCGGATGTTAAGGCAATTTAATCTTGCTCTTTTGGCGAAACAGGGATGGCACTTATTAACTAACCCGGACAGCCTCCTTGCACGTGTTTTAAAGGCCCGTTACTTTCCTCGTATGACTTTTGAGGATGCAAAAATCGGGTACAATCCTTCGACTACTTGGTGACGTATCATGGCTGCAAAATTCATCACGGATGCTGGTTGTCGCTGGAAGGTTGGTGATGGGACTCAGATTAGAGTATGGAAGGATCGGTGGCTATCGAGACCCTTTTTATTCCGTCCTGTTTCAAATCCTTGTCCTGATGATGAAAACAGGAAGGTGAACTCTCTGCTCTGTACTAGTCTGGGAACTTGGGATTAGGATACATTGCAGCATCTATTCTGCGATGCAGACATTGAATTGAATGTATCAAGCAAATTCTGATACCAAACCCCTCTGCTACTGATCAAATCATTTGGCACTACCCATCGAATGCTCAATTCACGGTCAAGAGTGTTTATTTGGTGGTGGCAGAGAGTTGGATCGTTTGCAAGGTACGTTTGCTGAAACTTCAGGTTCTAATATGTATTCGAATTGGAATTTTTTGATGGTAAAATTAAACATCTTTGTTGGAGGTTGTGCCACGGATGTTACCTTTGTTGCTGAATCTGCGGGCACGGCATTTAACAGTTGTAGTTTCTTGTCCTGTTTGTGGGCATGGTGAGGAGGATGTTAAACACGCTTTTCTTTGGTGTGATTACGCAAGACAATGTTGGGCTCTATCTGAAATTCCCTGGATCTTAATTTCCGATTGGGTTGGAGCCTCTGAAGATTGGCTTCGTTTGCTTTCTGTGAAACTTACAAGTGTTCATTTTGAACAGGTTATGGTTATTTTATGGGCTCTTTGGGGTCACAGGAATGTTATTTCTCTTTGAAAGCAAATCACGTTTTCCAGCAGCTCTGCTTGTTTTTGCTAGAACATTTACGTCATCTTTCCAACAAGCAGATTACAAGAGAATTGAGAGTTAAATTGGTGTTATGCCTCTGTATTCGGTTTGATCTTTGTGAGGGAAATTGTGTCCTTGTTGGGCCAATTTCACATTGTAAATTTTTATATTCTGTTTTGTTATAAAAATTTTAATTTTCTTGTCAAAAAAAAAAAAAAAGAAAAAAAGTAATGGATACTAGTTGTTGGAATAAATAGAATTTTCCCTCCAACTTGATTAGAACTCTAGCTTGGAATGTCCAAATTGATTTGAAATTTATTTTTGAAGTTAATTTTTAAAATTTTCACTTATTAATAATGAATATATATATCTATATATATTTTACAAATTAAGTGCCAATGCATTAAATTTCAATTCTCTTTTTGGAAAATATAGTGCGATTTAGTATGTGAAATTGAATTAAGTTGTAATATTTAATATTAGTATATATATATATATATTTAGAAAAAAATAATATGCGCATATTAATGGCAAATGTGATATGTGTTTTATTCATTTACGACATGAATGTATAAAAGGATGATCATGGTGCCCTATACCTTATGTGTATGGTTTAATTGATTAAATTTGTTTTGGAAGTGTTTTTTTCCCTAAATATTACCTGATTTAGCTTTTATCTGCTTTTTATTTTTTTTACAAGTAATATCCACTTTCGATTCTGTTACACCTTCCAACTTTTTCTACGAAAATCACTTTTTTAAAAGCAGAAGTTCTCGCAAACATACTTTAGAGCCATATCTATGACATATATATATAAAGGAAAATATTAACTTAAAATAAAAGATCTTAAACTGCTAAAATTACTCAAAACACTAAAAGAAATTAATTACCATGGTCAAAAGTAAATATTCGTAGCTGCACTAACTAACCACTACTCCGTAACGACTATTAGTCATTATTTTTGCAAGTGAGGCCAAAAGATTTGCTACAACTAAAAACTACGATAAATATTTTTGGTCATAGGTAAAAAACTCATCGAATGTCAATCAACTGTTGTCAAAACTTAAGTTTTCACATCAATGTTGTTTGTCAACGGTAGATATTATTGATTTATTACAATTTTACCAATAATAATTTATAATATAGGGATTTTTTTTTTTATTTTGTGGTAGCGGAAGGTCCAAACTCCAATTTGTAAACCTGTTTTGCCATGTAATTAAAGGAAAAAATGCAAGCAACCCTATGTGATATTATAAATGTGAAAATTACCCTCCTATAAAAAAATAAATAGTAATTTTTCCCTTGTATTTTTTAAAATGAAACAATTTACCGTCCTATGTTTTTCAAAATGAAACAATTTGGAAAACACATGAGGTAAATTACTAATTTTTTTTATAGAGAGATAATTTATTTATTTACAATATCACAGGTTTAAATTATATTAAACCCTGTAATTAAATATTGACATTGGACAAAGAATAAAGAACCATTCCAATTTCTTGAAACCCTTTTGGTTGATGTAAAAAATATCTGAAAAATCCCAAACGCAATTCCCATTTTTCATCCACCAAACATAATGTCAGCATCTGCTACTGTAAAAACCAAAAATCTTGTAAGAATCTGCTGAGTGCCTCTCTGCTTCTACCGTTACCATAGAGAGAGCGCTGTGCTCTCCTTCTGAAAGGTTGAGACTCGACGAAAATGAACTCATGCCGCGAATCCAATTGCCGGGACACTGAAAACCCGGTAATTTCATTTTCACCTGCGTCTCCGTTTACATTCCTCTTTTCCCCCCCAATTTTTGTGCTTGTATATGAATTATCTATGAACTTTAGGGATTTCTGAGAGATGGGTTTGGTTTGAAGTGTTGAAAGCTGAAAAGTTCATTCCTTTCTTGATTAAATATTGCAGAAAAAAAGCAATCTTTGAATACATTTCTGCAACCCATATGTGTGTATATGTTGGCCCAGAAAGGTAGTTTCCAAGATATCTTGCTACCTACAGAAATGTATATGTGGTAGGAGAAAGAACAGGGTGGAAGCAAGAGTTAGCAATTAGTGAGGATTATAATTGGAATTGCAAATATTCGTTGTCGAAACTGTATAAATTTTTCCTTTGATTTGAATTCCATAAGCCTGATTCTTGTTCATCAGAGGTTAAAAAAGATTCCTAACGGAAAATAATGGCGAGAGACTTGCTTGAATGTTCACTGTCTCATACCAAGAACTTGTAAAAGAACTATAGAGTGTGGAGAAATATTTGAGGAAAGAAATTGACCAGGCATTAATAGAGTGGTATTTGAATTATGGGGAGAAGATATAAGTGAGAAATGAAACTAGTCGTATAGTAGTCGATTAGTAAATCATCGGAAATTTTAGAAGGATGGGGATTAATTAAATGGATACTGTGTTAAATTAATAGCTGCAGCAAAGGGGTGAAGTGAAACAACAATGTTGTAGCACTCTTCGGCACTTTGTCCGTGTATTAGGGCCAAGGCCAATTGGCCAAACGACGTATATGCATTGTTTTCTTCTTTTGCTCTTCACCTTCGTACTACATACTAAAATTTAACATATAGAGTGTTAGTACTCTGGAAGAAGTAGCGTATTTTTGAAGGTGTAAGATTATCTTACTGGGGCTTCGGGATTTTCGCTTCACTTGGATTTTTCTGGAAATGTTGACCAACCAGTGTTGCATCATTAATTTTTTTTTGAAGGGATCGAATCTAAGATTTAATTTTGGCGAGGATGAAGCTGTTCTAGATACAACATACAGACCGTCTGCTCAGCAATTATCTGATGTTCCTCACACTGATGATAACGATCAACCCACTGGAAAATGGTTTGTGTTGGGCTTCCTGAAATTATTGTCATTATATGCTCATTTATTTAATTTTGGGTCTCATTTTTTGGCAAATCTGTATTGGCATCTTCTGGTTCTTGTCAGTTTCAAAAATTTCTTAGCTACTTCTAGTACTCTTATTTAGTATAATCGATATCTAGAATTCTGCAACATAATTAGTTTTGGCCTCAATGGTCACTGTTCGGGATTTGACCTATATAGATGCTGTGGATGTGTTTTTGTTTGTCTTTCTCTCTTTCTTTTTTCAAATTGCTTTTTTTCTTTCTCATATACTTAGAGAAAACATTTTCTTTTACTTGTGTCTAAAGAATAGTAGGATTGAAATGTTTATATTTGCACCTTTTTCCCAATTCCTTATGAGATGAATCATGTAAGAAACAACTGAATCTTTTATTCGAGAGGAAAAACGATGCACTTTTATATCTTATCTATTTTCTACGCCGTTCGCTACCCTCTACTAGATTCTAGATCTGAACAGAGCTTGAGTGTCTTTGTGTGTGATGTAAAAGTTTTATTTTCAGATTGATTTGGTGTTATTATCCTAATATTTTATTATCAAACGTTTGCTTCTCGGGTCTTCTGGTGGCAGCATTCCCCGCACAAAGGATGACAAACTTTTCAATGATAGCAGAAGCACAAACACTATGCTGTTGCTGAAGGAATCGTGCTCTGGCTTTCACGATCAGGATTACGTTGAGAAGATTGAAGAATTTCAGTTTTACGTCGACACGGTATAGTATCTATTCAATTCTCTTACGAAGGCTTGCCATATAGTATAACTCACTTTGCAGATTATTAGCCTAGAAATATTTGGTTCTTTTTATCTGTTCTCGTTCTTATCAAACTTTTAACTGGAGGATTTGTTATCAACATTATTATTATTGTTTTCGGGGTTCTGCTCGTTTCTAATGTCTTACATGATGCTTCGTTTACAACCGGCCTGTTGAAAAAATGTAGTCGCATACTGAACATAAACGTAAGAATTCTCTGAAGCTTGATGTGGAATGGCGTTGTCATTTCATCAACGATATCCACAACGCAATGCACAAACACACACACACACACACACACATCGCCATGTGAAAATCTTTCGTTGATTTTTTAAACGTCTCGACAAATCAGATGCTGTGTTGATCTTGAACTACTAGAAACGAACGTGGTCGTTTTTGTCTGCAGTGATCTTGTTGCCTTCGTATATGAAGTTGAAGTCATACGCACGTAACTCTCTGAAGTCGTTCGTTGTAATGTGTTGGCGATAATTACTTCTCCTGATTTTACTCATGATTGTGTCTGATAAACTGCAGGTGAAGAAAATTGCAAAACCAGGTTGTTCACCAGAAATGGTGGAGGTGGCTTTGAGCTCAGTGTCTTCCCTCGTCAAGACACTCTCATTCATGTCTTCCGGACAGTACATTCACGCCTCTCTTTGAAACCAAAACCTTAACTGGCATCATCAGGCAGGCCTTGCTAGGAAACAAGTTCTGTAACATTTGTAAGAAGGGATAAATAATTATATTTGCATCCCCTCAATTATGGTCAAATTATAGAAGTGACCTAATAGTTTACATAATTATATTGGCATCCTCTGTTGGTAATGTATTTATTGTATTAATATCTCCTGATTACCAAAAAAAAAAAAAAAAAATCCCCCATAGGCTGTCAATGTTTAAAAAAACATGCCAAAGAGATGTTGGTGTAATTATATAAAGAGTAGAGTGTTTTTTGCAATTTGACCATAATTAAGGTGGTATTATTTTAATTTTCTAAATTATTACATTTATATTTACTTTCATCACTTATTTTCACCATAAAAAGAGAGAATATTAGCGGTGGTATTAAAATTGTTACGAATTATATATATTAGTTGATGAAAATTTTATTTTGTTACTATAATGGCTTTCATAGTTTTAATAGTGGTAATATTTTTATAAAACTTATCATTAATACCAATTAATGAAAAAATTATACGTAAAATTGTCAGTATAGAAAATTATCAATTTATGTTGCGATTATAATACTGAAAATTATCAATTTATGTTGCGATTATAATACTGAAAATTATCAATTTATGTTGCGATTATAGATGTATCACTAATTAATAGCAAAAATTTTATGCTTTAACTTTTGTCCCTAATCATTATGATAACGTTAAAATTATAGTGACTTGATTCATGTTTTTAGTAATAATTTTTAAATTATTATTTAATATTTTATTACTAATATTATCTTTTGTTGTAGTGTCTTCAGATGCCAAAATATATTACTGTCATCTATAATCACCTCTATGATAAATACTATTTCATCGGGTGTCCTTAGCAGTGATCCTCCGGTATAACTTGGGAACACAAGGTTTAGAGTAGCTAGCCGAGGTTGTCCCCTTCATGGTCAATCCAATGCTTAAGTCAGCTATCAAATCGAGGATAGGAATTGAATAAGCACATGGCACATAAAAAGGGATAAATCTATACTAATATAAAAAATAAAGGTTATCTACACTCATAACGGTGGTTTATAACATCATTGTACCAATTTTTAGGTATAACAATTATACCCCTAATTAGATCATCCTAAGTCACTTATATTTTCTTACTAAAGTAACTCCACGTCATTTTATCACCATTACACCAATTCTTGTGTTGTGCGGCTTGTGCCCATGATACCTTAAGTTGATTCTCTTTTTTTTTTTTCCTTTTATTTTTTTGAAATGTGATTTATTGGTTTATAGATTTTATTTTTATTTATAATATCTATCTATATCTATACTAATATCTATACTATTTATAAAAGAGAAGGTTATTTTGTGTCTAAAATGGCAATTTTTAATTTTGTGATTTTTACAGAAACTACCCTTTATTTTTTGTATAATACATTTGCTTATTTCTTTCTATAGAATGAAATTAATATTTTATGGAGGACAAAAATGGAAATTTGATATCATATTGATAGTTCTCATACCAATTTTACAAACTATCAATTATGCCCTCTTGCCATAACCACCTATGTTCTGCCATCAACTTTTTCTTTCTTTCTATATATATATATATATATATATATATATATATTGTCTACAAAACCCCAATTAAAAGTTTAAAACATCTCTCACAATCTAATATGTCAATATATTTCTCCAAAATTTGGTCTTAATAAGAAACATGCATTAATATGTTCTTTATCAACCCTCATTCCTTAAAAAACAAAAAAACTTTCACGTTCTTATCTTTATTTTTTTATTTATTTTATTTTTTAATAATAAATTACTCTTTTTTTTTTAGTATAAAACTATAATATCCAATGTGAAATGAAGTATTCACCATAATTTTTTATTTAAAAATATTGTCCATGAAAGTTTTCATATATATATTTTTAAATTTTAAATTTATGGATATATTTAATTTTTATATTAAAATATATTAAAACCGTAATAAATCATATTTATAAAAATAAAAAAATAAAACAAATATAGGATATTGAAGATAAGAGTGTATTAAATAATCTAAAAATATAGAAAGAAAAATCAATTAAAAGAATGAATATATATAAATAATGTTATATTTAATATTTTTAATGGTACATTAAATTAATAAAAATAAAGCTTAATGAATAATTATTGACTAATTAATATTGAGAAAGTAAGCCATAATATTCTATACTAATTATAAAAAAAAAAAACAAAACTTTTTTATGTTTAGAATGGAAATTATTTTAGCATTTTGTAAAATTTACACTTTGTTTTTGCATAATATATTTTCATATTTCTTTTTACAAAGTGAAATTTATCATTTGTAGGGCAAACAGATTTAACACAGTATCGGTGTTCTCATACCAATTTTTAAACTACCTAATTGCCCTTTTTATGAACCCTTATTTTTAAAAAGAAAAAAAAAACTTCCATGTCCTCATCTTCATTTCCATATTTATTCGATTTATTTTACAATAATAAATTACTCATTTTTTGTAATATATAAAATTGTAATATGACATGTGAAATGAAGTATTCACCAAATTTTTTATTTAAATTTTCATTACTCTCTCTACAAATATCCATTATTTCTATTAAATATTTTGTAAATTAAAATTTTTTGCCCACAATTTCTTTTGTTGCCCACTTAAACCCAAATTTCAACTTTTATTTTAAATCCCTTTCCTCTGTCTCCTTTGTCGATTGAAAAAAGCTGAGAAAAGGGTTAAGAGAAAGAAAGAAAATAGAAGAATTCATTTTTGTGTTTTTTTATTTCTCAAGAAACAAAAGGAATAAACTTATGACTATCAAATAGAAAAGTCATTAATTGTTCACTAACAACACAATATTGTATAGGAAGTAGGTGCTCTATGTGAATTCATTATATCTACAAATGAATGAATCCTATCATAGTATAATAGATATACTTTGCTTCATAAATCCTGATTTACAAAGGAACAAAAAGATTAATAGGTCGTTAGATTTTAGGGTTAAATATGTAGGACTACTCATGTGCGCGCGGAACATCCTCGCTTCATTTATCGTTCCTGCCTGCCAACTAGGCAGTCAGTCACTGGCTTTGCTTTAGCTACATTTTAAACAAGAAAGTCGGAGCACCGTTCACCGGTAGTCGGACCACTCTTGCTACTTAGCTCCCCCGTTCGTGCTCCTCACCCGAGGATCACTCACTCTAGCGGCTCTCTCTTTGGGAGAGAAGCACCTTAGTCTCAGCTATGTCCTAGGCCCTCACGCTTTTTAGGCTTCCGGGCCCAGGATCTTATTTTATTTACAATTAGAAGTATTTTGTATTTGCCTTAACTTACATTTAAAATTTTGTGCGCGCGAGAATCGCGTGCAATAGCTACTAGTATATATATATATAAACCATCTCACAAACGGCTGTTAGTGACACCACTTCACCAATTGTTGAATAAGAGAATTATACCCCTAATTAGATAATTTTAAAAACTAATTGCAATTACGTTTTATTTTTCTAAAAGAGACTCCACATCATTTGAACAACAATACACAAATTTTTTTATTGTGTCGATAATATTTTAAGTTGGTTTTCTCTTATTTCTTTCTCTTTTATTTTCTTCAGATGTGGTTTATTGGTTTATATATTTTATTCTTATTTATGATATATTGTAGAACGTGAAATATTATTTATAATATTCGTGCAAGGACGGTGTGCCTTGACCGCTAGTATATTATTTACATTAGGTTGCCGCTTGTACGGATACAAGTGGAGCTTCTCGGATCACGGATCGGATTTTCTGCTCAAAGTCCATTCAATATACTTGTATTTGACTTCTCCATTTAATATACCCACATCACGTGCATAAAATTTTTCCGAAAGAAATTCCTTTTACATATGTGAAGTGTGTATGTTGAATGGAGTAAAAAATAAAATAAAATAAAATTTAGGGTAAATTACAGTCACCTCCCCTGAGGTTTGACATAATTACAAATACCCCCGTGAGATTTGTAATATTTAACCAAATGCCTGAAATTGACCATTTTGCCCTTAAATCTTTTATTAAAATTATAGAAAAATCAGCCAAGACAAATTGCATTATTGCTCATCCGTGTAAAAAATTTAAGAAACCTCCCACTAATCATTGTAGTCCAAAAAATATAGAATTAAATAAAAAATAATTCAGTGCATAAGGGCATTTTGAATAGTTCACCCATAAAAATGGATTTAAATGAGTTATTTGTTAGACAGTTACAAACCTCAGGAGGGTATTTGTAATTTTTCAAACAACGAGTGATATTTGTAATTATGCCAGATCTCAGATGAGGTAGCTGTAATTTATCCTAGAATTTATAAGAGAAAATCCAATTTGCTTGAATCATGCCATATGTCTCTTATCGAGAGAATTACCCCTTTGGTCCCTCCAAAATACCACTAAAAACAGTTTTGGACCCCCTTCATTTGCGAGTTACACTTTTGGTCCTAATTAGATACATTTTTTAACACTTTTGGTCCTACCATCAACTCTCCGTTAAGAGTTAACGGAAAGTGCTTGTGTTGTGCATGTGAGGCTGGTTTGGGGGGGGGGGGGGGGGGGGGGGGATTTGTTGCATTTTTGCGCCTAAATTGGTTGCCCTTGATTTTAAAGCCATTTTGATATCAAATCCTCTCTAAAAAAATTACAACCCCATCACTGTTCTCACTTTCATAAATTTGATCGAAATTTTGTTGTTCAGTTATTTCAAAATCATATTTCTAGCCATGAGTAGAAGTTATTCAAATGATTCATCAATCTCATCCAATTCAAGATATGGGAAAGAACCAAACAAGAAGGTTTTTTTTTCCAAACGAAGCACTATTTTGCAGATGTGGGTTTGAACTACAAGTAATGACGTCGTGGACGGAAAATAACCCTGAAAGGAGGTTTCGTGCATGCCCAAATTATGGGGTAAGGAATTTTTTTTTTCGAAATTTTCAGAATTTTTTTTTTAATTTTGGATCAATTATGATTTTGATAATGATTTGTTACAATTTTGTTAGAAATCTTCATATTGTGGTTATTCAAATGGTGGGATCCAGAGATGTGTATTAGATCCAAACACATAATTCCCCGATAGTTAAGAAGACTGAACGATATGGAGGAGGAATTGAAAAGTTCGAAAGAGAAATAAGAAGCTTTAGAGTCCGCAGGTGCAAACAAAGAGAGAAGATATTGGAAGCACAAGTTCACCAAAGTAGCAATAGGGAAGGAAAACTGATGATTATAATTGGGAATTTAGAGGTAGTATGGATTGATAATTTTGTAATTAGGGTTTTGGTAGAGGGAAATATGGGAAACGGTTTCAAACTTGGGAAAAATTGGGGGAAATTGTTGATTTGGGGAAGAAAAGAGCCTCACATGCGCAACACGCGCGGATTTTCCATTAACTCTTAACAGAGAGTTGGCGGTACGTAGGACCAAAAGTGTTCAAAAATATATCTAATTGACACCAAAAGTGTAACTCGCGAATGAAAATGGACTAAGAGGGTGTTTGGCTAAGCTTATAAGCTTCTCAAAACATCTTATAAGATGTTTGAGATCTTATAAGCTCTAAAAAAACCGTTTGGCAAATTTCATTTGAAAGAGCTTATAAGATCTCAAAATAAGATATTTTGGATCTTATAAGATCTTTTTAAAAAAGTTAAACTTTTCTAACTTTTTTTATAAGATCTTATAAGCTCTATGCAATTAGCAATTGATAAGACAAAAATAACCTTATTGATTTGCTATATTTCAATATTACCCTTAACATAACAACCATAGTTTTAACAACAAAAAATTCTCTCTCTCCCTCTCTCTCTCTCTCTCTTCTCTCTCTCTATATGCTGCCTCCCTCCCCTTCTCCTCTTTTCTCTCTCTCTCTATACATGTTGCCTCCCTCCCCTTCTCCTCTTCTCTCTCTCTCTCTCTCTCTCTCTCTCTCTCTCTATATATATATATATATCATATCATCTCTTCTTCTCATATTTATATAATTATGACAGTAATTACATAATTAATATTAATTTTTAATTATTATAATTATAAAAAACATGCTACTGATATTATATGTTATAATATGGTTAAAAGTAGTCATTGAAATTAACAAAAAAATATATCAATTATATATCTATGTTAATATTCGACTAGCATGAATATTAATATTATTTCGATGCAAAAATTTAAAGATAATAATTTGTCAATTTTTTGTTTTTGAAAAAAAAAATCTATTAATTTTTATTTAGAGTTAAACAAATGTATACTATTTATGCAAGTATTTTAAAAATATTCAAATACAAAATATGTCAACAAAAATAACAATTTATTTGATTCTAATAGTATCATGTCCGTTTTGGTTATTTTACCAACAAAAAGACCTTATTATGCCAAACACCCTAACATTTATAAGATATGAAAATATCTTATAAGCTTTAACATCTTATTTTATCCAAACACTTCAAGAGCTTATTTTCAAAATAAGATCCAACATCTTATAAGCTCCTAAAACATCTTATAAGATGTAGGAGCTTATAAGATGTTTAAAAAAAGCTTAGCCAAACACCCTCTAAAATTATTTTAGTGATATTTTGGAGGGACTAAAAGTGTAATTCTCCCGTCTCTTATCCAATGTGCCACACGTTGCACTGCCTATTGGTATTTAGTATCACGTGTATCTCAATTGTTGTGTTGTTTCAGGTGTGCCTTAATTGTTAGGGCGAAAAAAAATGTTGTATGGTCCTCCCTCTATAAAAAAGAGAGAACAAATTTTATGAAAGGATACATGAAAAAGACATCCATTAAAAAGACGAAATAAGAGTACCGTCCATTTAAGTGGAAATAGCATTTTCTTTCATTAATTTAATGTCTTTTCACTTTTGATCCTCTTAGTTATGAGATTTTTATTTTTAATTTTATAACTTATAAAAAATAGTATTTTGGTCTCATGACATTTTTTCAGTAAATATTTAATGAAAAAGGTCAGGCAAAATAGTATTTTTTTATCCCATAGTTTAGGATTTTTTTTCAATTTGATCTCATTTGTTATGAATTTTTCACTTTTGGTCTTGTGACTTTCAAATGGTAACACGTTTGGTTTCGTGATATATTTTCATTAGATATTTAACCGAAAATATCACACGACGTGAAGTGCATGAGACTAAAAAATGCTTCCTTTTGAAAGTTATGGGGCCAAAAGTAAGAATCCAATAATCAATGAACCAAACGGGTTAATTATACTTAGACCTCCTCTGAAAATGCATAATTACATTATCCCCCAGAAATGCTTCAAAATTATACTTACATCCCCTTTGAAAATTCTCTTTTTACACCTGACCTTATTCGGTGAGAGTTTGGGCGGAAAATATTTACGTCAGCCACAAAAAATACATAAAATTTCAATTTTGGCCCTCATTTAACATTTATATATATATATATATATTTGTACTTATAAGGGGATAAATGTACTGTATATATAGAGAGAGTGAGGTTAATATTATTATATTTTGCCCCTTATAAGTACAAAATTATTACATGAGGGGTAAAATTATTTATGTAATTTTTTTGCTAACGTCAGTATTTTTCGTCAAAATCCTAACGAAAGGGGGTCAGGTGTAAATGGTGAATTTTCGGACGGGGTGTAAGTGCAATTTTGAAACTTTTTTGGAGAAAAATGTAATTTCATATTTTTAGAGAGGGTTAAAGTGTAATTAACCCCAAAAATAATAAAATTTAAGGAGAATTAACATTAACACTCACTGACCTATGGTCTATTTAAACAAATTATCCATATTTTTTGAAAATTACACATACACCAACTAGAAACATTAACATCATTAATTTACTCAAACCACCCTTGCTTTTTTGAAAATTATACATACATTCATAGAAACATCAACATCGATCATTACACAAATTAACTACCCCTACTTTTTAGCTGTCAGGGATGATTTCTGAAAAAGTATGGATGATTCGTCTAAAAATAGACCATAAATCAAGAGTGTTAATATAATTATCAGGCAAAATGCTTTTTTGGTCCCGTAAGATTAGGGCATTATTTGTTTTGGTACCACAACCTAGATAAGTGGCTGTTTTAGTCTCATAAAACACGTTTTTCAATTTTTTTTTTTCCCATAAAACACGTTTGCCAGTTTTTTGATCCCAAAATGACATGATATTTTTGGGACAAAAAAAACTGAAATACGTGACATTTTGGGAACAAAAAAACTGAGAAATGTGTTTTATGAAACTAAAACAGCCATCTACCTAATTTATGATATCAAAATAAATAATGTCCTAATCTTACGGAACCAAAAAGCATTTACCTCATAATTATCCCTAAAATTTATATACTATCATAGAGAAAAATTGAGAGGTTGGGGGTCCATCATTTACCAGCAACACAGAAATGAAGAAAGCGTGATATAACAATGAAACATTGAAGTTCCACATTTAGTTGAAGGGACAAAAGCTAATTATATGCTTAGATCATGTGTAAATCATGTAGGCAACCCATACACAAAATTGCTAAGTATATGATCCATCTCCTTAATTAATTAATTAGGGTATTGCATGCAGTGTATATATATATATATATATATAGGAGATAAGACTCGTAAAAATATTATGAGCAAGCACAAAAACTTCTCTTGAAGCTGCACATCAATTCTTGAAGAAGAAAAGTAAGAAGCTTCAGAAATAATGGTGGTGAAGAACGTCATGAATATGAATCCTGGAGATGGTGTAACTAGCTATGCCAACAATTCTGCCCTTCAAGTTCTCTCTCTCTCTCTCTCATATACACAATGGATTAAATGTACTTTTGGTCCTGTAACTATACCACAGTCTCATTTTAGTCGTTTATCTTTTTAGGATTTCAAAAAGGTTCTGTACCTTTTTAATTGTCACGAGTTTGGTCCTCCTTTTGCCGAAATTTCTTTGAAGTCGCAAAAAATGTCTGAAATTTGGGCCGCCACATTAAACATTTTCGCAATTTTGGAGAAGTTCCGGAAGAAAAATGATCAAAATCGTGACAATTAAAAAACTACAGAAACTTTTTTAAAACACTAAAAAGATAAAGGACTAGAACGGGAATGACGTATGATTCCAACACCAAAATTGCCTTCAAGCCTACACGCAATTATGATTCAGGAATGGGTAAGCTACAACTACCTCCACGAGGGTTGACAAAATTATGAATACTTTATAAATACCCTCTTCAAATGGAAAAATAGCCTCTAGTAGGTGACTTGGAGATTACTAATTTACCCTTGCCTTTTTTTCTGTATGAAAAAAAGGCGTCATGTAAAAAACATTTGAGGTCCATAAGGCATATGAGTCTATAAAAATATCTTACAAAATTTTAAAAAATATATAAAATTATAATTCATAATCCAGAAAGATATTTAGGTCGGTTCACCATAAAAGTTGGATAGAAACTTAACGGAGGTTAGTAGGATGGGCTCGAGATGTTAAAATTAGAGGATATTATAATTTCTCAAATAATAAGAAGATACTTATAATTATTTAAAACTCAAGAAAAGTGGTTGTAATTTATTCTTTAGGATATAATACATATTTTTTAGAACATAGTGGGACATTTTTACAGTTAACCTAATTATTTATTTACTATTGCAGAAAGCTGTGATATCAAAAGCATTGCCTTTTGTGGATGAGACCCTCAAAGCAATGTTTTCTAGGGCAGATGGCTTCCCTAGATGCTTGAAGATGGTGGATTTGGGCTGTTCATCAGGACCCAATACTCTCTTCGTCATCTCTCATATTCTGGATACAATTGAAGACTTGTGCAGAAAGAAAAATCATTCTAACTTACCTGAATTTCAGGTGTTTTTGAATGATCTTCCAGACAATGACTTCAACAACCTCTTCAAATTGATCACAAGGTGCAGTGGTCGGGTGATTGGTAAGAATGAGAAGAGACGATGTTTCTTGTATGGCTTGCCTGGATCTTTCTATGGCAGGTTGTTTCCAAGCAAGACCCTTCACTTTGCTTATGCTTCCTACAGTCTTCACTGGCTCTCCCAGGTATATATATATTAAGATCTTATATGATCATCTTATTATAGGGAAAATAATCACAAAATCTACCGAGTTAGGATTTGGTATGTGATCCTAATTACGCAGGCCTCAAATTATACTCTTATTGCAATTTTCTACGAATTTTGTCTTTAACATGGCAATGTTTTAAAATTGTCAAATTGAATTCCAACAGGACTAAAACTGTCACCCTCTAAATTTACGAGACCCAAATTACAATTTTCCCTATTATTGTAAGATGATTTAAGAAAATTATATATATATCACCCGAGCACCTTCTAAATTATCAGTATTATTGATTCAAAATTGTAGATTCCTGAAGGACTGGGGAGTAACAATAAAGAAAACATATACATGGCAAGAACAAGTCCTCCGGAGGTATTCAAAGCATATGCAAAGCAATTCCAAACAGACTTCTCCACATTTTTAAGCTTGAGAGCTCAAGAAATGATCGCCGGTGGGCGTATGGTCTTGACACTTGTTGGCAGGAGTGTTGAAGATCCCTCTTCCAAAGACCATTCCGCCCATTATACTTTGCTTTCACAGACACTTCTTGATATGGTGGCTCAGGTATGTATAAACATATATATATATATATATATATGTGTGTGTGTACGTATATAATTATACTAATTTCAGAAAAGATGGTTAATTAACCTAATGTATTAATTCTCAGGGAGTTGTGAAGATGAGCGATCTATACTCGTTCAACGTGCCTATCTACATGCCGTGTGAACAAGAAGTGAAGACAGTAATAAAAAATGAAGGATCCTTTAATTTGGAGAAGGTGAACGTTTTTTGGGTTGGTTGGGATGCTCAAGACAACATTGTTGATGATGAAAACAATCTAGTTTTCGATGAACAAAGGAGTGGAAAATTGGCGGCAGAGTGTATTAGAGCTTTCATGGAACCAATGCTGGTTGCTCATTTTGGGATGTCCATTACCGTTATTGATGAGCTATTTCAAAGATATGCAGAGAAAGTGGGAGAGTATATGTCCGAGGAGAAATCATCGTATTTCAGCATACTCATTTCCTTACGTAGGAAATGAAAAACGGTTTGGAAATTTGGGTTTTATCAATGGTTTAAGGATTAAAGAATATATAAGGTACGTGTGCAATATTCTTGTAGAAAATTAGGATATCGCTATAGTGATAAACCCTAAATTATAAAGGGGCAATTATAACAATGTTTTTTAGTTAAGGCATTTGATATTCCTTAAATAAATAAATAAAAGAACGTCTAAACCTCTACTAAATATATATTATTATCTCATGTGACATTAACCCATACATCCTTGTTAATTTAAGTTGTGATGTGAGCAAAAAAGCTCGATCAAAGTTGTCTTTTTGGGCTTGAACGAAGTGGGCCTAGATTTGCAAATTTGGACAGGAAACCTACAAAAAAACGTTAACACTCCGATGCTCAAGTCAGTAAATAATTGTGAAATAAATAAGCTTGAATGCAAAAAGGATTTGATGAGAATAAAGAGCATACAATGTGCTAAGTGCAATTGAAAGAGAAATTCCAAGATTCAGAGAGTAAAAGAGACATTACTCGTCCAACCAAGAGGGTTAGCTGGTATTTATAGGGAGAGTTCCTTGAAATAGGAAAATTATGAGGGGGTTAAGACTCCTTGGGAGTTAGTTGATGCCTCACTAAAGTCTTACTCGGACTGGCCTCCCTACAAATGTAGAAAGCGGTTGTGAGATCCGTCCTAGATAGGAAGGAACATTTGGATAATCCTTATCCGACTTTCTTGACCGAGTATATCTCTTCTCCCACAAATCCTTCCTTCGCAGGTTTTTCTTCCTGGGCTCGGACGCGCTTCCTTCCTCCATATAGGCCTTGCTCCCTCCTCCTTATAAGGAGGGCCTAGCCTACTCCTTTAGGTGGGTTGGCATTGGATTTTCCCGGAGGACCTGGGAGGCTGGTGGGTCATTCGTTTGGACTTATACTTAGTAAATGGATTCTCCTAGTATTTTGGGCCGTGGGTATGGACCAATCATTTTGGGGCATATTAAGTTGATTGGCCCTAATATTTTGCTCAATCTAACAATTGCTATTTACTTTTTTTCTGTCCAACCAAAGATTATGATCAAGACTGGTCCGGTATTATGATTGATGAAGGGCAAATTGTAATTCCAACCAAGAAAGTGGGATTAATAATTTGATCTAACCCACTCGAGTTGAATTATTTTTCCTTTGCCTAAAATGTCCTAAAATCTAAACAAGAATGATGGTCCAATTTACCCCAGAAAAAATGTATTCATTCACCTGCCAAAATACTAAACAAATTGTCTAAGAAACAAGTGACGTGCTCAATCTCTTTCCTTCACTCTTAAATTTTTATTTCGCGAATTGTTTTGATGGTAAATTGCATTAGCATCATTTGAGGTTAGGTCTAATTACACGAATACTCCCAATTCTTTGCAAAATTTCAAGTAAACTCTTTGAGACTGTAGTTGTAATTACAAGTACGTCCCCTATTCAATGACGAATTTTACCATAAAACCCCCTGAAGTACATTACACCAGCACATTTTTTCGGAGGTGCATCTATAAATTGAAAAAAGGAACTGAGTGTTTACAAAATTAGGTCTAATTTTAAGGGTATTAATGTAATTCACCCTTATTTTTATGATTGTGAGAAAAAAGTATTGAATTTGTGAAGTGGGTTGTGTTTTTGTGATTAGTTTGATATATTGGAAGCTATGGCGGTTCAAACTATTTCTACACTTTTGAAAAAGTGAGAAGATGAGGGAATATCTTAGAAATTCTTACTCTAATCCACTACAAAGAATTTAACATTTAACCATGGTCTATTGGCATGGTTACATAGTAAATAGTCATTGACCACGGTCACATAATGATTGTCGGTCGTGGTTTTTGGAAGGGTGGTTAAAACATTTGCCATGACTAAAAGCCGTAGCAAATAAGTTTTTTCATGATAGAAAAACTAGTTTATACATCAGTTTTTATTTAATCATAATTAATAATAGTTATTTACCATAATTTTTAGTCATAGTCATTAAAATTATAGCTAATAGTGATTTTTTTTTCTATTGATCGCTCCTCGATATCTTAAAAGTGAGCATTACATCACCTTTTTTGCTTCACCTCTATTCACAAATAATACGACATAAGTCTTATGTCACTCATCTCAAATTCTTGGGCCATTGCCTTCTTCAAAGTTTATACATTTGTGGATTAATTTCCGTTAGAATGAGATCATACATATAATGCACACGCCCACTTGGGCCGATTTTGAATAGAATGGGCTACGGCTACTTGGGTCGTCTCGGTGCGCTTAATGGGCTGCTTGGGGTTGCCTTTAATTTAAAAAAACAATGGCATCAACTACTATAATCTATATTATAATTTCATATTTAAGGGCAATACTAAAAATATAAATAATCTTACTTTTTTCGACTTTCTTCTTAATTTCGTGGCTGGTAAGAGTAGATTTATTTTATGCGACTACAAAAAAATTATTGCTACATGTGCAACACTCAAATGTGTATGCAAAATAAATTTAAGATTGGAAAAATAATTATTATTCTAAAAGTATATTAATTAGATAAATAAAATATTAAAAATATTGAAGAAAAAGGGATGCGGAAGTTGATAGGCGAGAAAATGAAAAGTTGATAGGAGAGAGAAAAATGAGAAATTGAAAAATGAGAGAAAAAAATTAATAAAATATCAAAAAATAATAAAAGAATTGGTAGATCATAAAATTGAAGGCACCAATAGGTTGCTCTTCAATTATATATAGTACTAGTAAGTGTGGCACATTCTATGTATGTGCATATTTTTTAAAATATTAAAATTTAAATATTTTTATAAATTATATTATTTATTTTTTGTAGAATTAAAAATTACCTAAATGTATATATAACATAAAATAATATAATGTATATAAAACAAAATGTACGAGAGAAACTACCCAAAGGTAGTTGTGGCATGATGAATAGGAAAGTTAAAAATAATTAATTAATTTAATTGTTTTTAAAAAGTGGCAGATCAAAATTAATTTGAACACCAAAAAGGTCCTCCCCAATAATATATAGTATAAATAGATAGATATAATCCACAATAGTCCATATGAAGAAAATATTAGCAAATTAACCCCTCATGTGAATAATTGGAAACTCAACATAAAAGAAACTAGATGTATTTTACTATTTTTCTTCTCATTTTGACTTTGTTAGGGACTCATTTGCAATTCACCTCTAATCTTTCATAGGGAGTTTAGTAAATAAAAATTTTGTCCATTTCACATTTATACAAAAATATTAATTTCAAATTTAACCCTTAACACATCTATGCATAATAATTAATTAGTAAGTGTGGCTCACCAAAACGTGTGCGCAATTAATTTAAAATTAAAATAATATAATTATTATTTTTTAAAACGTATATGTTAATTAAATAAACAAAAAATAGTGAAAAGATAAAAAAAATTTTGACGGAAATTATATTGAGAAGAGTGGAGGAGAAAAAAATAAAAATTGAGAAAGAGAAAATTAGAAGTTGAGAAAAGAAAAGAAAAATAGTTGAAATAATTTTTAAAAAAAATAACAGACCAAAAAAGATTGAGACACCAAAAAAGTAATTTTTAATTATAATACGGTACAAATTATAATAAGGTATAGATAATGCAGCGTTTTGTTCATTGTCTTCAACCCCATCTCATTTTGATACGTACGCAGTTAGAATTGAGCCAGTACCATAAGCATATATAATTAAATAAAATAATAACAAAGTTCTAAATTCCGAAAAATGGTTTTATATATGTGAATATACCTTTAAATTTTAAAATATTTTATCAGCAAATAAAAATAGTATGTTTATATAAATCTCCAAGTCACAGGGATAACAATTTGGCACACTATAGTAGCCTCTCCAATGACCATAAAAAAAATGAAATTAATAAAATAGTGAAAAAAATAAATAAATACGAGATCCGTCCCCCAGTACTTGATTCGAGAACAAAATAATTTATCCTCAACTTTTTTTTTTTTACTTTTCGATAAACATCTCTCTGAATTCAACTATTTTTAATATTTGACCGATATTTATAATAAAAAATTAAATACTTTTGTTGTATAATACAAAAATTCTTCCCAATAATATGAGAAAGATAAGACATAATCTTGATTTTTTGATAATTAGCATATATATTTTAATATTTGGTGCTTAGTTTGGGAAATAAATAATTAAAACTAATCTGCAATTTGGGGATTATCTATTTCACTAATCTATAGTACTTTTCCTCCCAACTGCAAAATAAGATATATATATATTAATGAAATATTAACTATTATTATGTCGCTTTGAGAGGATCTTCGTCTGTCTAACTTAAAACTACTAAAAAATAAAATTAAAATAAAATATATTCATCCAAAGCAAAAGTTGGGTTAAGTGCTCATCAATCAAAATGATTGTTCGACCAATCATGCTAAAATCTAGATTGCTCCACATTAATTTCTTGCTAACTGATTGATTAAAATTAATGATTAATCAAAGATATCATCATTATTTCAACAAAATTATTAATTCATTATATATTTCTTATTCTTATAATAATATCATTCTTCCTGTTTTTAGTTATGACTTATTAGTTATCTACCTTGTTCTTTATTTTTTTTTATTTTTTTTTTGAGTAAATTACATTGATAGGCCATGAAATTAAGCTCAAATACACAAATAATTCTTAATTCTGCTTAATTTGTAAAATTACAATTACACCCATTGAGATTTTAGTAGTAACTAGTAAAAGAAACGCACACTCAATGTATGTGCAAATACAATAATATTTTTATGAAACTAATAATTTACTATCAAAATGAAATTGAGTAAAATAAAATAGAGAAAATATATAAATGAAAGAAAAATCATATATAAAGAAAAATATGAATTAGTGGGATAAGAAGTGGAGAGAAGTAGTTACTTGAACATGAGAAGTAGAAAAATAAAATAAATAAATAAATTTTAGAAAAATTAAAATTGACAGATCAAAAATTGAAAACACCGAAATGGTGCTCTCCCTTAATAATAAGGTATAAATTATAAGTATATCCCTTATGCAGTGACAAAAATTTACACAAATACCCCTTATATAAAGTATGTTACACTAACATCCCTTTAGGAGATGTACCCATAATTTTACAAAGACATAAAGTATTTGTATTTAGACATAACCTCAAGAAACTGTCAATATAATTTATTTATTTATTTATTTTTTAATTGTAAAATTTCTCAACCCTTATTTTATTTAATACCATCCATCTAGTTGTACTAACTTTTTTGCACTATATTCATTTTTAGATATATCTAAATAAAATTTTGTGTGGATGGGGTTGAAGTTAGAGCCCTCCCCCCCCCCCCTACCAACCCTCAATATTGTTTAATATATATATATATATATATATATATATATATATACTAGCAAAGTTCAATTATTTAATATAATGTGGATTAATTACCTCAATCTCTACAATCCAGCTGGTTGATATAATAATTGCTATCAAATAGACAAAACCTTGGGCTTGCTTAAAATCAGCATCAAAGTTGGTGGAACCAAATATCAAATGGACCACTATTGCCATCACAAGAATAATTAGGGTTTTTGTTAAATACACCTATGACCGCTCGATTACATTAATCTTGATCGTTCCTCACACGCAGCATATAAAATAAGATCGAACATCTTTTTATCGTGACCCCTCGTCCTGTTGTATCAGTCGGTGCGTCTGCAGGTGAATTTAGCATTCTTCTTCTGTGGACTAACGACCATCCTCCCGATGCTGAGTCATACACGATTATAATAATGTTTTAGGTGACAGACATGACGGGACCACCTCTCGGACTTAATCATGGGGTATTAGAACAAGTTAATTGCTTTATTTGAATCCGTGGACGCGTCCTGATTGGTAGATGGCGACATAGCCGTTGAGATTATCAAGAAAAAGATGTTAATTAATTATGTATTATGGGACAAAACGACAAGCTAAGCACAAGTCATTAGGGGTGATCCATATATAATTGGGAAAATGGACAAGATAAAGAATTTTATTTTATTTTTTATTTTTTATATATTTTTTTCTTTGAAATGTTCTCAATAATCAGCCCATGAAGTAAGCAGATAGGGTTTATTACAGCTTCAATTATCTAACTAATATGGAACTGTCGTGACGTCGTTGCACTATTTGAATATGTTGTTGTCCTTATCTGATCGATCAACAATAATATAGTACTAGGGATTAACTTTGCGTACTTAATTAACGTTCATCTTTTTAATTTGTGTGCTCGAAAAATATTCATTTAAATGTTCTATATATTATTTTATTAACAGTCCTATGTGACACTAAAATAAAATTAACATTTAACCATGGTTAATATTGTTATAGTTAAAACTAAATAGTCAAGGTAAATAGTTATTCACTACGGTCATACAACGGTTGTTGGCCGAAATATTTGTTATGATTAAAAGTCGTGGCAAAAACATTTGCTATGGCTCATAGTCATAGCATAAATAGTTTTCATGGTGGATTATAACAATTTTTATTTAACCATGACTAATAATAATTATTACCATAGTCTTAGTTCGTAGCCAATAAAATTGTAGTAAAAAATAATTTTTTTTCTAGTGTGATACGGTAAGAAATTAGTTTCTGATTAAGGATACAAACTGCATATAAGACGGAGTTTAACTTGAACATTGAAGGATTATTTATCAAGATATTAAATATTTATGATTCTCCTCTCTCACAGCACTTTAAACTTTCAAATAAAGTGATCATTTAACATGTATTACAAACAAGATGTTCTGGATTCGAATCTCATTGTTGTCCATTTATTACAAAAAATAAAAAATAAAAAGATTTTACGTGCGGGACATGGACGTGAGGGGGTCATCACCTCTTGTCAATTATTATTATTATTATTATTATTATTATTATTATTATTATTATTATTATTAAAAAATACTGACTAATTAATCAATGATTACTTCTTTATCACTAAAATGGAATAACTCTAGATACTCTAATCCCATTGCTACTTTTGGAATTTCACTTATCTAAAATTTAAAATATTATATATATTAAATTAATAACAAAAAGGATAAATGCATGATTTTCCGTTTGCTTATTACAATCTTTTGTGCAGTTCTATTTGACTTGAATTTGATTAGTATATATTTATAAACAAGTTGTTAGACTTAGAAAAAGTTAAAAACTGGTTGTTACAATAGTTAACGGTCAAACCATTGAATAGAAAGAAATAGGAAATTTCTTTTCATTAGCTTATAATTAGAGACATCAAGTCTTTTAATTCGAAAAAAATATTATGTTCTTACACTTGAGTTTATGTACCTAAGACTAAAGTATTATTGGTAAGAACACTTCAATTATTAAATTTAGAGCACTAATGATATAATTACAGCTACCTCCTATAAAATTTGATATAATTATGAATACCCCCTCGTTGTTTGAAAAATTAAAAATACGTACCCCTGAGGTTTGTAATCGTCTAACAAATAATCCATTTCTATCCAATTTTATAAGTGAACTGACCAAAATGCCTTTATGCAAATTGAATTTTTTTTATTTAATTGTTAATTTTTTTAAACTACAATGCACTGGGAGAGGTTTCTTAAATTTTTTACACAGATAATTAAATAATAATGTAATTTGTCTCGACCAATTTTTCTATAATTTTTTTTAAAAAAAAATCAAGGACAAAATGGTCAATTTTAGGCCTTTGGTTAGAAATTACAAACCTCAGGGGTATTTGTAATTTCTCAAACAACAAGGGATATTTGTAATTATGCCAAATTTTAAGGAAGGTGGATGTAATTTACCCTTATATTTATATGTGAACATGTATTGAGTGTGCAGATACCATTGGTATAAATAAAATATTTGCAGTTGAGTTCGAAGATAAAAAGTGAAATTACCATAATAGGTCGATCACACTAGAAGAAATATAACTTTTTAACTTAAATAATAAGGATACTAATTAATCACAAATATGGAACGGTTATTAGCTGTTGTTTTACAAGTGAAGTCAAAACATTAATCATAGTAAAAACTGTGGTAAATATTTTGAGCATAGCTAAAATTATGGTGAATGATGATTAATCGTGATCAAAATTCAGATTTTTACATTAATTTGTTTGGCAGTATAAACAATATTAATTTACCCGTGGTCAAAATTCAGATTTTTACATTAATTTGTTTGGCAGTATAAACAATATAATTTACCATAATTTTAAAATTGTGATCCTTTCTAATATAGAGAATAATTATTCTTTTTATATAGTATACATGATTGGGTAAAGAAGGTCAAACCAGACCTGATGATTAATTATATATTGTTAAAATATTAACTCGGATGTTTTATTATTAATTGTTTTCTTCCTTTTTCCACCTTCATTTTCAACATATTCAACCCATAATGAAAAGCAAACAAAAGGAAATTAAAGTGTGGAATAATTAAGATTATAAAGTTCTAAATTTCACTAATAAAATATAATCCTCATTGCTCACATGACTACCACTCATATATAAACCACTGCATATATATAATAGGATAATTACATTTTCACTGTTGACCTATAATTTATTTACATAAATCATTCCTATTTTTAGTATAATTATAAAAATTACCCATGACAGATAAAAAACAGGAGTAATTTGTGTAATAATATCGATATTTTTAGAGATTATATATGTATTTTTCAAAAAATATGAGTGAAACGTAAATGATGTTTGACGTTTCTGATAATGTATTTGTATGTAATCAAAAAATAAAAATAATTTTTGTAATAGAAAAAAGTAGAGCTCAATTACTTAATTAATAATCTTTTTGTTTTTCAATTTGAATTATAAAATTTTATCGAGTCATATTAATTATAAACTAGGATCTAATTAACAAACTTTACTTTCCATTCAAATATTAAAAATAAATTTAGCATCTGTTTAATTTGCGCCTGTTGAATATTATAAACTCGTGAATACTAATATCCTGCAGTTATATTAATTAATTACAAATTAACATCTAACAGACTCTATATTTTAATTATTCTGTTAAAATATTTTACAAGCTTATTTAAAATTGTTAAACAGCTAGTTTATTTAAAGTTCAAGTTGTTAATGAGGAGAAAACTATTTTAATAAACTTAATGAAAAACCTTTTATTTATTATATAGAATTCTGTGAATATAAATAAATGTATAATTAATTAATTGCATATGACTCAAAGTGTTAAAGAGCAGTAGTAGCAGTCTGGTAGTACTGGTGACGAACACTTTAAATATATTGGGAAAAATTTGATGTTGTCTGAAGGAAAGTGCAGTTGTGGTGTGGGGCTTATCAGTTGGTGTCTGGACTTTTATGACTTTGATACAAAAACCACTACTTCCATTCCCCAACTTAGGTTTTGGTGCCCGCAAATTGTGGGGGGTGGGGTGGGGCGGGGGTGGTGGTCATATTCTTTTTCGTGGAGGTAACACTAGCCGTCGCGGCACGTCGTCTTTACATATATATAAAATAATATTGCACTCTTTAAAGTTATTATAAATAAAAAAATATGCATATTAATCAACACATTACATTTAAAAAAAAGAAATAAATAAATAAAAGAAATAAAAACTAACTTAGGGATATTATCGGTATAACTAAAAAATTAGTGTTGCGGTGTAAGTAACCATCATTTATTAGTGAAAACAGGGTTTACTTTAGATTATAGTATAGATACATTGACATTACTGAGTTTAGATTAAAATACACAAATACCCTATAATGACTCGATTGTGTAATGAAGATTCTACAAAAAAAAAATACTTATAAAAAAAGCATTGTGAAATTGTTGGGGAGGCCTAGCTTAGTTGGCGAAGTTAAAGCCCTGTGATCCTAAAGGTCATCGATTCGAACCCCTGTGTGGGTTGATGTTATTTTTACTGTATAGTATGTATGATTTATTGTTGTAATAGCTAGGTATTAGTTTATGTGATATTATTGATTTGATTGTTTGTAATTGTCTGTTCGATATTGATAATAGCTAGGTTTTAGTTTATGTAATATTATTGATTTGATTGTTTGTAATTGTCTCTGTTCGATATTGATAGCCGACAGGACTGAATGTAATCATTTTATTTTTAATTAATAAAATTCATCGCTTTCAATTCAAAAAAAAAAAAAAGTATTGCGAAATTACAAATACACATCTTGAAGTTATAGTTGTAATTACAACTACAGCTTCTATTGAGAGACAAAATTTATACAAAAAATCCCCTAAAAAATATTACACTAATACCCTTAAAGGGGTATAACTATAATTTTATAAAAAATAAAAAATATTTGTATATATATTAGACTAACCTCACGAGATATCAATGTAATTTACCCTTTCTCGTTTTGTTAAAGTTTTTCAGAAATGAGGTAGATACAACTTTGTAGGGTTAAAGAGAGTTTGCGGTTATTTTTTTTTTTTTTTTTTCAGGAATAAGTTGTCAAAGAAATTGTAATCAAGCTTAGTTCTAACAGTATAGTTAAAGTCTTGATATATACTGAGATTTTAATTATTTTTGAAATGTTATAAAATAAATATGTGTGTTTTACTTATTTTATACACTATAAGAAATATGACATTTAACCACGGCTAATTATCGTGGTTATATTAAATTAGTCGTAGCGAATAGTCATTAATCACGGCTAAGCAACGGTTGTCGGCGGTGGTTTTTGCGAGGATGGCTAAAAGTCATGGCGAATATTTTTACCACGGCTCTTAGCCGTGACAAATAATTTTTTTGTGGTGGAAAAGTTAGTTTTTGCAATGGTTTTTATTTAACCTTAGTTAATAATAATTATTTACCATGATTTTTTGCCATAATCATTAAAAATGTAGCTACTAATAATTTTTTTTCTAGTGACAGTAATTGAAAATTGATTTTTTATTATTTTTATAGTATAGTTTATATGTTGATTGTCAGTTATTTTTGTGATAAATGTTGTTGATGTAATCTTATGTATTATTATTGCATACATTCATAAATATGTTTTCATCGCCGACAAAACTTAATTTAGTTGACGAAATTGATACCTCATAATTTTTTGGTCATGGGTTCGAATCCATCAATAAATGGGTATTGCCCTACTTCGAAATTATTAATTAGTTATTTATATTCAATATTAATAATTAATATATATTAATTAATAATAATTAAAATTTATAATGTAATTGTAATTGATCCGTAAAAAAATTGTCACAGGAATTTCTGGTCACTGGAGAGAAATGATGGCATGGAACTAAGAGAAATATTCAGTTGCAGGATTTGACTAAGTATTCATTATTCAACTCAAGATAATTTGCAACTTGCACCGACAAGATGACCACAATATGATCCCTACCAAAAAATAAAATATTCAATAGTAAAAAATATAAAATTAAGTGATAATTTTAATATCTACAATAATCATATATAAGTGGCAAAAAACAAAAAAAAGTTCTCATAGTGATAACTATTTTTATAAAAATTATCATTAGAGATCAAATATTGTATATAAAATTGTCACTAAAAATAATTAGCTGGTAAAATATGTATATCGACAATAATTATATATCATTATTCATTACTATGTTTGTGTTGTCATTATATGTGTCACTAATAATACGTATTGGCAATCTTTTTCACAGTTTTTGTCGGTAAAAGTTATCTTGTGATAAGATCTATATTATTGTCGCTTATTTTAGTGACTATCTTAAAATTATCACTTAATATTTTGCCAGTTGTTATTAGTATTGTATTTCGTTGTATTATGTGGTTTTTATAACAATGAAAGTTGATAAATCCATAAAATATATTAAATAAAAAAAATAAATTTTAAAAATTACAATTATATATGATTTTTTTTCTTGCAATTATTAAATTATTTCTTGAAATCTTTGAAAAATTACTTCACAAGAAAATATGCATCATATATATTAGAAGAAATGTGACTTTTCATTATAATTAATTATTATAATTAAAAGTAAAAAAACACACGGCTAACTAATTAACCACCACCGTGCAACATTAATCGTTGCTTTGCAAGCGATGCTAAAATATTAGCTAAAACTAAAATTATAACAATTATTTCGGCACAAGCAAAAAACCATGACGCATATTGGTTCATCGTGGTCAAAATTTAAGTTTTTACATCGATTTTGATAGTGGTTGACAGTATTAATTCTTCACAATTTTGATATCTTAATAATTTCTAGTATAGAGAGTATAAATTTAATTTTTGTAAAGATATAAAAATATATTAATAAAATTAAAAAATGTAGTATATTCAATTAAATGGAGTAGGGTAGTTATTTTAAAAAATGTAGTTGAAATTAGTTGGTGAAAAATTGAGGAAGAATTTAAGCATGATGGAGGGTGTGGGGTCGGGGGGGCACGTGGCGAGGTCCCACAAAGGGCGCTCGCTCTTTGACCGAATGAAAGGGACTGCGGCCACGTGGCCAACAGCTATGTCTGAAAACCCTTTTTCTTGCCTGTATTTGACTTGTTAACATCTCACGTGCCTCGGGCTCGTGCCATCCCATCTCCAATCCACCCCCCCATGTTTGTGCGTGCACTGTCACACTAGTTTGAGACCGCAGGGGTTCCAAAAATTTTACGCAGAATTACACTCTCCTTTAACGAGGGTTGGTGTAATTATACGTAAACTCTTTGTGATTTAAAAAATTATATTTACTATTCTTGAGGTTTGTTTCGTCTAATAAATGGGTCCCTTCATTAGTCAGAATTTACCGAATTTATTAATATTAGCAAAAATAAAAGTTGAATTAAAGGTGAGATTTGTTATCGATTGACTTATTACTGACTTATTGTAGGTCAAACGAATCTTTTTATGACCAAACTACCCTTATATATCGTCACTCGTTAATGCATGAGAGAATTTATATTTTCACGGTTTAAAGGGTAATTTAGTCATAAAAGATTTGTTTGTCCAACATTAAGTCATTAATAAGTCAATTGAGGGTAAATATCGATTTTCATTCAATTTTTTTGCTCATATCAACAAATTTGGTGAATTTAACTAACAGAAGGACCTATTTGTTATATAGAAGCAAACATCAGGGGTACTAAACATAATTTTTCAAACCACAGGGAGTCTACGTGTAATTACACCAAACCTCAGGGGAGGGAAGTATAATTATCCCAAATTTTTAAGTGCATTCATGAAATACATTGGTTAATTATCATGGTTAAATATATATACCTATACTATTATATAAAAAAAACTTATTTTTCATTTACAAATAATGATTAATGACACAGTCACATCATTTTTTTGTAATGTCGAAAATAACCATCCACTGATATGATAACTACTTTATTCAACTTTTCAAATTTTATATTAATTGATACATTAGCTTTTTCTTTCTTTCTTTCTTTTTTTCTTTTTTTAATGTGATGTGTTAGTTTATATATTTTATTCTTATTTATAATATATTTTAAAGCGTAAAAAATTATTTATTATATGCACGCAGGAACGGTGTGCCATGACGGCTAGTATAAAAGAAACTCATTTTTTACCCACAAATGGCGGTATGACACTGCCGCACCACTTTTTTGTAATGTCAAAATAACCCTCAACTGGTATAATAATTACTTTATTCAACTTTTCAAATTTTAAATTAATTGATAAATTAGTTTTTTTCTTTCTTTCCTTTTTTTTTTTTAATGTGATGTGTTAGTTTATATATTTTACTCTTATTTATAATATATTTTAAAGCGTAAAAAATTATTTATTATATACACGCAGGAACGACGTGCCACGACGGTTAGTTAATATAAAAAAAAGCCTTTTTTATTCATAAATGGCGGTTCATGACACCATGACATCAATTTTTTGGTATGTCAATATATTTCCCGAGTTAGTTTTCTTTCCTTTTCTTTCTTTCTTTTTTCTTTTTTTACATGTAATGTGTTGGTTTATCTACACTAATATAAAAAGAAAAGACTTTTCACACTTACAAATGGCGGTTTTTGACACCGTGACACCAATTTTCTAGCTAAATTGCATTTTTGGTCCCACATTGAAGGCTCGGTGCCATTTTTAGTCCCATGATTTAGGGGATTTTGTTTTTGGTCCCAAAATGTTAAAAAAAATTCGCAAACTTGGTCCCACTAGCAACTTCCGTTAAATTCTAACGGAAAGTTGCAAACGACGTCAGTTTCTCACCTAACTCCCATTTTTTGTTATGCTGCACGTGAGGTGAGGTTTTGGAGGGAACATTGCCGCCAAATTTGAGTCTTTTCTCCCTATAAAAGAAGCTTGGGTACCTACAATGAAAAATATGAGTTTCTTCCATATATTTTATTTTTTGTTGGTTTTGCACTATTATTGTGAAGACGATGAAAATATTGGAAATTAGCCGCATCAACTGCTACTGTGGACAGACTGCAAAATGTGTACTTCTTGGACGAACAAAAATTCGGGTAGGCAATTCCATGCATATGCGGAATTTGCGTACTTCTTGGACGAACCAAAAATGCGTAATTCTTCAGCCTCTTTTCAGATTGGACAACCTTTTTTGTTGTGGCCAACACCACCACGGAATTTGCAATTGATGTTGTTGCGCATGCATGGATCCGCCTAACCGGATTTTGGTTCGTCCAAGAAGTACGCATTATAGGACAAAAAGTATGAATGAACTAAAATTACAGGACTAAAAATATAATTATGCAATTATAGGATTGTACAAATAGTATAGGTGGTTGATAATCTTCTATTATAAGTGCATGTATATTCCTGTATAATATGTAGAAACTTGAATAATAATAGATTACTTAAAGAAGAAATATGACTTTTTTATGATTAATATTTGAAAGTAAAAATCGTGGTGATTTCTAATTAGTCGCGACTACTTAATAGCTATTAGCAGTTGTTTTTATGATTGGCATTATAGAATGCTAATTTATAACAACAAATTCATCTAATAATAAGTTGGATGTCAATTTAAAGGTTAATCCATAGATTAGATTGAAAATGATAACTAATGTGTATTTGTCCCATATTGAAAGAATGAGGGATGTTGTTGAGTTTTCATAAGTAGTTCTTCGGAAAAAGAATCTCCTTATATTGAGTTCAAAATTCAATTTGAATTGGAAGTGTTATTGAAGACTTATGCAAACTTAACACGCGTGTCGTCGCCGCCCGCTCGTCCCAGTTCCTGGCGTGGGTTGGGGTGCAAGTGCAGATGCGGACAAATGTCTTAGTCTTAGTATATATATTTTTTCAGCAAAAATATTTGTATTTTACTTGAATTAATGTCAGTAGTTCTAAACTTTGTAATAGTCGGCAGTTTCCTAACAACTGATTGTACTGGCGATTACTGTTTAGGTCATTAATTAAGGTTTAATGTTGGTTGTTACGATTTTGTAATTTCTGAAATGTTTAGACGTTTCTAGCAATTATAACTCACGATTTTAATGTCGTTTATGGCTACTGCTGCCTGGTGCATTGTATAAAGAGCTCACCTGTAGCACTTCAAAACACACCAACAACACGACGAACAAATCTTCTTTCTTTTGTCTCCTCTCACTTTCCAATCATTCTCTGAGTGTTGTTGAGGAGAATTTCAACATGGTACAACATGAAATTTTGGTACCGTCTTATCCCGAGAGAAGTGACGTTGTACTCGGTGCACGGTTAGAACGGTACCTCTAATTTCTTCAAAGCAAGCAGATTTTTTACGATTCGGTATTTGAAAAGAGTTGTTATGATACGACTTTCAATCAGATAAGTTTCCTGTTTATAATTTGTCGTTGACAACAGATTTAAAGTGTGTTTTGTTTGTCTTCCGATTTATTTGTTTGCAAACTAGTTAATTTGAATTGCTTATTACAAAATTGTAAATTGGATATCTTTAAACTCGTGATTCGTGTTTTTGAAAACGTTGTCTTGTTGTGCTATTATTTGCAACCGTTGTGAGCGAAAGAGTTAAACTCCTCCTAACAAGTGCAATTCTAAGATTTTAAATCATACTCATTAACAAGAATCTGCCTTATAATTCAATTCGTTTATCATTAGACCAACAACGTATTGGTGACCATCCCCTATAATTATAACGCTCACCTGATTCACTATATGTGAATTATGAGGGAGGGTACTGAAGGATGAAAAATTCCAGTCTTAGGTAAAACGGCAACAAATAACTGAGAATTAAATAAGATCAAGTGAACTGCATAACTAATTTTTTTTTTTGGGTAAATTAACCAACATCCTTTAAGATTTTACATAATTACGAATTTTTCTTCATTGTTTAGCCCTAAATGTTGAGGTGAAAATTACTACTTTACCTTAATTGTTTCCTTTTTAAAAAGAAAAACATATCAAAAAATGTAAAAAAAAATAATTTGTGGGTGAATAAAGTAAAGAACCCATAGGCATATTAGTCCAAAAAAATATTTTTAAAAATTCTAAAAATATATCAAATTATACTTCATAATCCAAAAGGCATTTTGGTAAGTTCACTATAAAATTTGAATAGAAACATAATGGAGGCTAGCAAAATGAGTTTGATATTAGACGGGCATTAAAATGAGTACAATATTTATAATTTTTAAAAAAATAGAAAGATATTAATAATTAAATCAAATATTAAAGGGGGTGGCTAATTTACCCTTTTACTTTATTTATTTATTGGAGGGGTAAAGTAGTGACTGCATTAGTTGTTGACTACGTTAATAGAGAGTTGTTGAATCTGTCTGTCCGATGTTTCTTGTGCAAGCAGAGTTTTCCTAGGTTTAGAAATCCATGTTTTGGGCAAAGCTGACAGATAAGAAACAAGCACTCTCTTGGAACTTTACACAAATCTCTACTGATTTTATCCTTTTCTTTTGGCACTTCAAATATTTTATTAATTATAAGATAATGTATTATATCTCATATTTTTTATATAAAAAAAAACAGTTTATTTATGCATAATATTAAAAAGATATTATATATATATCTATGTATATATATTAAATAAAATACGAGATGTTGTATATAAAATATTGGATTGATCATACTTTTTTCTGCTCCGATGAAATTTTCAAAAAAGATAAAAGTCTTTTTTACATTATTCACTATTTTTACAGGTAATTTATCTATACTATTATATAAAAAAAAAATCATTTTTTACTTATAAATGGCGGTTAATGACACCACTGTATCATTTTTTTGTAATACCAAAAATAACCCTGAACTCATAAGATAACTACTTTATTCAACTTTTTAAATTTTATATTAATTGATAAATTACTTTTTTTTCTTTCTTTCTTTTTTTTTTTAAATGTGTTGTGTTAATTTATGTATTTTACTCTTATTTATAATATATTTTAAAACGACAAAAATTATTTATTATATACATGCAGGAACGGCGTGCTACGACGATTAGTACTATTATAAAGAAAATACATTCTATACTCACATTTTGGCGGTATTGATGTCTCTATACCAACTTTATATATACCAATTATACCCTTACATTAATTATAAACGGGGAAATTGCAATTTTGCTCCTGTATGTATAGGGGGTTGGCATTTTTAGTCCTGTATGAATTTATTTTCGCATTTTAGTCCTGTAAGTTCACGATTTTTTGCGTTTTTGGTCCTATTTCGGCAAAAATGTCTGGAATTTTTTTTAAAATGGCCGGAATAGGACCAAAAATGCAAAAATTGCGAACTTACAGGACCAAAATGCAAAAATAAAATCGTACAGGACTAAAAATGTCAACCCCCTATACATACAGAACCAAAATTGCAATTTTCCCTGATAATAAAAAATTATATATAAATGGAAAAATTGTAATTTTGGTCCTATATGTATAGGGGGTTGGCATTTTTAGTCCTGTACGATTTTATTTCCCATTTTGGTCCTTTAAGTTCACGATTTCACGTTTTTGGTCCTATTCCGACGAAAATGGCCGGAATAGGACCAAAAATGAGAAAATTACGAACTTACAGGACCAAAATACAAAAATAAATTCGTACAGGACTAAAAATACCAACCCCCTATACATACAAGGCCATGATTATAATTTTCCCCATTATAAACTAGCCGTCGTGGCACGCCGTCTCTGCGTGCATATAAAATAATACTGCACGTTTTAAAGTTATTGTAAATAAAAAAATATACATATTAATCAACGCATTGCATTTATAAAAAAAAAATGAATGAAAGAGAAATAAAAATAAAAACTAACTTAAGGGTATTATCGATATAGTCAAAAAATTGGTGTTGCGGTGTAAGTAACCGCTATTTATTAGTGAAAACGGGGTTTAATTTATATAATAATATAGATACATTTAATTAATTTTAGAAGTTAACTGTAACTACCTTATGTTTTTAAATATTCACCTTTTTTTTACCAACAATTATTACTATGTTTAACCCCATGTTGAGCCCCACTTTCTCCACTTTCATCTCATGTCAATTTATTTATTTATTTATTTTTTCATCTGCATATGAAAGACGAAATTGATGCAATTCTAGCATCTGTCTACTTCACACCACTAAGTAAACACCTTGGCACAAGCTTCTTGCTACTCAAGATGTGGCTCAGATATATTTCAAGACCAACATATTTTGAATGCTTATTTTCAAGAAAGCCTAGAACAAAAGCATTGTTCAATAATGGCATCCACATCCAAATTATTATCAACAACACCGTTTCTGATTTATGGAATAAGTTGATTGACTTTGGCAATTATTATTAGGGTAAATTACATCTATTTTCAATGAGGTTTGAAATAATTACAAATACCTTCTTGTTGTTTGAAAAATTATAAATACCCCTTGAGGTTTGTAATTTTCAACCAAAGCCCTGAAATTGAAATGGTCAAACTTGATTATTGATACATTATGTGAATTTAATATTTAACACTTTCTTAGTGTTTTTTTTTTCTTTTGTAGGAAAAATATATGTTATTATTTTACACCACCAAATATTAGCATCGCGTACATTGGAGGTTTCTAGCTGGTTTGAGAGACCAGCTTATAAAACACATGCAACACCCGATTCATGATAGCAAATTTTCGTTTACAAGTTTATGTTGTTGCAACTGAAGCTTAGTTTGTAATAATATGCTCATTTTTATGATTTTGGAGATTGTCCATGAGGTTGTTATTATCTTTCCGAAAATTGGGGTTCCATGTTAATTTATTTGTCATCTTTCCCAAAATTTTTCACAATGGAGTTTATGTTTTTATTTGTATTTTTTCAATAAAAGTAACATTATACCGTTTTAATTTTAGTTCAAGATACACATGGATTTCAACAATTTTTAATGGTATTAATTCACTACAAGAAAATAGCTTAATAGCAATGAAAAAATTAAATGATAAAATCAGCGTCGAGTTAATTACCAAATAAAATTTTCATTGCTAATCTACATTATTTGATATATATATTAAACAATTCCTTGCTTAATTTGTTAGCAAGTAAATTTTTGTTGCTAAATGTATTAGCAAGTAAATTTATTGTATTATATATTATAAATTAACAACAATAATTTTACTTGCTAATTAGCTCGACGCTAATTTTTTTTTTTGTTGCTGTTGAAGAATTTTCTTATAGTGATTTTTTATTTTATGCTACGAGCTATTTGAGTTGATCTAAATTTGTTATTTCGAGATCTATCATGCAATGTTGATAGGTAAAGATGATTTTTGTGTAGAAAATGAATTATTTGTTTTAATATGTACGTTATAATATTAGTAAAATTATGCACACAGATATTGCGTGCCACGATTACTAAGTATATATAAAGAAAAAGAATGGTCATACAATATTTATGATGTAGGGATTGATTCAATTGTGCATACATCTTTACTACTATAAAAAAAACAAATACTAATGACAAAATATTAATTGACATGCCGTGCATAATGCTATATATATAAATTAAGTTAATACAATTATACAGATTTTATTTGATCAAATTAAAATAATATTTAAAAATTTTATTAATGTGCATTTCTTACCTTCAATATCATCAAATAAACACTATTATTATTTAACATGTGAGAATCATTATTCTGATAAAATAATTTTTTCATTAAATATAAATAGTTAGCGATATTTTAAATATATATTGCAATTTTGGCATCTCATCACTAATTAATAACATCATTTTTTTCATTTTTTTTTCTTGTATTGCTTAATATGATTAATTTCAAGAGTTATAAATTTGTGATTTCTGGGTTTTTATTTACTATTATCAGATCAACTTTTAATAATTAAAAATAGATGAAAGTTGAAATCCAGGTTGGTTGGTAATTCGTTAATTGGCCAAATTAATTACCCCAAAAAGATGGAGCCTATAAAGACACCATACGCCGCGGCTGCATAATCTATCTATATATATATATACATACATAAACATAAATACTATATAATAAAATAATATAATATAATATATAATAAAGCTAGCCAGGTTGTTCCTGATCACTATTTGTTGTTTTAACATAAATAAAAAAGAAAGTACATTTCTCACCCATTTTGGCCTTAGTAATTAATTTTCTATTCCGGTCAACCATTATTTAATTAAACACATAAAAATAATATATATACATATATATAAATATGTATGGGTTATAATGAATTCCTAAGTACGTAGACTTCTAAATGTTGAATAATTTCAATATATCTCATAATTCATTTGCTGACAAACAAAACATATTATTATATTTCGTAATCAAGGATAAATTAATAGGAAAATATATCAATTATAAGTTGTTGAATTCCCACTTATTATCTCAACTCTTTTAAGTATTATTCATGTTATATGGAGTATATTAAAAACAACAAATAAGGACTAATAGTTAGTTATATGAAGACATGCATATAAATATATGAATTCGGTTAACTTAGAAGTTGTTCGATTGAGCTTGTAATTAATTCAACATATTTTATTTTGACATTTATAAAAATGTTGAATCTCATTTTAAATAAGTTTTTGAATAAAATAAAATTATCAAGTGGATAAAACATTAATCACGACAACTTTATAATTAAAATGGAGTTACTAGAATTTTACAAATAAGTTAAAAAGTTCTTAAAAAAACTTTTATAAGCTCATATAGCATCTTTGTTTTAGAAATTATAAGCTCGTTTTTTAATACATTTATTAAATATCGTAAAACATCTTATAAAATGTCTGAAAATTTTAATTTATTAAGCTCCTTCAAACCCTTTTCATATTACACAAAATTAAGGTCAGGTCAATTTCAAAAAGAATGTATCAGAGGTCACGTCAATTTTCAATTATATATATAATATAAATAAATCATATATAATTAAGTCATGTAACTTTTTTAACTTAATCACATCATAGGCTCCAAGTTATATATATATATATATATATAACTAATCCCACCTTTTATTTATCCAACTATAGTGATTAAATAATCAGAGAATTGTACCTTTAGCACATATGTAATTATTATATTAACTCAAATGTTTGGGGTTAATTAATTATGGAAAAAGAAATCTTAAACTAGATTACTAGAATCGAACTTAGGAGTTTTAACAATTACGCTATTCAATTTTTGTCATTAATAATAATCATCAGTCGTTGCTACTAATGATGCTTTACAAAAGGTGGAATAATTGTCCTCTTCCCAAAAAAAGAATATTTTTATTGAAAGACGGTATTAATATTCGTTACTAGAAGCAGTTGAATGCTATGCGTGTAGATAATCGTCATGTAATTGAAGTACAGTTTAAAAGAATGATTAATTATAAAGTGAATAAATACTTGTAATGTGATTGCCATGAAGACATCTCAATAGTCTGAGTTCAAGATTTCTTATTAGAGGTCTTGTGTTCGAATCTAAGTGTGTGACGGAGTTCGGTGTATACGTCACTAAAAAAAAAAAAAAGCAATGTGATTGATCTTGTGTTGCTAAATCTATTCAGAGATTCAGAAAAAATAATAAGAAGAATAAATTTCCTTCCCACATCTGAAAAAGAATAGGTGGAATGGAAACACAATATATTTGTTTGATAAATATAAGGGTGAATTATAATGATATTTCATGAAGTTTGACATAATTACAGGTACTTCCTCATTGTTTTAAAAATTATAGATACCCTCTGAGGTTTGTAATCATCTATATCCATCCATTTTTATGGGTGAAGTTACCAAAATGCCTTTAAACAAATTGAATTGTTTTCTTAAAATTTTCTAAATTTTTTTGGATAAAGTGCGCAGGGAGAGGTCTCTTACGTTTTTTCCACAGAAGAGCAATAATATAATATACCTCAACTGAATTTTTTACAATTGTAAAAAAAAAAATCAAGAGCAAAATGGATAATTTCAGGCTCTTGGTTAGAATTACAAACCTTAGGGGGGGTATTTGTAATTTTTGAAATAACGAGAGGATATCTATAATTATATCAAACCTTAAGAAGGTCATTGTAATTCACCCTAAATATAGTACACATACTAGTTAAATCTTCTTCTACTCAGAGTTTTTTTTATCAGTATAGCCTTCTGATACTCAAATCAATTTTTGTTCCACTTTTAGAAAAATTACAGAGTAATTAAGATTTATTGGCACAATTGCATTTTTCACCCAATCGAATAGAGGGATCTATACTTTATTCCTATGATTTACGGATGTTTTAAATGGTCCAAACAATTCAAGTTTTTCTCACATTTAGTTCCAAAAGTCACTTTTTTGTCAAAAATAACTGTCAATTTTTTTACGAACAGAGCTTCTTAAGACTAAATGTAAAAAAAAAAAAAAACTGAAATGTTTGGGCCATTTAAAAAATCGTATAAAGTGAAGGACCAAAGTGTGAATCCCATTATCCTATGGGACGAAAAATACATTTCACCGACTAGGCAGTAACATACCTTTCTAACGAGAGAATGAAGAACACTTACATTGTTCTTTTTTATATGATAGTATAGTTATATTTTACCTCCTAGATTGTTATTATTAGAAAGAAAAAAAAATATTCGCACATTTAATGGGACTTAAACACATTAAGAATTGCACATTTGTCATTTGAATTTGCCTCTTTCATAATTAATATATATATATATATATATATAGATCACATTAATTACAATATTTTTTTAAATTTTAAATGCATTTAATTATGGCGACCATCACATATAAAAACCCTTAATTTAAAACTCTAGGATGGAGCACAAGACTTGCCGGATGGCATTGAGACAAAACTTTCAAGAATATTCATTGATGTGAAAGAAAAAATTGACTTTGCATGTAACTTATTAAGGTTAAAAGGGATTTATCAATTGGTAATAAAAAGAAGGATAATTAAATAAATGAATTGTACGGTTTAGCATCTTATTATCATTACAATTAAGATGATCAAAAACAATTTCCATTTACAACTTTTTAGATGATTATTTAAGCTTTTTAAATCGAGAAATTATCCATAATTAATCTATTGTTTCTCTTATTCCTTTTTTTTTTTTTCTTGTTCTTTTTCCTTCCTTTCGTTCTCTGTGTCTGGGTCAATAGTTTTTCACTCCCGATTCACGTTTAATTAGAGCGCTTTAAAATAAAATTTAACCTTAAAATAATATTTTTATAGTTTATTTAAAATAATGGTGTGATATACGATGGACCCTCAAATTTTATTTCAAGATTTTTTTTATAATCTTTTTTTTTTTGGAGTTTTATACTATATACACGAGAAAAAAAATTATCATTTTACCATGACTAATTGTCATGATTAAAAATAAATAGCCGTAGTAAATAGTAATTTACCACGGCCATACAACGGTTGTTGGCTGTGGGTTTTGTAAGTGGCTAAAACAATTGCTACAGCTAAAAGCCACGGCAAAAACATTTGCTATGGATCATAACCATGGAAAAAATAGTTTCATGGTGGATAATTTAAATTTTTGCTATGGTTTTTGTTTAACCATGATTAATAATGAGTAGTTACCATAATTTTAGTCCATGGCTAATAATATAGTAGCCAATAGAAAAAAAAATTCTAGTGATATTTTTATTTAAATTTAATGCCAAAACTAAAGTATTGGGTGTTAATTAATTATCATAACGAGGGACTATATATATAATGTTACAAACATCTCTTTCTTTTTGTAAAATTATAAATATATCCAATGATTATATTATAAGAAATATTATACCATTTAACCATAATTAATTATTATAATTAAAAATAAATAATTATGATAAATAGTAATTGATCCTGGCCACGTAACATTTATTAACCATAGTTTTCGCGAGTATAAAAGTATTATTTTTGTCGTGGTGGATGAATTAAATTTTTATATCAATTTTATTTAATCTTATAATAATAATAATTTATTATAGTTTTTAGTTTCTAGACATTAAAATGGAGGCAATAATAAATTTTTCTTTGTGGTTTACCCTTCTTTTTATCCTTGCCTTTTTCTCTTTTGGGCTCTAGGTTTTGTGACAGGGATAGGTTTGTTGCTCTTAGGTTGAGTTGAAATTTAGACATTTGAATAATAGAATGTGGTTGGGGAAGAAGGACAGAAATTATAGAAATCCTAATCACACGTTACATATATTAATATATATATAGTATGGGTCATTATCATTATTACATCTTTTACTTGCACACATGAATAATAATTATGTATATATATTCACTCTCACTCTAATTAATCCCCCTTTGCCTACTTTCTCTCACTTTTAAATTTATTCAACTTCTCTATTTTGATTTATTATTTTATTTCTTTTACATATGTACAACATATAATAGTTATATTAATGCTAGTTTATTATATGCAGATAATATATACATGAAATATTGAATAAAATATATATAGATTCCAAATAAAAGGTCCAGACTAGCTAGTATATTGGCTTAAATGTGTTTTTAATTTCGTAATTTAGTTCATTTGATGTTTTCGTTATTTTAACTTTCTAGAGTAGCATTTTCAACAAGAAATAACATTTAATCATGATTAATTATCATAGTTAATACTAAATAGCCTTAGCAAATATTCATTGACCACGGTTACGCAACGGTTGTTAATTAGCCGTGATTTTTGCGAGGGTGGTTAAAAATTTGCCGTGACTAAAAGGCATGGCGAATATTTTTATCAAGGCGCTTAGCTGTGCCAAATAAGTCTTTTCATGGTGGAAAAGCTAGTTTTTACATCAGTTTTTATTTAACCGATAGTTAATAATAGTTATTTACCATGGTTTTTAACCTTAGTCATTAAAAAAATAGTTAATAGTGATTTTTTTCTAGTGATTTTGGTTATGTACATGTATCATTTTAATTTTTGCGATTTTAGTCATATTTTTCGCCGAAGTTCACCTCCACCGGTGAGAAGGGTGAAACTCCAGCCAAAAAAAGGACTAAAATTGCGAAAATAAAAAGATTCAGGACCAAAATACTACCTTAGAAAGTTAAATGCCAAATTATTAGAAAAAATTAGCTACTATGAACAGTAGCCCCCATTTTAAAAGATCACTTGAGATGCACATGCATTTTTTCTACGAGAAGGGTGAACTCCGAAAAAAAAAAAAATTCAAAAATAGCGAAGATTAAAAAGAGCAGGATCAAAATGATATCTATCCTAAAAAATTTAAAAGACGAAAACACCAAATAATCCAAGTCACGAGATCAAAAATATATTTAAGCTAATATATTTGCATCATTGAACCACAATATATATATATATATATATATATTGTTTTATTATATATATTCAAAAAGAATATTATATACGTAAATAAAATATATAAAATCAAATATTAATTTAAAATAAACAATTCAAACTATTTTTTATTACTGCTGAACGACAATATACGTACACAAATGTTTATATATACGTATTGTTTTACTTTAATGAAAAGCCACATATTAATATATAATTATAAACTTCACTCTCATCTTTGAGTATGCTCTTATATATTATCATATATATATATATATATATATATATACCTTTATTATATACAGTTTACTTTAATTTTTTTCTTCTGTCTCTCTCTCTCTCTCTACACTTCTTCCTCAACCTTTCCTTTCTCCCCACTCGATTCCTCTTGTTTTCTATTCGCTCCAGTGCTTGAATTCTTGTTGCTTTAATTTCTTTATCTGCTATAAAAAATTTCACTCCATTTTAATACTGTTTAATTCTTCCCTGAAAATTAGTATTTTTTTTTGCACTGTTCTCTCTTTGTTCAAGTGTATGTATGGCTGGTTTGGACTTAGGTTCAGCTTCCCACTTCGTTTCTCAGCTCCACCGCCCAGACCTCCACCTCCAACGGCCGCCGGATTCAGAAGATGACTCCAACCGCAACCGGTTTTCCGGCGAGAACGCCGACAACTCTCATCAGGGCTTGGACCACACAAGCTCCGGCGGGGATGTGGTAGGCCGTAGACCGCGCGGCAGACCCGCGGGATCCAAGAACAAACCCAAACCGCCGGTGATCATAACTCGAGAAAGCGCCAACACCCTCCGGGCACACATACTCGAGGTGGGCAGCGGCTGCGACGTCTTCGAGGCGGTGGCGACCTACGCGAGGAAACGGCAGCGGGGGATTTGCGTACTAAGCGGAACCGGGACCGTCAACAACGTCAGCCTACGGCAGCCAGCGGCGGCGGGGAGCGTGGTGACGCTCCACGGCCGTTTCGAGATTTTGTCCTTGTCGGGTTCGTTTCTCCCTCCTCCGGCGCCGCCGGGTGCCACTAGCTTGACAATATACTTGGCCGGTGGGCAGGGGCAGGTGGTGGGCGGCAATGTTATGGGCGCTTTAATCGCTTCCGGCCCGGTAATCATCATAGCAGCGTCGTTTACAAACGTTGCGTACGAGAGGCTGCCGCTGGACGAGGAGGACGGGGTACAGATGCAGCAGGCGACGTCTCAGCCGTCAGGCGGTGGAGGAAACGGTGGAGTGGGCGGAAACCAGTTTCCTGATCCGTCGCTGGGGCTTCCTTTTCTCAACTTGCCACTGAATATGCCTAACGGGCAGCTGCCGATGGAGGGTGCATGGGCCGGAAACTCCGGTGGCCGGCCGCAGTATTAGGGCTAATGATATTATAAGGTGAGACAATCATCAACATCATCACAACCACCTTCATCATCATCATCAATACAACCTTAATTCTCTCATCTTTGTACATTATGATTATTGTTCTTGGTCTTTCAATTAGGTCTTGTTTGTCTGGTTTCTGATTTGGAGGAACAAAAAGAAAAAAAAAAAAAAAAAAAAGGAAATTGATCCCTCTGATGTTTCTCTTTTGTGAAACTTTTCCGGTGAGTTGAGAAATAATTTTGAGGTTTAGACTTTCAGACAATGGAATTTCTTTATTGCAACTTGTTCAGTGGTTCTGACCAATAATTAATATATTGCTAAATCTAATCCATTTCTAATTAATTCCTACTAGTTAGATAAACTATAGTTCAAGATAATTAATTAATTAACTATATATATATACCATATAAATAACTATGAATTAATTAAAAAGGTGTGTGTGTGTCACACATTGATTAATGTATTAATTAGAGAGAAAATTAAATCTTGGTATGTTATCTAAGTAAGAAAATAAATCAGTTTTTTATCTTCTATTATAATATGATATTCATTTCATATGACATTTTACCTATCAGTTCGAGAAATCAAGATCCCAACTCTTTTTCAAATCCTATAAATATTGGTCTGATAGTATATTTCATTATAGTTCTATGAATTATAGTATCCTTTCTTATTTGATCCTTTGAATTCCGACTCACTGCATGTATAAATTTTTTTTATATTAAATATGGAAATGATGTTACTTTTTTTTTCTGATAGATATAGATGATGTTAATTAATGGTATATATATATAATAACGTATGAAATACAACATTAATTTGTAATACAAAATTATTTGAACTGAAAATAAACTATGCATGTAATATATATAGTAGGAGGAATTAAGAAATATTAATTAGAATCAAGACCAATTAATCTCCTATATGTATGTACTTGCATGGTAGCTAATTAATTAGGCCAGCAGAGAATAGGGTATGAATAATGTTGTATTAATTAATATTTAGTAGAAAATAGATCCCTTAATTAATTTCCTACCTCTCATGTTTTCTCATTAATTGCCATATATATGGTTCTCTTAGCATGAGTTGTCCTAACCTTAAAATAATATTGTTGATGAAGATAGAAGAAGAAATTAGGGACTTTGTGTTGATTTCATAAGGTAAGACTGACCCTTTTTTGTTCTAAAACAAATATTGATAATTTGCATATCAAATTGTCGATCAATTGTTCATGTCTATATATATATATATATGTATATATGTTTATTCCCATGCATATATATTAAATTGTGTACATACACTTTGGCCCCGTTTACTTTGATGTATTGGCTTGAATAAGAAAATTAGTATAGGATAATATATTATTTACTTTCATGTATGGGGCCCTATACAAATGCAAGACCTTGTATTATTTACTGTTACGGTTGCATAACTTATATCACCAAAGGAGGTGGTATAAGCTATCATGTGAATAATACAATATTAAATGCTTGAGGCAAATGTCCTTTTTACCCTTCATATTTGTGGTAGATTGCATGGGTGACGGACTAATGGATAATTTTGCCATCCAACACAAGTAAATACAACAAAATATTTCACAGATTTTATCAGAATTTAGTGGTACATGTAAATAAACACCTTAAAATTTATATAGGGCTTTTTAATCATTCATTCAGTTCAAAATAATCCTATAACTCGTTTAATTAAGTCCTGCATGTTTACTAAACTTTTTAAAATATCTTATAAAATGTTACTTATAGTTAAGATGTTGTAAAATGTTTAATAATTTTTTAAGAATCAGAGTTTATAAAATCAAAATAATGAGATATTAAGAATTTATAAACTCCTTTGAAACAATGTAATAAGGAACTTCGTAACTTATCTTAAAAATCTTAATTACATGTTAGTTAATTTTTTTTCAAATTAATTACAAATTTGTTATTTTCGTACCATATTATTATAAGGGCTTAACTGCATTTTTGGTCCCTTAACTTAGATTTTTTAATATTTTCGTCTTTTAATTTTTTAGGGTAGCATTTTGATTTTGCAACTTTTAAATTTCGCAATTTCTTCAACTCTTACAAGTTTTAGACTACAAAATCCAATATTCAATTCTTTACTTCTAAGCATATATCATTTGATATTAATTATATTATATTTTATGTTGTCAAAATACCTTTCAGCTTCATCAGCAGCCATATATCATCTTTTCTATTTTTACATATTGCAAATACGTGGTTTTTATCTTTTAATTTTTAGCGTGATATTTTAGTACTGTATCTTTTTAATTTTCATAATTTTAATTCTTTTTTCGGTCAGAGTTCACCTCTATCGGCGGAACGGTGAACTCTGACAAAAGAAAAAATAACTGAAATCATGAAAATTAAAAGGATGAATGACCCAATGCTACCCTCAAAAATTAAATAACAAAAATGCTGCCAAAAGATAGCCAATAGGAATAATAGCCACAATTTTAAAAATTTATGTGAGATGTACATGTAATTTTTTCACGAGAAGGGCGAACTCCGACTGAAAAAAGGACTAAAATCTCAAAAATTAAAAGAATTTATGACCAAAATACTACCCTAAAAAGTTAAAAATGAAAACACCAAATGACATAATCAGTTACGAGACCGAAAATATATTTAAGCCTATCATAAATTATCAGACCAGATATCTTTTATTTTGCTGAAAGTTATAGTCATTACGAATAGTATAAATCAAATTTTTAAATCGTCTAGCAGTTCAAGTGCCATGCTTTAATATTGTACTTTTATCATGGGAGCCGTTATTGTCGCAAAAACCAACATAAATTATCACAAAATTACCAGAAAACTATGAGGCGAATGCACTAAACAAGAATGTCTGCAAACCTAGCTAGCCTCATACTTAGTTTCAAATGTATAATCTTAGCCTAACAACGTATGAAATGTAAAAATTACACTTTTAGTCACTTAGTTTCAAATTTCGGTAGTTCCCTTCGTTCTTTGACCAGGGCAAAATTACACTTTTAGTCCGTAATGGTTCCAAATTGAGAACATTCGACACATTTGATCCTCTGATTTACAAGATTTATGGAACCAAATATATCGAGTTTTTTCAATTTTGAGGTCATTTTGAAAATCCCGTAAAGTATATATATGACTAAATATGTCAAATTTTTCCAATTATGGAACTATTTTGAAATCTCGTAAAGCAAATGACTAACAGTGTTGAACCCCCTATCCTATAGGACTAAAAGTGTACTTCGCCCTTTTGCTAGTTATCTTGAAATTAAAACACATGTCCATAAATATTGGAGAACAAGAAGAAACATATATAGAATATATATATATATATATATGCTCGATTAATTAATCACATTTCGATGCTTTCTGATCATCGTTCTTTATTGTTTTCAAATCGACTGATTCCTCATGTAATAAGATAACATAACTTTATCAACAATTAAAGTGATAAAGTAATAAGCAAGATCTCGCAAGTGGTAACTTAACAAACTCAAATTGTTCAATCACTTTAAAAAAAATAAAAATTGATTATTCCCTACACAATTAATCACTATGATTTAAAAATAGTTGTAAGTCGATACTATCTATCATGGTCAGACAAAATCAATGCAAATATTTAAGTTTGGACACGAATATCAACATTTGTTATGATTTTACCTAAGGTCAAAATATTTGCTACAGTGTCTAGCGGGTAAAATGTTTTTTTGGTCCCGTAAGATTAGGACATTATTTGTTTTGGTACCATAACTTAGGTAAGTGGCTGTTTTAGTCCCATAAAACACGTTTTTCAGTTTTTTTGGTCCCAAAAATCATGTACAATTTAGGTAGGTGGTTGTTTTAGTCCCATAAAATACATTTTTCATTTTTTTGGTCCCAAATATAGGTGGTTGTTTTAGTCCCATAAAACACGTTTTTCAGCTTTTTTGATCTCAAAATGTCATGTGTTGGGACCGAAAAAACTGAAAATTGTGTTTTATGGGCTAAAACAATCACCTACCTAAGTTGTGGTACCAAAACAAATAATGCCCTAATATTACGGGACCAAAAAAACATTTTGCCCGTGCTAACTGTAGCGAATGTTTTGACATCACTTGCAAAAACAACCATTAATAGTTGTTTAACAGCTATGATTAATTAGTATCCATCGTAATTTATATTTAAGGTGAAAAATTTAAGAGAAATTAGAGAAAAGGGAAGAAAAGAAAATTTTTGGAGGGAAATTAAAGTAATTGTAAAGGAGATAATTTACATGGGCCAAAAAGGCCTATAATTGGAGTTCACATATACAGACCATAAAGAATTACATATTCAATCTTTGCGCTTCAATCAAGAAATAATTAAGCACAAAATCGAGCCCACCAACAACGTTTTCTTTTTTAAAAATTACAGTGATATTTATAAAGTAACCAACGTACTATTACAATATTCAGTACACAGTATTATAATATTTTTAAATATACCAATGGGATGTAAATGATTCGAGTCGACCTAAACACATTATTGTTCAAGCTTGTTTGAATTATTATCGAGCTTAACAATTGTGTTTGAATTTAGTTTGATTAATGTTCTAATCGAACTCAAACGAGTTTTACTTGGATCAAACACGAGTCAATCTCGAGTAATTTGATATTTTTAAGTATATTTTATTATTTTTGCACTAATTGAATCGACCTCGAGCCGAGCTCAAAAGTTTACCGAATAATTTTTTTTGTTCAAGTTTGGTTTGTTAAGTTTCATAAATCGGATTCAAACGAGGTTTTATCGATCGATTCCAACTGAGTATCAAACAGTTTGATTATTTTTTGGGTAAATTACATTTTTGGTTCCATAAGTGGACCCGTTTCTAATTTTGATCTCGTACTGTGAGGAATTCACACATTACATCTCATATGTCCATTTTTTTTTCAATTTTAGGACCAAAAGGAGTTTTCCGTTGATTGCTAATGGTAGAATCATGTGATTTGCACGCCTCCGTTAAATTGCTCGGGGTAAATTACATTTGGTCCCATAAGTGGACCCAACTCTAATTTTTGGTCCTACAGTATGGGACTAAAATTGGAAAAGGGTCCACTTATGGGACAAAAAATGTAATTTATCCCGAGCAATTTAACGGAGGCGTGCGGAGTCCGTTAGCAACTAACAGAAAACCCCTTTTGGTCCTAAAATTGAAAAAAAAAAATGGACATATGGGATGTAATGTGTGAATTCCCCACAGTACGAGACCAAAATTAAAAACGGGACCACTTATGAGACCAAAAATGTAATTTACCCTTGTTTTTTCAACCCTATGACTACCAACACCAACTTCAAAACAAATAAAGAAATAATATACACATAGTATAATAAAAAAACGACTAAATACCCTACATTCGGAGGACTCACACTCACGATCTCTTAATTGTGTACTCATCAAACAACCTACGCACGCAACAACATAGACATAGCTAATTAAGATTCCAGTACTGTCTGGTGAACCACTTGTATCAAATCCCACCAACCATTTGCCTTTGGAAATTATACATAAATTAGAACAAGTAGTAATGAATGCTGCATTCGTTCATTTGTTTGAATTTCTTGCTAATTAGTTAACAAAACAACAATAATATGTCAAAAGAAGAAAAGAAAGTTGAGGTTATTACAGCAGTTTACAAGGCTTATCTGCACTGCCCAAAATGTGCACATGACATTCAGAAGCCTCTCCTCAGAATCCCAGGTCTGTGTCTGTCTCTCTCTCTCTCTGTTTGTGTGTGAAATTCTTGCTTCATTCATGGTGTTCAGTGTTCACTACTTTGTATCTACACGTTTCCATCAAAACTATGGAAACATTTTCATTTTTGATGTTCTGTAAACAAAACTGCATGGTAGTTTCGAAATTATCTAGTTTCCTTCAAAACACTTCATTTTTCTTAATTTTCCTGAAATCTTTGAGTTTCCTAAGAAATTTTTAATTTTTTAGCGAAACGTTTATTTCGTACTTTTAGATATAAATATATAAATTTTTGTGTTATGCATAAGTATTTTATTTAATGATAATGGATTTAATATTACGCAAAATTAATAAAGTTATAAGTATAAATATCAACATAATATAGATATTTTATAACACATAGTTAAAAATAAATATTATATTATTATTTAGTTTCAATAGCAACTATATCAAATAATAACTCCAAATATATAATTATACTACAAAAAAATAATTTTATTAATTGGCTAAATGATACAAAATTAAATGGATATGTTTGTTTTAAAAGGAGAAAGGTAATATTTTTAATTTTTTCTATGGCTTTTATGCATGTTGCTTTAATTTTACGACTTTCTGTAGCGTTTTCGAAAAGATTATAATATTTATTAACTCGAAACATGTATTGAAAATGAAACTTTAATCCATCGTATGTATCAACCTTGTGAATATTTGATAAATTGATTTTTTCTAATTGAGGACCCTTATGTTTATCTTAAATTAACTTGACTAATGCATATATATGTATATAATCTACATGATCAAAAAATTATATCGCCCATTTCAGGTAAGAAGTACAATTCTATATATTCAAATGAATTTATATATTATGGGCAAAATTCTCGATAGTATCCTGACTGAAAAGTTAAGCTTAAATACATTTTTGATCGCGTAGATCATTTATTGTTTTTGTCATTTAATTTCTAGGGTAATATTCACTATAAGAAAATAGAAGATTAGCGACAAAAAAATCAAGCGACAATTTTAATATTATCACTAATTATATATATTTAGTGACAAGAATGTTTATTTTGTCACAATAATGAATTTTATGATTTTAATAATTACTATTATTTTGTAAAAATTGTTATTAGTGACAAAATAATGTGCACAAAGTTGTCACTAAATACAATTAGTGACTAATTTATAGTGGCAACCTAGTGACAATAAATAATTATTATCACTATATTATGTTGTCACTAAATTGTCACTATAGATTTGTCACTAATTGTATTTAGTGACAATTTTATACATAATTTTTATCACTGATAATTATATAGTGACAAGATGAAAAATATTGTCACTTAATATATATTTTTAGTGACAACTTTTAAATTGTCATTTGATATTTTGTCACTAAAATCATATTTTCTTATAGTGATTTTTGTCCTGCATTTTTAATTTTTGAGATTTCAATCTTTTTTTTTTCATCGAAGTTCACCATTCTCTTCGAAAAAATGCATGTGTATCACACACGACCTTCTAAAAATTTAGGCTATTGTTTCTATTAACTCATTTTCGGCAGTATTTTTGTCCTTTAACTATCTATGGTAGCATTTTGGTCCTGAATCTTTTTAATTTTTACGAGTTTAGTCATTTTCTTCACCAGAGTTCATCATTTTCGCTGGTGGAGGTGAACTCCGAAAAAAAAAATTAATGAAATTGCGAAAAAAATTTAAGACAAAAAAACTGTCTAAAAAATTAAAGGACAAAACACCAAATGATCAAGATTACGAGATAAAAGATGGATTTAATCCTAAAATGTTAAGTTAATCATATAGTGCGAGATCCATGTAAGGTGCAGATACCAGGGACCTATCAGTCCAGATGTCATTTAAGAGAAACTCGTATATTAGGGAGTCAAATAAATCAGCAAAATTTGTGTGGGTACGTACTAGTCTACTTTAATAAATAGTAGTTGTTGATTTATTGTAATAATAGTTATTGGTGAGTTATACATATTTGGTATTGGTAATTGATGTATATTAATTGTCGATGATTGAAATTCAGTAATTATACTAGAATAAATGGTAGATTACATTGACACCTTTTGATGTTATGTCTAAACACACAAATATGGTCTACCTTTCTGAAAAATTACATATATGATATGGTAGTGGTTTTTAGTGGAGTGAATGAGAAAATCACCTCGGCATAATAATACTTCCCAAGTCTAGTGAGAGAATTTTGTACGTATGTATTGTCAAATCAATGAATAGTAAACTCCCTTTAAAAAAATAATATGTGGAGTATTTATAGTGATGTTGGGGATTTTAGGGTGTGGTCAGGTGTATATATTTATTGCGAGGTTTACTTATAAAAAAATTACTTTTATACCCTTATAAATAAATAAATATTACTAATATATCCATCATATAGCCCCCCACTCTCGGATGAGTTACTAGGACTAAGACGAGTGAGTCGTCCGAGAGTAAAATTACAAGAAGCATTTAGGGTCACTCAAGCTACACAACTATTTGGATTATATTGAACAAGTTAATCGGTCCAAAATTTGTGACCCAAGCCGTTGGATGGTGGGGAGGAGGTGGAGGTGATCAAGGCATTAGATGTCGGAGGTGTGGTCTAGCTCAAGGCAGGTCGAGCTTGAGGCGGTTAGATGGATTGGTGGCTTGGTGCTCAAAGCAGAGGCACAACCCAGCTCGAGGGCAGTGCCTCGAGTTGGTGGAGGCGTGCATGAGCTGGGCACAGCTAGGCACATGGGTCAGCTTGAGGCAGGGCGCAGACTACCTCGAGCTGATGGAGCACAGCCGCATGAGCTGGGCACACCTGGGCGCGATCCCAATCACCCGCGCGCGAGCCAGGGGATAGACCGAGGTCGGACCCCTCGAGCCTAGTTGTGGGTCCAGGTCGAGGCGGACCGGGTGGCTGCCTTGTCAGCTCGAGGCAGTGGCTTGAGCTGGGAGGGGCGACCTCGGCTGAGGCACGCCATGGGGTGCACTGCGCTAGGTGGAGGCGCAGGTGCAACACATATCTGATGGGTTTTGAACCCAGGTCAAAAATATGGAAGCATGAGAGTTCAACCACTCCACCATCCAACGTTTTCATCTTTTTTCACTCACACTCTCTACTAGTAAAGGTTATTCTCTTTCATATGTTTTGAGGGGTTTCGATGTCGTCTTCGAGAGATGTGACTCCCCATCACATTAGAAGATTTTCATGCATCGTGGAACATGTGATGAGCGGCATAGTTGTATTACTCTACCAAGGATGGGGGGTATTTTTATTTCGTCCCTACTTGGGAGGTAATTTTTTTTTCTTTTAGAAGGGTTCGCCTCTTCTCAGCCCTAAAGAGTAGGTGATTGACCTTTGCTTTTCCTTTAAGGCACTCATTCTCGAGGTGATACTCCTTTAGGAGGAGATGCTCGACCTCCCTTTTCCCGTAAAGGGCTCTCTTCCTCGAGATGACATACTCCAGGAGGAGGAAGAGGTCTCCTCCCCGAGATAACACTCTTTCAAGAGGAGTTGCTTGACCTCCAATCTCCTCGAGACGAGACACTCCAGGGGAAGGAGGTCTCCTTCTCGAGAGAACACTCTTTCAGGGGAGGTGCTTAACCTCCGCTCTTCACTTAGGGCGCTCGTCCTCCCCCTTCCCCTGAGGTCTCTCTTCCTTGAAATGACACTTTTTTTAGGAGGAGGACATGCTCGTGCTGGAGTCCTTGAGGACCTTGGGGGAGACGGGGGAGCATAGGCTATCCACGGATGTAATTTGGCAATATTTATAGTCGGATATTTTGGCATGTAATTCGGCATTATTTAGTACTTGGGATGATTTTCTTTCGTCTTCTATAGCCGGATGTAATTTGGTAATATTTAGTACTTGGGATGATTTTTTTCCAATTCTTATGTTCGGATGTTGTGGCGTGTTCCATTATTGTATTTTCATTATCTTTATCGAAATTGCCTCAAGGGATACTTTTACTCATGTCCCGGAGTTGATCTCTCACCAACTTCAAGGGGGCAAAGTCTCTATGGCCATATTCTTGACGAGGATCTAAGTTTCATCTATGGGCATGTTGCCTCAAGGGATACTTGCTCATGTCCCAAAGTTGGTCTTTTACCAACTTCAAGGCGATGCGAAGTTTCTGGGGCGATATTTTTTATGATGATGCCAAATTTCATCTAGGAAGATATTACCTCGAGGGATACTTGCTCATGTCTCGGAGCTGGTCTTTTACCAACTTCAAGGGGAGGGAAAGTTTTCGTGATTTCTTTTGTTGAGACTACGACAAGAAAATTAACTTCATTACTCATTGTTCGCATTACAACGTCTTAGGTGAAATCAAAAGGGGAGAAGGATATGTTGAGCTCCTACTTGAGCTTTCTTCTATTACAACTGAATAGCCAAAAGATAATTTTTCATCCTATGCGAACTTAAGGTTACCACTTCTTGGTGAGGGAGTCTTTTCTCGTCGATCCCTTTGAGATCATGAGATGACTTCTACATGGGGTGCACGGCCTCCCCTCCCCTCGCTTTGAGCTCGACATGTGGCTCGAGCTCATCATGAAGTGCGTGGCCTAGAGCTCGCCATGGGGTGCCCCTGGTCAAATTGGAGTCTTCGTGGATATTGGTTGACATACTCCTTCAAGTGTCCCTGTTGGATCAATTTCTCTATCTCATTTTGGAGGTGATGACACTCCTCAGTTGTATGCCCGAGGTCATGGTGAAAGCGGCAATATTTGTCGGACCTTAACATCTTAGGATTGTCCTTCATTTTTCTTGGCCATTGGTTAATTAGCCCTTGTTGCTCTGCCACGACTAATATTTCTTCTCTAGGAGCGTTTAGAGGAGTGTAGTACATAAATCCGGTGGGGGGGGGGGGGTACATGCTTGCGTTTCTCCTTCCGCCGCTCGTTTTCTTCCTCCCTACCCTTCCTCTTGACACTGAGGTAGGATCCATAGCTTGGGATTCCTCGATCGTAGGAGTAAGTCTTCCAAAGTGCACGGAGGGTTTTCGACTATAGACTCTTTAAACCTTCCTTGAAGCAAGTTTTGCCAGATAATGCTAGCCAACAATTTGTGGTTGACGTGGGACACCTCATGCATGGCCTCCACGAATCTCTTAACGTAATCTCTCAACGACTCCATTTCCTTCTGGCGGATGGTGAAAAGGTATGCGGCCATTTTTGGGACTTTCTTGTTCATAGGGAAGTGATGTAAAAAACGTTGGGTCAACTGCTAGAGGCTGGAGATAGTTCCACCAGGCAATTGATTGAACCAAGTTAGAGCATACTTTGTAAGCGTAGTGTGGAAGACCTTGCAATAGGCAACATCACTCAAATCATACCAATCAATTTTAGCATAAAATTTGTCTAAGTGCTCTTGCGGGTCTCCCGTTCCATCATACTCCGAGAGGTTTGAAACTTTAACGCCCGCTCGGATGTGCCTCGGCTAGGATTGCCGTGCAAAAAGGGCTACGTCTGGGAGGAGCCACTGCCAAGGAGAGATAAAGGTCCTCCACCCCCTTGAGAGTATGGGTCTCGTGAGTTACCTTGGCTGCGGAGGGAGTTGATCTTGTTCCTGGACAACCTCCGGTCTAGAGACTCTGCTATTCACCTCCTCTCGCCTCTGCTCGTTCTCCTCGGGAGCCGAGGACCTTCTCGACTTCGATGAGGTGAAGGAGGGGGCAGGTTCATGCGGTGATTAGTCGCAAATTAAGCTATCGCCTGAGCGGTTTCTCTATTGGATGCGTCCTACTCTAGTGCTAGTAAGGTCTCTTGCGTCAATTGAATCATCGGACCTTCGGGTGGAACTCCTGGGGTGCGGTGATTCCAGGGGGTGGTGTTTGTTCACCGGGTGGTTCTTTGCCAGGGGGTGGAGATTGTTCACGAGGAGGAGGTGCTTCCTCCTGAGGTACTTGTTCATGGGGTGGCAGGGGCCCTCCCGTTTGGTTGGGGCTGTTCATGGGGTGGAATGTTCATCCCATGTGGTGGTGACTGTTCGTGGGGTGGGTTTTGCTCTACTCCATTTTCATGCGTTTCTTGGGCACTGTCCACCCCCTTGAACATCGCGAGTACGCGACCTTGTTTGCATTCTTAATGTCGAGATGATGGTTTCCCACAGACGGCGCCAATGATATGGTAGTGGTTTTTAGTAAAGGAGTGAATGGAAAAATCACCTCAGCACAATAATAATTTCTAAGTCTAGTCAGAGAATTTTTGTACGTATGTATTGTTAAATCAATGAATAGTGAACTCCCTTTAAAAAATAATATGTGGAGTATTTATAGTGATGTTGGGGATTTTAGGGTGTGGTAAGGTGTATATATTTATTGTGTTGTTTACTTATAAAAAAATACTTTTATACCCTTATAAAATATTGCTAATATGTCCATCAATATACAACCCCTTAGGAGGTGTTAGTGTAATGTACTTTAGAGGGTGTCTGTGTAAACTTTTATGTTCGAATACTGGGTATACTTGTAATTATAATTACAACCTCAAAAGCTGTTAATGTAATTTTACAAAACACAGAGAGTATTTGTGTATTTCGACTTAACTTCATGGAGCGTCAATATAATTTGTTACCCTAAAATAAATCAACAAACTTACAACTAGACAAGTAGTAATTCGTAAATTGTGTGATTAGTTAATTTTTCCTAGACGTAAATCATTATCATATATGAATATTCTAGTAGGCTTAAAAGGCATTTTTGGTCCTGTAATTATAGGCCATTCTCATTTTAGTTCAGTAATTTTCTAGGGTTTTAAAATGGTCCAGTAACTTTTTAATTTGCTCAATTTTGATCCATTTTTCGTCGGATTTTATCTACACTTGCCAGAAAACGTCAACGGAATCTGACGTGGCAATTTAAATTGAGAAAAATGATTTTATTAGCTAATTATACATGATGTGGCATTTAGTGGCTACGTCATCTGGATGACATGGATTTGGGGAGGGAAATTACATAAATATATATTATAATTTGAAAAAATGATATAATATATATTTATTATATACACATTATATATATACATAATATATATTATATATAAATGTATATGGGCGGCGACGGCGACCGTCGCCGCGTAACTCCTGGGCGACGTCACCGTCGCCCAAAACGAAAGGGGGCGGCAGTGTCGCCCCCGATTTGGGCGACGGGCTGCCCAGAAAATGGGCGAATCGCCGTCGCCCTAGATCTGGGCAACCGCGGTCGCCCAGAAAAGTAAAGGGCGTCGCCGTCACCCTGTTTGGGCGACGGCGGCTCGCCCTAAATCTGGGCGACCGAGAAGAAAGGGGTGTCGCCTCCCTTGGCGACGACGACGCCCGTCTCTTGTTTGGGCGACAGTCGCCGTCGCCCTGGGGTTGAGGCGACGGTTGGCAATCGCCGCCAACCTTTTGTATACGTAATATATATATGTATTATATACTTACATATATAAATTTTAAATATTATAAATTGATATATTTTTTATTTCAAATACATATGATAAATATTATTTTAAATTTTAAAATGAAAGAAGAAGAAAAATATTATTTTAAAATAATTTTTGTATATAATATAGCTTAATGCCACCTTGGCAACTAGTGCCATGTCACATGTTATGTTTTTTAATTAAATCCATGTAGTTGACATGTCATATATAATTAGCCAATAAAATCGTTTTCCTCAATTTAAATTGCCACGTCAGATTCCGGTGATGTTTTCCGGGAAGTTTAGATAAAATCCGGCAAAAAGTAGACCAAAATTGAACAAATTAAAAAGTTATGGGACCATTTTGAAACCCTAGAAAATTACCGGACTAAAATGAGAATGACCTATAGTTACAGGACCAAAAATACCGTTAATCCTATTCTAGTATAATAATCTGCCTGTATATCCCCTTGCCTAGGTACTAACGATTTTCTTAATTTTATTTTTTCTTGAAAAATAATTCTAAATTTTTAAATATATATATATATATATATATGTATTGGTGTAGGGGTTCACAGCGTGGATGTGAAGTTCGAAAAGGGTGAGATCACAGTGAAAGGTGCCATTGATGCCAAGAAGATTCATGCAAGATTACAGAAATGGAGTAAGAAAAATGTCGAGTTAATTTCGGAGACTAAGTCCAAGGAAGAACTCAAAGCGGTACGTCAAATTTAGGGATAAATGTATTTTTGGTTCCGTAATTTAGGATATTTGGCGCTTTCGTACTTTAACTTTTTAGGATGGGATTTTTTTCCTACTTTTTTTTTAATTTTTGCGATTTAAGTCCTTTTTTTCGATGGAGTTCACCACCACTGGCGAGGAGAGTGCGAAGGATGAACTCCGGTAAAAAGAAAAACTGATGAAAGATCAAAAGGTTACCTTAAAAAGTTAAAAAACAAAAATGCAAAGTTACAGGACCAAAAATGCATTTAAATCTAAATTTTACTATGTCTTTTGAATTTCTAATATATCGAAATCTTCGGTAATTGCATATGTTTGAAATTTAATAATTAATATGATCAAAATTTTGATTTAATGAAACAGAAGGAAGCTATTAAAAAGATCACTATGAAGGCTTATTTGCACTGCGATCAATGTGAGCGGGAGGCGCGAAGGAGGCTGCTCATGCACAAAGGTAATAATTAAAATGTATCGTTACAATAAAAGATAATATTAGCGAAAAATATTTCATGATAATTTTTAAAATTATTACTAAGTATATATATATATTAAGTGACAATAATCCTAATTCTATCATAACATAATTATTAATGATATAAAGTTGTCATAACATAATTATTTATGATATAAAGTTGTCAATATATATATAAAAATAACTAGTGCCAATATTTATATTTATCAACATCGTTATACATGTATAATTAATTGTTATAGTGACAACTTTATGCATAATTTTTTATCAGGTTTAATGCAATTTATCCTCATATGATACCACAAATGAGCAAATTATCGTCTATGAAAAAATAAATAAATAGAACAATTTATGTTCTTGTCTAAGGGGGAAAATTGCTTCATTTTGGAAAATACGTGCAGGTATTTTGTTATTTTTTTAAATAGGAGGATGCCTTGCACTTACCCATATCACAGGGGAGTTGCTTGTATTTTTTTTTTCTTTGGATAAATTGCATAAAATCCCCTTGTGTTTTAAAATTTTAGCTGAAAATCCCCTTATGCTAAATAAATAGGGAAAAAAAAATCCGTATTTTTAAAAATTATGCACTCTCCCCTTCCGCTATTTAGGATTAACGTCGTTAAATTTCTTACTGAATTGCCCGTTATACTCTTGTTATGATAGCCCTTGATCTTCAATAATAGAAAAATGAATGGTCCAGATTTAAAATAACATAAAAGTTATTTTTTGTTTATATTTATACAATTATATATATTTAGATATATATATTATGCAGGCCGGCGCCCCTTCAAAAGGGGGCGACGGCGATCGCCCCTTCAAAAGGGGCGACGAGACAACGTCTTCCCATCTAGGCGACCGCTGTCGCCGAGATTCAAGGCGACGTTGACCCCTTCGCCCACTTGTTTGGGCGACCGCTATCGGTGCTAGCCGGCGACGAAGGTGAGGCATCCAACCAATTTTTTTTTTTTTTTAAAGAAAAGTGAAAATGATAATATTTCAAATATCTAAAAATAATAAAATTGTATAATATTATTTTAATTTAAATAGTATTTAATATCAATAATATTTAAATTAAAATAATATTACACAATTTTATTATTTTTAGATATTTGAAAAAAATATTATTTTCACTTTTTCTTTAAAAAAAATAGCTGGATGCCTCACCTTCGCTTAGTTTCTAAGGGGTAGGAGCTTTTTTGAGGTATTTTAAATAACATGAGGGGTTTTTTGCTACAAAATTAAAATAGGGGGATCTCGCACTATTTCACCAAAACACAGGGGATGTTATGCAATTTATACTCTCCCTTTTTTTTTTATCACTAATTGCTTCTAGTAACAATATATACGTAATTACTATAAAATCATTAATAGTGACAAAACAAGAAGTCCTGTCCCTTACATAAAATTAGCGTCAATTTTAATACCGTCACTAATGTTTTCTGTATTTTGTGATGTATACGAATATACTATTACAACACAATGTTTCAAATCATTACTGTAAGAAATCTGGTAAAAAATTTCATATATATATATATAGAGTTATATATATGTAACAATATATGTTGCAGGTATACATAACGTTAAGACGGACATAAAAGCTCAAACTATAACAGTTGAGGGAGTGATCGAGCAAGAAAAGCTGATAAAATACATGCGAGAAAGAGTGCACAAATATGGTGAAATTGTGCAAGAAAAGAAAGAAGAGAAGAAGGAAACAGTTAAGGTTGAAGTGAAATCTGGAGGTGGAGGGGACAAAGTGGTTGAGGAGTTTAAGGAGGTAAAGAAAGTAGAGGTAAAAACTAAGGAAGGTGAAGCTCCATATTTCATTCATTATGTGTATGCACCTCAGTTGTTTAGTGATGAAAATCCCAATGCTTGTTCCATTTTGTAGATAAGTATATGTACATTTAACTACTCTTGCAATTATTAAAGATTATCATGTATCATGTTTTTTTGTGTAATATTAATTCAAATTAAGACCTGTATTTGTACTATTCTTTTTTCTTGGTGCTAATTTTCTTTCTTTTTTGTTTCGTTTTTGCCTAAGCTAGGGGTTTGGTGGATCTCTACCTTTTTATTCAATAATAAAAAATATCAAAAAGGTTCACATACAAGCCCAACAAAGCTGTAAACAAGGAATACTTATAACATGTCCGTTTAAAATAAGCCTGTCAATAGGCAGGCATTGACAAAATTGCACTTTTGGTCCCGTTGGATAGGGGGGTCGATACTTTTGGTCCTGCGCTTTAGGCGAGTTTTAAAATAGTCCCAAATTTTGACAAAGTTAAACACTTTTGGTCTTTCTACCATTTGTCATTAAAAAATAGACGGCAACAAGCACGTGCTACTCACGCGTCCGTTAGTCAAAGTAATTGGAGGGAAATGCTGAAGACTGGAAAACGACCTAATCCCTAATTTCATTCCAAAGCTAAGCCCTAAATGAAGCCCCATTTTCTCTCAAATACCCTCTCTGAAAATTCCCGAATCCCTAATTCCATTACTTGTTTCTACCCAAATCTTTGTAAAAGAAGAACAACTTGGATTTGTGGTTCTTGGGTTATGCTATTGGGAACAGAGCCGCCCAACTAGGAATGCAACATGCTCGGTCCAGTCTCGCCTTGACCATTTGTGGTTCCTCCCTCCTATTACACCAGGTGGATGGGTATCCATGAGGCACCCATGTCCTGTAGATCATAGTTGGTCAAGCATTTTCGAAACTTCTCCATCTTCCCCTAAGCCCGTGGAAGCGCGCCCTTTTTTCTTGTAATTACAGGATTTCATTGTAGTTTCTTGCGCAAAGCCATGCCCATGGAGACATTGAGTTAAGTTGATGCAGCAATTCCATGTCTCCTTATGCTTAGCCACCTTGGGTGCCTGTAAAACCCGGTGAAGCGCCACCATTCTAGGTTGCCTTCCAGCTGAATTTTTGTATTAATGTGGTGCACTGAGTATGACTGAATCAAGACATCAGTATCTTTTCGCCACAATAGCTATAATACTCCCCATTTTCCTTGTGAATCCACCCCAATCCCATTGTAATTCAAGCATTCTTTCAGTCGATCAACTCTCCTGGTCTTGCACTTGGTTTCGGAGTGAAAAACCAAGTTGGCGCAGTGGAGCCTAATTTGCTCTGTTAAGGTCCGACTATCCAAGGGGGCCCCACACCCTGACAGTTCCACACTAGGATTTTCATAGAGACATGCGGGACTGTGTAGTAAGTCTCCGCCAAGATATCGATTTTGTGTCCTCATCAGTCAGTTGAAAAGGCCTATTAGGGACGTGCACCTCTGCCGCGTCCTATTCAATAACCCTTTCCTATTAATGACCTCCACATGCACTCTCACTGGTCTCCCTCTCCTTGCACTCTGACGTCTCCCTCTAGCCCTAGATGCAGTGAACTGGAGTGGAATATTTACTAATGTCTCCTCATCTAAGATGGTAATGTTGATAGTTTTAGCAGCCTTTAAGACGTCGTCCAGTTGCATCGCGTTCTCAGCCCCCGTGAAATGAGTTTGGCCCTGATCCTCTAGCCCATCGATCTCATTCTGACCATCATGCCTAAGCCCTCAGTATCTGAATTTGCAGCTATTATGCACAACCTTCCTAGATTCAGACTCTTTATTAAATGGATTTGAAATCCATCATAATGTTATTAAAAAATCACTCAAAATGATAATTCAAAACTTTCAAATTATTTAAAATATAGAATTCTTCAACCAAGTGTAGTGGATTTATTATTATAAATTTGAAATTAACTCCAAATACATCAATCCGAACATAACATAAAAGACATTGAGTTTATACAGGTGTATGTCGACAAATCATATTTGAGCATTGCGCACTAATTAGTTCTTTGTATAAAATATGTTACTTATGAACTTGTACTAATAAGAAATATTCTGACACACATTTTTATTCGGTGACGTCTTCAAAATAATGAGTTTTAAAATGTCATGATATATTTACATTAGGTCCCACAACAAACCTAATTATGTGACATGTAATTGTGATGTTTCGAAATTTACAAGTACATATGTTGTGAAATAATATCAAAATTAATTATCTTGTCTACTTAAACTTATATAGTAGGATCAAAAAAAGTTATGTACACACTACTTAATCTACCTCTTCTAACAACCTCACATTTTGAACCACAATTTCCACAATCATAAAAAAAAAAAAAAAGGAACCAAAATTTCCACAATAAAACTTATAACTCTAATAACAGAGAAACTATTCTTACATACAACTAGAATTTTTTATTTATTATAAAAAAAGAATTTTTTTTATTATAAATCATGTTGAATCTTCTATTGCATTTAATAAATACACGTCATGTGTATAAAGACTACATCACTTATTTTATTTAAGAAAAAAATAAAAATAGAATAAAAGATGCAATAGGATTTGTGACAAGAAACAAAGAACACAAAAGAGTTCTTGGTCATGCAAAAATCTTGAGTGAAATGTAGTTGAGTCAACGAGGAGGAAGAATAATCGATTGAATTACTTAGTCAAAAGGAGTCAGCCCTATATGTAGAGTTCGAACCCTGGACTAACTGCTAACAAGAACCAAATAACAACTTAATTTCCCCTAACAGATAGACACAACTCCTAAGTCGCACTTCACTTAAAGAAGCGCACTAACGTTTATAGAAAGAAAACAAATGAGTACAATAAATAAAAAGCATAAACCAAGTGTATAGCACGTCTTCTAGTGGAGTGACACTTATTCTAGTACTTAGAGTTTTCAGCTACAGCTTACACCCCCTCCTCAAGTTGGGCGTGATTTGAGTTCAAAAAGGCCAAACTTGAACCGTAAGCGGACGAAGGCAGGACCTGCAAGTGTCTTTGTGAAAATATCCGCAAGTTAAAGCTGGGATGGAACATGTTTGGGGGCAACGAAGCCAGCTTTGCATTTATCTCTTACGAGATGATAATCAATTTTTCAGATACTTTGTTTGCTCATGGAAGACAGGGTTGGCTACGATGTGGAGGCAACCTGATTATCGCAGAGGAAAGGGATGGGTGTCCGAACCTGAACATGGAGGTCCGTCAACATATTATAGACCCAAACTAATTCACAAGTCGTGGCACCCATACTTCGATATTTAGCTTCAGCTGTCGAATGGGAGACGATATTCTATTTCTTGGTTCGCCAGGAAATCAAGGGGGAGCCCTAAGAAAATGCAAAACCCAGTGAGAGAACGCCTTGTATCCACACAAGAGGCCCAATCCGCATCACGATAAGCTAGCAAATTAGTGGTACTTCATGTGGCAAAAAAAGGTCCCTGACTTGAGGTTCCTTTCAGGTAACGAAGCAGATGCATGGTCACATCCCAATGCTGTTCACATGGCGTCTACATAAATTAGCTTAATTGCTGCGTAGCGTGACAGATGTTCGGCCGCATGAAACCTAGGTAGAGTAGTCTGCCAATGAGCCTGCGATAGGAAGCTGGATTAGTTAAAGCATACCCTGCTTCAGTAGAAAACTTAATTCCTGGTGGCAGTAGTGTGGTAGTGCTTTTGGCGTGTGTGGCCCTAGGATCTACAAGGAAGTCTCTAACAAACTTGGATTGAGTAACTGCGATTCCCTACTCAAACCTAGCAATTTCCAAACCCAAGTAGTACTTGGCGCATACTAGGTCTTTGATGGTGAAATGCTTGTTAAGGTATTGCTTAACCTCTTGGATGTGAGCTTCGGACTGACCTGCAATGAGAATGTCATCAACGTATACAAGTAAAATTAGCAAACCTGAGGTTGTATGTTTGGTAAAGAGGCAGTGGTCGTTCTTAGACTGTATGAACCCAAAGTCTTCAATCTTATGTGTGAACTCTGTGTTCCACTATCGCAAGGCTTGCTTTAAGCCATACAAGGACTTTCTCAGTCTGCACCCATGTCTCTCAGGCACATCATAACCTTCTGGCGCTTTCATATAAATTTCTTCATCGAGCAAACCATGTAGAAAGGCATTATTTACATCTATGTGATGTAAATGCCACTGTTCAGTTGTTGTCACGGCTAGGAGTGTCCTTACTGTTACTGGTTTGGCTATAGGCGAGAAACTGTCCACATAGTCTATACCCTCCACCTGGTTGTAGCCTTTTGCTACTAACCGAGCTTTATGCTTGTCTACTGTACCATCAGCTTTCAGCTTTAACTTGTATACCCGGCGACAGCCAATGGATTTCTTGTTGGCTGGCAAAGGCACCACCTCCCCGGTTTTATTGTCTTCTAAGGCATCAAGTTCGATCCTCATTGCTTCCTCCCATTCCTGCAATTGGTTTGCTTGTTGGAAGCATCTTCATTCTTGCAAAGTTGTGAGCGAAGCCAGGAAACAAGCATGCAAAACTAGTAATAATAGGTATACCATTATCAGTGACATTATAATTGCAATGGAAATCAGCCACCCAAGCAAGTTTATGTGACATTATGATTGCAATAGAAATCAGTCATCCAAGCAACTTACTCGTGAAAGATAACATCTCTTGACACAAAAGGGTATGAGAGTCTAGGTCAAGCAGTTTATAACCCTTCTAACCACTAGCATAACCCAAGAACACACTTTTGATGGCCCTACTCTCAAACTTAGTCCTGTGAGGTCTAACATTGGTCGCAAAACATAAGGTCCCCAAAGTTTTCATGTGTTCATAGAAAGGAGCTTTTTTGTTCAGTATTTCATAAGGGGATTTCTAGTCCAGCACTTGCATAGGTAATCTGTTTATATAATATATGTGGTTGTTAATAAAGCTTCGGACCAAAACATATTGGGGATGTTGGCTTGAAACATAAGCCCCGTGGCCACTTGTAACAGGTGCTTATGTTTTCTTTCTATTATCCCATTTTGTTGTGAGGTGTAGGTACATGTTCGTTGGTAGATTATGCCTTCTTGAGTCATAAAGTTTTGACATTATGTGCTTAAAAACTCAGTCCCATTATCACTACGTAGGATTTTAATCTTCTTTTCATATTGTGTGTGAATCACTTTGTGGAAAGCTTTTAGGATGGCTAAAGTTTGTGATTTGTGTCTCATTAAAAATGCCCAAGTAATTCAATTATGATCATCAACCAAAGTAAGCATATAAACACAATGGGATAAAGAGGGTTGGTTATACGGCCCCCAAATATCCATATGAACAATATCAAAAGCATTATCATATTGTGAATGACTAAAAGAAAAAGTAAGTCTATGTTGTTTAGCACATCGACACAGTTTACAAGAATCTAAAGCAACTTTATTATCATTCAGAAAATTCAAATGTTTGAGTACAATGTCAGAAGTGTGGCCAAGTCTTATATTCCACAAATTTATACTAGTCTTGCTAACAGCAAGTCCCTTTTCTTGAAAAGTTTTCAGCAACCGTTCTAAAGTGTGGTTTTGAAAAGAACTCTCATCCAAAACATACAGTTTTCCTATAAGCCTTTCTACTCCCAGTAGTTCACTAGTCATGAGGTCCTGCAAAATACAGTGCATGGGATAAAATTTGAACTTGATATTAGCATTTTCACACAACTTATTCACTGATAGAAGATTGAACTTAAGCGTAGGAACATGCAGCACATTAGTGAGTTTCAGATTCTTAGCAAGTTATATATCTCCCACAATTTTAACATGCTGCCTAGAGTCATCTACTAAATGAATACATAAACTAGTTTTCTTTTGCTTAATACGATTAAACAGAGAGGTTTCATTACTCATATGCGAGATGGCTCCACTGTCCACCACCTAAATTTTAGATTTTTCAATAACTGAGTTTAGGAGAAACTTACCTACATAGTCCTCCAAATCATGAGATCTTGCTTCAGTAGAGGTTTTTGAATGATTTCCCTCGATGATCCTCCTTAGTTATTCCTTGATGAAGTCACAAATTGTTTCTTAATCCATAGCATTCTGGGCTGACTCCTTCTCTGTGGCCTGGCTGCTTGTGGTGCTAAAGGCTCTACTGGTATTAGATTATGGTTTCTTCCTCTATTCAACCAGGGCATTATACCAGTCTGGATATCCTTGTATATCAAAATAGGTCACTTTCAGGTGGCCAATCTTTTCACAGTGTGAACACGGTTGTTCCCTTTTTTTCTTGTGTTGTTTTTCTCTTCCACTGATTCTTGAATGTGGTTGCCTTTCCTCCTTGGCCCCTTTTTACTTGCATTGCCATGTTATGTGTAGGATTGGAAAATAGACTGGACTAACTTCCTTTTGTCTTTCTTCCCGTAATTCCATGGCGTAAGCTTTTGCCACACTAGGCAAGGTTCCAACATCAAGATTTGGGTGCGAATGCGTTCAAAGGAGTCTTGCAAGCCCATCAGAAATTGCATTAATTGGTCCCTCTGCCTTAGGTTGGCCATCTCTTTCGCAGCTCCACTTGTACATGAGGGTAGTGATTCCAGACATCTCAGTTCCTCCCAAAGTTTCTTGAGATTTCCAAAATAGGACGAGACTGATAGATCATGGGTCCGTTGCTGACCCCAAATCTCTCTTCCAATTCCAACCATAGCTCTCGGGTTGTATCTATGTATAGAGGAATGATTCCACAATATCTTTGGATATTGTAGTCAAGATCCAAGAAATTACGGTACCGTATGCTCTAGCCATTGTTCATATTCTTCGGATTCTTTATCTGGCTTAGGATTCTTTCCATTTATGAACCCTAAGAATTTGGTTGAGCTGACTCCATGAAAAATAATTTGCTCTGGTTAGCACATTGGACACCAAAATAGTACCAGGATTCTCTGTGACTTGTGCCCTCAAGAAATCCAAATCCATGTCTATCTTCTTACCCTTGTTCTCCTTTTTTGTAGGGCTCACCATGGCTGGATTCACTTATGGAATAATGGTTGTTATACTAATAGGGTGGTTCTAGCTAAGGGGAAGAAGTATTGGAGACCAGCAAATTGATGGCGTTGATACCATGACAAGAAACAAAGAACACAAAAGAGTTCTTGGCCATGGAAAAATCTTGAGTGGAACGCGGTTGAGTCAACGAGGAAGAAGAATGAATCGATTGAATTACTCAGTTAAAAGGAGTCAGCCCTATATGTAGAGTTCGAAACCTGGACTAACTGCTAACAACAACCAAATAACAACTTAACTTCCCCTAACAGATAGACACAACTCCTAAGTTGCACTTCACTTAAAGAAACCCACTAACGTTTACAGAAGGAAAACAAAGGAGTACAATAACCAAAAAGCATAAACCAAGTATATAGCACGTCTTCTAGTGGAGTGACACTTGTTCTAGTACATAGAGTTTTCAGCTACAGCTTACAATTTGAAATAAAAAATTCAATCTAAGTTACAAAATATTTGGATTGTTTCAACACCAATGACGCATGGCATAGCAGGTTGTAAGAACAATAAGTTGCTTCTAAGGGTACTTAACAGATTACTGGTCAATGCAGCTATCAACAAAATCAAATTTACTGAGAGTGATTCGTTCTTACAAGTTGAGGCAGTTACAAACATTGACTAACAAAAACATTGGAAGAAAACTTTTTTTCTTTTAAGGGAAGCGATGAACTTTATTAATTGAAGCAAAATAATTGCAACCAGTCCTGTCGAATATGAATATCGAACAGAGACAATTATAATAATCGTATCCTGATCAACAAATATCACATAAAATTAAACCAAAATAACACCTAAGTATTACAGGGTAATTTTTATTTTCATCCCTGTGTTTTTAAATCAATTGCAAAGTCATCCTACGCATTTTCAATTTTTGCAATGTCATCCCTCCGATGACTTTCCGGCTATATTTTCCGGTCAAAAAGCATCCCAAAAGAGTAAATTACTAAAACATCCTTCATATAATTAGTAGTACACATGCAACAAATCAAATTGGTCCCTCAATTTTAAATACAATTCCAAAAGGATCCCTACCTTTGTACAAAAATATAAGAATGGTCCCTTTTTTGCCTTTACATACTAACCGTTGGAAAGCAACTAATACCCAACAAAATTTTCTTATATAAATCCCATTTGGCATTTGAAGTAGCAACATGAAAACAAAAATTCTCACTAAAATAGCCAAATATTTCATCCAAAATTCTATTGTTTCGTTCACCAAAATCACACCAATTACAATATACAAATTAACCATGCATTCCTCAAATTCAAAATATTACAGCAGTATCAATGGAGAATTAATCAAATTCAAAAATAGGATATAAGTTTGCGGAACAAAGCCAACAATAAAAATTTCTAAAATAATTAATAATCCTTTCAAGCTATATTTTCATTATTACAGTAAAAGGTGCATTTTTTAATACGTTTTGAGAGCTACATGACGATTAAATACAAATAGAAACACTTCAATCACATGCTTTAAATAATAATATTATTTTTTATAATATATTTTTTAAAATTAGTTAAATTTATGATGTTGATTTGTTTTTATAAATTTAAGATCGAATGGTCAAGATTAATTGATTAGATCTAACTGTCTGATCTAATCAATAAAGATCCAACGATCAGTAAAATAAATTCAAATATATAATAAGTAAGGGCATAATGATCAATTTGTCAAAAAATTAATGCCGTATAGTCTTTAACGGAGATGGGCGATTGGGCTTAATTTTACAAAATAATTGGGGGGAGGGGGGGGAGTGTTCGCCTATTTCTAAAACATAAGAGGATTTATTGTCGACTTTTCAAAATATAGGCAAGTTTGATGCATTTTAACCCAACAAAAATTCCTTTCCACATATTTTTTTTTTTTTTTTAATTTTTCTCTTCTTCCTACATTTGTATTTCTACAAAATCCTAAAATGCCACAAAGAAGGTGAAAAAAATTTATCGAACCCAAATGTTAGTGTTTAATGTGTACTTTTCTTATATCTTTAATTTATAATGGTTAACTTAATTTCTAATGATTAGTTTTATTTGACATATTTTTACATTTTATTGTTTAATTTAGTTTATTAAAATTAAATTTTTTTTAGTTTTTTCTTCCTCTTAATATCCTAAATGATTAAACTGATATATTAATGTATTTATAATTTCTAAATTTAAAATTAAAATTTAAAAAATCAAAAATAGAAAAAGAAAAAAATTGTTAAGTTAACAAAAGCTATTTGAATGGCTCCATAGAGGCACGCAGTGTACCTTTTGTCCATCTAACGGTTGAAATTACATGTTAATAATCAATGGACATGATTTTTTATTTTATAAATTGAATGATAATTAATGAAGCTGAAAGTACCTAAATGCCCTTAATTTGGAGGGAAATGTGTTCAAAAAGTCATCGGAGGGATGACATTGCAAAAATTAAAAATATGTAGGATGACTTCGCAATTGATTTAAAAACATAGGGATGAAAATGAAAATTACCCAAATATTACAACATACAAATAATACCTACTATATAATAACACATCATCCTATGCAGGATTCGAACACATGACCTTTAAGATCGGAATTAGAAAACTAAACTAACAAAAAAGAACACACACATGCGCACCAAAGCAAATTATGGAGAAAACAAACAAGTAAAATCAAGTGAAAACAAAAAATCGTAGCAGCTAAGCAGAAGAAAGTTCTCCGCAGCACTTATTCAGAGACAACAAATTACTATGAATATATCTACAGCAAGATTTTATTCGGTGGCCCGTCAGCGTCGCCGCCGCCGTTGGGCGTTCCGGAGTTGGAGGCATTAGAGTCCACGCTTGTGTTGTCACGGGGAACGGAGACGGAGGGGGAGATGTCAGCACCACCGCCAGACATCCTGTCAGAACCACCACCGGACATCCGACCATAACCACCGCCGGACATCCCATCAGTTAAATTATATTCAGGTAGCGGAGATATGGAAATTATACGGTGAGAATTCTGCCTGGAGCTGCCCTCTCGGGTGAGGGCCGGGTGGTCACTGCCGTCGCCGTCGGACGGCTGCGGGTGCTTCCGTGCATGCTCCATCATCTTTTCTCCGGCTCTGGCGAGGTGGAGATCCATTGCGGCCTCAGCTTCTCTGGCCAGCCTTACTTCATGAGCCACCTCAAGTCTCGCCTTTGCCGAAATTTTCTCAACCTGCAACTCGGTTCATTAAAACAAAACCCAAAAAATCAATTGCTAATTAAAGTTTTTTCATTTTTGATATTGAAGCAATAAACTATTATTTATTTTAAATAAATAGATTATAATCATTTATATCAAATATCTGATATATAATAACTTACCGAAATAACAATCTAAGTCAGTCACCTATTATAAAGTAAAATTATACATATTATTAAGTAGAACAACATCACATGCTGGTGGGATTCAAACTCATGACTTTAAGAGTTATGGACCCTCAACTTCACCAATTTAATTAGGCTTCATTGACAATTAAAGTTGTTGATTATTGATTAGTAAAATTACTAACAAATTGCATTGAAAATTAAAAAGAAAAAAAATGCAATTATGGTGATATAACTATAGGTGGCGACACTTTTGGTCTATCCGGTTTCGAATTTGCAATTGGGGGTTATAATTTTTAAAAAAAAAAAAAATAGCACATTTAGGTCAAATGTCATGAGGAAACGCTAATTTTGTTGAAATTTGCACATATTTCGCACGTGACAATTATGGGATTTTTAATGTTTCGATTAGTTTTGCTGATGTGCCATCTTTACTCTAGTGACATTTTGACTAAATTTCCCAATTTTTTTAATTATAATCTTCAATTGCAAATTCAAAATTAAAGAGGACAAAACATGGGGTAAAAATGCCACATCAGCAAGGCTGATCGAAAAATTAAATATCTCCAAATTAAAGGGGTCACCTGATAGTGCAAGAAATTAAGACTTACGAAAAGACCCTCAAGATTTATAAATAATTATATTAAAGCCCTCCATGAAGGTTGAAGAAAGTTAAAGGGAGGTTGAAGAGGTGGAAGTTGAAAAGAAGGTGGGGCATGTAAAATGACGGAAACGCCCTCAGCTATTTAATCTAGGCCGTAGGATCGAGGGTCAACATTATAATTTCACCCCCTAGAATTTACTATAAATAGGGGGTGAATCTTATTATTTTGGACACTTGTGAATGAATATAGAAATTTTACACTTTTTGTTCTTGTCTTCGTTAAGCTTCTTGGTGACGATTGGTGCACATGCTTAAGCTACGTCTTTCCCGAATTTCACCCCATCAGATATCAAGCATGCGCTAATTTTCAGTGAATTTAGCACTCCCTGATGACATTTGCACTAAATGTGCTAATTACTTATATATCGTAATTTATATGCATGGTGTGACTTTATCTTTTAAAATTCTCATACAAAAATTTAATTATATCAAAATATTATATCAATTTATTAATGTTAAAAAATAGTATAACATTACAATTAATTCAAACTAATAAATAAAACAATCCAATTCGTAATATCAATCACTTGATAGGTAGATCAACCAACCCATATAATATATCATTCTCTTTTTATTTTCCTACTTTAGTAATAAAAACAAATAACTCAATGTTCTTTCTTTATTTTTAATTTTGAAATTCTTATTATTTTTACCTGCTCGATTTATTCAAAATCCGGTTCGAGTAACCCAAAACCCGACAATTATAAAATTTATTCAATCCGTTCGGATCGGGTCGGGACCCGAACAACACGATCTGAACGCCCACCCCTAGTAACATTACAGGAACACACCCTTAAAAGATGTACGTGTAATTTCACAAAAAACAGGCAACGTTTGAGTAAATAGGTCTAACATCATAAAATAATTTACCCTAAAAGTAAAGCAACTTCCTAACCTTTTCCTGCTCTTTTGCTCCAGCCTTGGCTTTCCGCATTTCGTTCATGCCATTCAGCTTATCCTTGATGGCCTGCATTTTTGCTTAATTGCCTTCACTTTTTTCCTTCTCGCCAACAATAGAACTCACTTAATTAATTATGGGTTTTACTTTTAATTACCAAAAGTTAAAAAAAGATAGAAGTGAATGAAATGTATATATAGGCAATTTCTTGGTAATAATGGTTGAATTATATATATATATGTATATGCCAAGTGTTGAGCATTGAGGGTTTCTTTCCTTTGAACCAAGTTGGTTTTAGTGGCTCACAAGGGATCAAATTAAGGGACTTCTTGTTTTAGTAAAACAATTGTACTTTTAAGTTTATGATATAGAGATTTTCTTTTTATATTTTATTTTTATGTGATCCGTATATATTGGTTGTATATAGAGATAATTGTGTTTGATCGTTTTGAACTTTGGGTTCTTGATCTTACCAAGAGTTTTTGTGAAAGTACTATTTAGGAGTGTTTGTGAAAGTTTTCGCTTTTAGAGATGTGATCGTTTGTGGAGAAAGTTGAACTTTGTAATTGATGTGGAAGTGATTTGAAGTGAAGAAATAATCAGGAAAAATTGTCATCGACACAATTGCACCCCAAGTCTAATGAGAGAAAAATTGATCCGTATATGTGGTTGTATGTCTTGATTTTACGATTCTTACCAAAATAATTTATAAAGTATTATTTAGGAAGTGTATATGGGAGTTTTTGTTTTAGAGATGTGATCGGTTGTGGAGAAAGTTGAGATTTGTAAAGAAACTAAAAGTTGCGAGTTTGTATAACATAGTAAGAACTAAGAAAAATAAATAAATAAATTTTTGAAGTGTCGGAGAAAAATGACTTTTAATCCAAAGTTAATTGACGAAAAATCTCAATCTCACTCGTACATAAAAAAAAATGTAGAATTTATCTACAAAGTATAAAAATAATTTGAATGCTTCTTACTTTTGGTCCAAAAGTTTTTTTTTTCTTTTTTTAAGTTTGAAAAATTAAACAGAAGTTGAAAAGTATATTTTCGAACCATTGAAGACACTCCCTTAGTAAAAGATCACGAAAAAGATAAGAAAATTGCTCTTCTTGTTTTTTTGAGTTACATAAATGAGAAAGCAGTGATGGCACCTTATATACCTATCAAGAAGGATTACGTCTGCACCATATGTGATGGCACCCCACATACCCGTCAGGTAAGATTGCGTCTGCACCATATGTGCCGGTCAGGGGCTCTATAGCTGACCTATGTAGTGAGTCTCAATGAAATGTCAATCTTTGCGCTATTTCATAGAACCTGGTCGAAAGATTCAGTTGGAAAGTGAGAACCATTGCTATAGAAATCAAAGAAGTTGAATCCTCTTATTACAGAAATAGAAATGATCTTAAGAAAGACAGAAGTACAAACAATCTCAACCCTCCCAGATTGTCCACATCGCATACAAACATCATATTCAGAACGAGAATTTACAAATCACATCCCAGTTTCCAGCTTATTACATTGTTGCTGGCCAAAGAGAGCAATAATCGTTCAAACCTCGCAACGGATGGAAACTAGCTCCCGCGATAAGTGGACAGAGAAAACGGAGAAAGCAGCAGAGGGACATGAAAATGTTCAAATTTCTGGGATTCCCTGACTTCAAACACAATAGAGACGAATGGGAAAAAGCCCTCAGGATTGTATTTTCCAGTGTTGAAACTGATTCGGTATACACCTGGATTGAGAGCGTCAACCATGTTCATCAACTGGCCGCTTCGTCCGTCTTTGTCTGTAGTTGAAGAGCCAAGAAGCTTCCAGGTACCTGAATCTGCCTGCCCAAATAACGGCCGGGATTGGCCGTTATCCCATGTCTCCAGATGAACTTCAACGCCAGCAGCCGGACAGCCACGAGCCACGTCCAGGATATGGGTTGTGATTGGCGGCCGTGTCCTGGATGGCTTTGATGCGGGAGAATCATTTGCTGCAGTCAAATGTCCTCCGATGATGCTCACGCGATCTTCTACAGTTCAACAAAGAACATCAGACAAGTAAAACTTTAAGCGAAGTTGCATTGAGGGATATTTGCATGCACAGAAGTCTTAGGAGAGCGATATATCATGTGTAAATAAGTATAACAAACACATACTGTTCAATTCAGAGACATCAAGTTCGATATAAACATCTGGATATGAGGTCATAACATCAGATGAGAATAGCATCAGATGCCCAATCTTTCGTCGTTTTTTCCTATTTGCATCGTCCTTTTTTATGGCTATTTCCTGTCTATTGAGCAACTTGTATTTTTCAACAAACGAAGTTTTGATAATCATGTCAACCAGAACATCAAACTTAACGAGGCTCGTTTCAAAATCCTTTTTAACTTCTAATAAACTTTGAGAACTTTACAGAGGGCATCTCGGGAACATCCTGTCATCATACCCCGAAATAGCATTTCAAGTTTAGAGAAAGCAACTTCTAGGCAACATCCATTTCGTCAAAATCTGATATTTTAGAGTCTAGAAACGGGATAACACAAGCAGAAACCAGGAAAAACGTGAACCAACAGAAACTGAAAACTAGAAATGGAAATAGCCAATCTGACACAGAACCTCCTGCTTTTGTCACCACATCCGTCGTATGAGGAGTCTTGGTGGTGGAACCAGCAGTTGCATCCGCTGAAAATAGCTTAGACAGACGTAATTCAGTTATCTTCATTTGTTCCTTGGCTGCGAGCTCAAACTCAACAATTGGCCTGTTATGATATCTTTTCTGCGGACAGAGAAAACAGATAAGGAGGTAATGTAAAAATCAAGCCATCAATCCCCTTTTGCATTCAACATTATAGCCATCACATGATAATTCTCTTTAGGCTTACGTACTGATGTAGGAAATTTTTAAAGCAAAGTATGAAAATTGGATTTGCTTCCCGAGCATGAACTATCGACACTGCACCCACACTCCAAAGTTAACCCGGGTAGATTTGGCCTATAGAAAGAATAATACTACTGTAACATGGAACACCATCTATGGCACTAAAAAGTGTGTTAAGTTTTTATCGATTTGCAGATTCCTAGTAATTTAATCTACCATGTTGCAGCAACACAGCAAACTTTAAGAGGTGAAAAGCAAGTTGACAATTGAAGAACCACGTGCTGGGATCAAGAACCAGGTAATTGAAACATGTTTGTTTGTGTTTTCATTTCCAATTTTCAGTTTTCGAAACAGTAATTGAAGTGAAAACATGTTTATTTGTACGTAATCTCATTGAAAATTAATTTGACACCAGCTCAATATAAAACAATCTCAGTAACTAATCCATACATATTCTTATTTCACACGAGAACCCATACAAAATTGAAAATACATATTTTCCACTAAAAACTGAGAAGGGATTAACAATTATATAGCCAACTGAGAAGGGAAAAGGTGTTTGAAGCTTGAGTAGTAAAACATCCGATCGGACCATAAGGAATGGTCTTAAAAGGTTTCACAGCAAAGCAATGACACTGCAGCATTACTATTTTTTGAAACGAAAGCTAACTTAAGAAGTTATATGTGCAAGGATTTAAGTACGCAACCATTACCTTCATCTCTGCAAGTATCTCCGGGGTACTTCTTCCAGATGCAAAGATCAGAAAGACAAACCCAAACTTCTGCCTGTAGCGAGCATTCCACTCATATAGCTCCTAGAAAATATCGCAGACAAACATCTATATTAAAAACAAAAGACTAACTCTCAAAGAATAATGTGAACTCTGCAACTAGCTAAGATGGGCTCAAGGCATGAAAAATAAAATCAATTACAAAGAAAGAAAAATTACAACCATTTTCGTTTATCAGAATAGATATGAATTTCACCCTAAAATAAATATAGCTGCCACGAAAAGCAGTAGGCCTGCACCCCAGCATTTGTACAAAAGACGGTATCCAATGCTATGGAGGAAGTCAGGGTGGCTCCACCAACTTAACAGTCTATCACAGCCCCCTCATGCAGTGCTTGTCCATAACAGCCCTAATTGTCCTAAAATATATGCCACCCTGCCCCCATCGAAACAAAGTAAACGGAAATGTAAACCTTTTCTGAGTGTCTGAGAATTGATCAGGACAAATAACATCATATAAAAGATGGTTGCATTACTTATTTCTTTTACATATTGTTCTGCGCAGATCATGCCTATACTCCTTCAAAGTTTGAACTTTGAGTTAATCTCTAATTTTATCTTAGGATTGATCTGTCACTTTAATAAGTCTATATGCCATTTGAATGTGATTTACATTTCTATACATCTCATTTTTTTCCCTTAATGTTAACCATCTCCATGCACTAGATTTTGTTAGGAATAGATAAAATGTTTAAAAAGAAGGAGAATACCGAGGGAATCTCCTCCAAGTCAATAACATCAAATGCCTACGAAATTGCTCAACGGCATACTAAGAGAAGATTTCAGAAGTTCAATATGTTTTTTGGATCTGTTGTGGGACTATCACATTGTAATGTATTTAGCCTTATAATTAAGCAAACAGTTCTTCAGAATCAGCTCCCCAAGAACCCGCAGTAATCATCACATACGGAAAACAATACCTGATTTTCAAATTGTAGATACCTGTAACGTAGAGTCGGTAGCCGTAGCTAAGGCAGTAGACTGCTCTCCCTTGCTCCACCTGTGAAAAAACAATTTATCATTTCTGACCTCATGATTGTAGTCAAACCTCAATCTTTTTTTCCCCTGAGGAGACAAAGATACAGGATCCAAAGATACAACTGGGGAATGCATACAGAATTCAAACAGGAAATATAAATCATGAGGGGCATAAAACAGTACAAAGAACCAGCATACGGAGAGAAATCTACTGATTGGATTCAGATGATGTCTTATTTGCTCAAACTATAAATCATAAAACTTCAAAGAAATATGCACCAGAAGCTATTTTCTAACTTAACAATGGCACAAACAAAAACCGTTCTCCCACTCGTTACCTGCATCTGGAAAACCACAACAAACAACAGTTTGGACATAGCACAAGCCCGACTCAACAGGGTTTCGATCAAACTTCCTATACACAAAAGTTCTAATCATCCAGATTCTCAAAATCCATCTCATTAGATAAAGTAGATCAATCATAATGAACTTGTGAGCAGCAACTCAAAGCCTAACTCTTTTGTAGCTTTATCCAGAGAATTCATCACATAGCCTACTTTCAACTCTGATATTTCGCACACATCGTTTATGAACTCATTCTTCACAAAACTACGCACACACACATACATTAGATGCTTAATATCTAAATGGGAAAAAAAAGAATGGAAAACTGAACTGGGCACTGGTTGGACTTTTGTGGTTCTGTGAAGGACGTTCACCAATCTGAGGATGCGCAGCAAACGCTTCCAACCATCCATTCACATCCACCTATAGAACAGAAGAAAAGGACAACAAATAGACAAATAAATCTGCATATATACACACACATATATATATATATCGAGAGAATTCGGGAGAAAGAAAGAGACTTTGTTAAACCAGATATCTCTGGCAGCATCGAGGGCTTCTTGATAATTGAAAAAGGGTCCGGCGGACACCATTTCTTGGGCAAATTTGACACTCCCACAGCATGCCAGCCACTCTTTCTCACCCAAAACCATTGGTGGTTCCATCTTTCCAATTTCTCTCTCTCTCTCTCTCTCTCTCTCTGTGGATCCTCTATGATCGGGGAAGACAAAGCGGCAAGTTGGCTCGGCGATTGAGCGACGATTCCTCTGGGTTTGACTGGTTGGACTTGACAGTCGAAAAGTGAAACTGATTGCAGCGGGAGTGAATTACTTCCTGTTAAAGGCAGTCTAACAACTTGTTGTAAAAGCCTCAGTCAAATGGGTATCTTACTTAGTGAATTACTTCTAGAAGAGGTCTACGCATAGTGAAATCTGTTCTACTATTTACGTATTTCAGTTAGTTTCTTTCTTGTATTTAAAGGCCTATAAGTTGAATAAAATGAAACACATCAGTTCATCAATATCAGTGCTACTATTTCTTCCTTTGCTTGCTCATCTTAAGTCTTTTATTTTCAACATTTGGTATTAGAGCCTCCACTGAGGCCTGTAACCAGTTTTTTTTCTTTGTGATGGCAAGCAATTCAAATGGTGTGAACATCTCACAACCTACAATTCCAATCTTTCAAGGCTGCAATTATGATGTTTGGAGCACAAAAATGAAGACTCTCTTTTATCTCTCATCTTTGGGAGCTAGTAGAGAAAAGCTACAATGAAGAAGGTATAGCAGCTGACACGTTGAAGGATTTGAAAAAGAAGGATGCCAAAGCGCTTTTCTTCATCCAACAAGCTGTAGACGATGCCGGTTTCTCGTCTCGAATTTCAGCAGCAACAAAAGCAACGGAAGCATGGGATGCATTAAGAAATGGGTATGAAGGCACAACAAAGGTGCTTACAGTAAAGTTGCAAACACTTCGTAGACAGTTTGAAAGCTTTTGAATGAAGGAAGGGGAGTCTGTACATGACTGCTCTAACAATCTAAAGGTCATAGTTAACCAAATGAGGAAGTATGGCGAGAAAATTACAGATCAAACGGTGGTTGAAAAGCTATTGAGAAGTCTGACGAAAAAATATGAATCCATGGTTGTTGTCATAGAAGAGTCAAAGATTTGACAATCATGACCATTGATGAACTTTTAGGCTCTCTACAATCTCATGAAGATAGGCATAAAAGCTATGAGGAGAACTCTACTGAGAATGCATTTCAGGCCAAACTAAAATTCACAAAAGAGACGAATGTTGGGCATGAGCGAAGTGGAAGTAACTACAATCGTGAAGGTCCGTCTTATCGAGGTAGAAGGGGTGGCAGAGGATACAGAGGAGGTGGACGATCAAGCGATAGAAAACAACAATCCAATGATGATGGCCAAAATGATCGCAAGTTTGAGTGTTATTACTGTCATAAACCCGGTTATATAGAAAGATTTTCTCGTAAGAAACAATATGATGAAAAACAAGCAAATTTTGCCAAGGATGGAGATGAAACTGAAAAACTATTTGCTAACGTCTTTGATTCAAAAGTGTGGTATACGGATAGTAGCAATAGTAGTCACATGACTGCGAATTCAGAGTTTTTTATTAGCTTGGACAAGTCGGTTAAAACACACATAAAGATGGTTGATGGAACGATTTGTAACACAAAAGGAAAGGGAGTGATAAAGTTAAATTCTGGAGGAGGTGGTTGCATCAAAGATGTTCTTTATGTTCCGGATTTAGACTCCAACTTGTCGAGTGTCGGGCAATTCCTCAGACAAGGTTACTCATTGCTCTTTGAAGACTTCTCATGTGATGTCTTCACTGATAAAACAAAGAAGAACTTGCTGCTCAAAGTTCCCATGTCAAGCAACAACATATTTCCACTTGTTATCAATGATGAAAAGAAGGCACTTGCAGCTTCATTGGAAGATGAAAATTGGCTATGGCATCATAGGTATGGACATCTCAACTTTAAAAGTTTGAGCTTATTATCTAATCAACATTTGGTGGATAGGCTGCCGATGATAAGGCATATTGATGCGGTATGTGAAAGCTGTGTGGTTGGTAAGCAACATAGAGACATCTTTCCGAAGAGCAGCAAAATGAGAGCTTCAAAGCTAGCCGAATTGATTCATGATGATGTCTGTGGACCCATGCAGACACTTTTCTCTCAATAACAGCTTGTATTTTTTGTTGTTGTTGACAATTTCAGTAGAATGACGTGGGTTTACTTTGTGAAAGAAAAATCGTAGGTGTTCTCCACCTTCAAGAAGTTCAAATCTTCTATTGAAAAGCAAAGTGGAAATGTAATAAAAGTCTTGAGAATAGATCGTGGTGGAGAGTTTGTTTCAGCAGAATTTGATAGTTTTTATGAAGAGATGGGCATTCACAGGCAGTTGATAGCCAGCTACACCCCATAGAACAGGGTGGCCGAGAGGAAAATCAGAGTCTTGTTGAAATGGCAAAAAGCATGCTGAAAGCAAAATGTCTTCCTAAAAGTTTTTGGGTAGAAGCAATTCATACAGCAACCTATGTGCTCAATCGTAGCCCTACTTCAGCATTGACACATCAAACACCTTTTGAGGCGTTTCATGAAGAAAGCCAAAGGTAATGCACCTCAAAGTCTTTGGCTATGTTTGCACATATTCTTATTCCATCTCAAAAGAAGAGTAAACTTGATGAAAATAGTGTGAAATGTATATTTGTGGGTTATAGCTTGGAGACAAAAGGCTATCGATTCTGTAATCCTGAAACAAATAAATTGCAAATAAGTCGTGATGTTGTGTTTGATGAAAAAAGTGCATCGAAGTGGAATAAAATGCAAAGAAATGAAGCAATCATTCAAGAGGATGGTGGGTTCACCAACTCGCAAACAATATAAGGAAATGGGATTGAAGATGGTGGAAATTTGTATCCGTCCACACCTGATTCGACTCCTAGTTCAATGAGTTCAGCATCAGCAAGTTCCTCTTCCTCTGGCACACCGCCCAGAAAATGGAGATCACTAACAGAGATTTATGAGCAGACAGAAAGATGCTAGCTTGTGCAAATTGCAGAACCAAGTTCATCTGATGAAGTTGTTCAAAGTGTTGCATGGTCCGATGCAATGGATGACGAAATGAAGGCATTGGAGAACAACAAGACTTGGGAGCTAGTCAATTTGCCAAAGGGAAAGGAATTCATCGGCCTGAAATGAAATATTCAAGCTGAAATTCAAGCCAGATGGGTCAATCCAAAAGCATAAAGCTCGTTTGGTTGCAAGAGGATATATGCAGCGTAAAGGTATTGACTTTGAAGAAACTTTCTCACCTGTAGCTAGATTTGATACTATTCGTACGGTTTTATCAAATGTTGCTAACTAGAAGTGGAAAGTTTATCATTTTGATGTTAAATCAACATTTCTGAATGGATTTTTGGAAGAAGAAGTGTATGTACAACAACCTAAAGATTATGAACTGAAAGGGGAGGAAATGAAGGTTTACAAGTTAAGGAAAGCACTTTATGGCCTGAAGCAAGTACCAAGGGCCTGGTATGAAAGAATTGTCAGTCACTTCAGCAAAAATAGGTTCCAAAATAGTGCAAGTGAAGCGACTTCGTATGTGAAAACCAAGGGAGCTGATGAGGTATTACTCGTATGTCTGTATTTGGATGATTTAATTTATACAGGAAATAGTGTTGCTTTGATTAACGGTTCCAAGAAGATTATGGTGTCTGAATTTGAAATGATTGATTTGGGTGAAATGAGCTATTTGTTGATATTAGAAGTGCAACAAAGTGAAGCTGGAATTTCTATTTCTAAGCAGAAATATGTGAAAGATCTTCTGGAAAAATTCAATATGAAAGAATGCAATGCGGTTGGAACTCCAATGATTACGAATAAAAAAATATGTTTAGATGATAGAGAAGAAAAGGTTGATGCTCAGTTGTATCAGAGTTTAGTTGGAAGTCTGCTATATCCTACAAATAGTAGACCTGATATCTTGCAGGCTACAACTCTCCTAACTCGATTCATGCAAAGTCTCAACAACATTCATTACGGTGTAGCAAAAAGGATCCTTAGATATATGAAGGGAACATGCTCTTATGGTTTGTGGTACTCTAATTCTAATAATTTGAACTATTGGGTTTTTCCGACAGTGATTGGGCAGGTTCGGTTGATGATCGCAAGAGTACTACTGGGTATTTGTTCATGCTTGGATCAAATGCAATTTCCAGGTGTTCAAAGAAACAACCATCCACTGCATTGTCTTCATCAGAAGCGGAATATATGGGTGTCAGTTTGGTTGTGTCAAACTATATGGTTAAGAAGAATTTTAGGTGACATGCAGCAACATCAAAAGAAAGCGACAATATTTTTTTGTGATAATCAATCCACTATTTCGATGACGAAAAATCCAGTTCATCACAATCACACAAGGCACATCGATACTCAACATCATTACATATGTGAATTGGTGAATGAAGGAAGCACAAGGATAAATCATTGCAACACTCAAGAGCAAGTTGCCAAAGCCATGGTCTACAGAAAAATTCACTTACTTTAGAGGAAGGTTGGATGTTGCAGATTTTTGCAGTAAGGGAGCGAATGTTACGGGTAATGTATAAAATCTGATTCATTGGAGAGTCATAATTTAGTAAGACTTAGTCAACAGTCTAATAACTTGTTAAAAGTCCTAGTCAAATGGGTTTCTTAGTTAGTGGATTACTTTTAGAAGAGGTCTACCGATAGTGGAATCTGTTCCACTATTTACATATTTCAGTTAGTTTCTTCCTTGTATTTAAAGGCCTACTAGCTAAATAAAATGAAACACATTAGCTCGTCAATATTAGTGCTACTATTTCTTTCTTTGCTTGCTCATCTTCAAGTCTTTTATTTTCAACACTAGTAACCTAAGACTAAATTAACATTTTGTTTTTTTTTTTTTTTTTTTTTTTTGTGTGTGTGTGTGTGTGTCCGGATTCGGTTTTCTCAAGGTAAAAGGGAAAGTCGTTCCTGAAACCCGAGCTTATTTGTAATAGTTGGATTCTATCAGGGTCCGTTTGAAATTTTTTATTTTTCCATTTTTATAAAAGAGATCAATTAATCTTTTAGGTTAAAAGCAGACTATACCCCTCAACCTTTGGATCGTTTTGCACTTTGCCCCCTAACTTTTCTTTTTTTTACATTCAATCACTCAACCTTTATATTTCTGAAGCACTTTGCTTTTTATAACACTTTCCGGCGAATCAAGAGGGAATATTCCATACATGCACTCAAAATCATTTTTGTATTGGATAAAATTGTAATTTTATACCCAATTTTAAAAAAATAAACAAATAATGAATAAAAAACCCAAATGAACAAACCCTGATCCATACAAATTAGTACTACAATGACTTCAATTTCACCAAATTTAGCATTCTTTACAATAGTGATGGTCGGCTTCTTGTTGCAGCGCCCAATCGCGATGCTTCCTACGCCAATTTCTCGAAGATATCATTGATGAAGCTCTTCATAATGCCCAAAAGTTGTACCAAAGTTGGTGCTCTTCTTCACCCGCTTTTACTTCTTGTTGTTGACGGCCGCACCTCCTTCTTTCGGGAGCTTTTTGCTGGCCTTGGACTTCCTTTTTGTCGGGGCTTTCTCTGTCGCTAGAGCTTTTTCGGCCGTGGATTTATTCTCGGTAGGCTTCTTCTATGCCTTTGCCGCCATATCTAGGAAGGAGAGAGTAATTTGGGATGAGATAAGAGGAATTCAGCGTCAAATAGTTTCTTTGTTGGCAATACTGGGGTCAATTTGTTGGGTAGATTGGAGAAATTAGAGGAAGATTTGTAGTGGTGGGGAAAGATGAAGATGGGTGGCAGAGGTGCGGCTTGATGAAGAAGAAGACCTTCTTCATTTTTAATTTTCTTTGTCTTTATTTATTTTATTTTTTAAAATTGAATTGTGAAACTACAATTTTACCCAGCACTAAATTCATTTTGGGTGCATGTATTCACGCGAATAGAATATTCCCCTTGAATCACCAAAAAGTGTAAAAAACAAAAAGGCAAAGTGCTACACAAAGTAAAGATTGGGTGGTCAAGTTTAAAAAAAAAAATAATTGGGGGCCAAAGTGCAAAACGACTCAAAGGTTAGGAGTATCTGCTTTTAACCCTATTCTTTTTATTCCATCAAAATATGATATAAATAGTTAGTAGCCCGTGTAAGGCACGAAAAAACTTTATTCTATAAAATAAATAAATAGAATTATAAATTATTTAAAATTTAAGTGTAAAACTAAATAATTTAGAATTTAAATTAAAGCAATTAATAAGTATAACATAACAAGTGGCTAATTGTTTTTTTGGTCCCACAAAAAGGGGCGGTACCCTTTTTGGTACCATGATTTATAAAATTTCATTTTTGGTCCAAAATTATTTAAACATTTACCAAGTTAGTCCCAAAAGACTTTTCGCGTTAAGTTTTAACCGCAAGTGACAGAAATATGTTAACCCCCAATTGTTATATTGCTTTTTTAGTCCCACAAAGGTGAAAGGTTTGCTTTTATGGTCCCTCGATTTACGAAAAACAAAATTGGTAACAAAATGATTAAAAAATTTGCAAAGTGAGTACCAAAGTTTCATTTTCGTCAATTTTTTACATTAATAAATTCATGCACACAACATACAAATTATTTTATTAAATCAACCATCACTCTTATCCAAATAATGTTGAGTAGACTAATAATTTATTTATTTATATTTTTTATAATATAATTTGTGATTTGTAATATAAATTATTATTTATATTTATATTTAGATAAACAAACAACAATATAACAACCATAACTATAAGATAAAAAAAATAATAAAATAACAAATAACATGTGTTGATCATTTTTTTTTTTTTGTTTTTTAATTACAAACCCAGTAAAAAATTCAAAAAATCAAGTAGTTTCAAATCACATATGAATATTTGTTGCTCAATCACATAACAACTTTTGTGAAAATGAATTTCTCAATCACATAACAACAATTTCTAAATGCAATGCTATTTTCTTTATCTATTTATTTTATAGTTATGACTCGTACATTGTTATTTTTTTATATGTAATATAAATATAAATATAAATAATGATTTATATAAAAAATTATATTATAATAAATATAAAGAAATAAATTATTATCCTATTTTAATAATGATTGAATAAAATATTGATGATTGATTTAATAAAATCGTGCATTGATTTATTGGTTAATGATAAAAATTCATAAAATTGAAGTTTTGGGACTAACTTTGCAAAAAAAAAAAAAAAATTAACAATTTTGGTACCAAATTTTTTTTTCGTAAATTGTGGGACCAGAAAAACAAACCCTCATTCTGTGGGACAAAAAATGCAAATTAACAATTGGAGATTAATAAATTTCTGCTACTTGCCGTAGAAAAAGACTTTTGAGGGATTAACTTTACAAATTTTTTAATAATTTTGGAATAAAAAATGAAATCCCATAAATTATTGAACCAAAATATTCCTTCTTTATGGGACCAAATATGCAATTTAGCCCATCATAAGTGGTGGCTATTGGCTACTATTAATTTTTATGGTCACATACGCATATAGAAATGAGACGGTAGTTTAAGCTAGTTGTCCTTCGACTCTAGCTTAAATTAGGTTTTTATACACGGAACATAAAAAAGTAAAAAATTATGTGCCGTCCTATTATGATCAAAGAGAGAAATAGAGTAAGGCGACCTGAAACGATAGAAAACATGGCTAAAAGCCTATCCAGAAGCCAAAAGCGTTGTGACTTAAATGAGCTACTAGCCCGAGCATTTATGACATGAGTAAGAGCTCAAGTGATCCTAGAGCTATGACTTCTAAGTATATTGAACATAAAATAAATATAAATTTATTCTACTAACTAAGTTTACCTCGAAAATAAGTGAATTTTTTGGATAAAAAATAATTAATGAGATATTTATTTATATTTAAATAAAAAATAGAAAAAATTTAAGTATTATTTGACATCAAAATAAAATTAAATGCTATATTACTAACTAATTTATCCAACAAGATTTAATGAATCTTTTGAAAAAAGATAAACAATCATATGCTCCTCTAAATTTAAATAAAAATAAAATTATTTTCTTACGAAGCAAAATAAAATTCAATTACTCAACAAACACAATTATAGTCGGACTTTAAGCTCGTAAAAGGAATAACATTGCTTCAATCAAAGTGGCGTCCAAAGAAATATTTAGGAGAGTCTGTAATAGCTTCTGTTTTTTGTTATAAGAATAAATTGTAAAACATCGCTATAGATTTATTTCCAATGAATGTTGGGAGCCTTTGAAAATGAAAATGGAACAAGACAAGCGTTAAAGTATTTTAAAAAATAATTTAATGTTTACAATTTTATTAATAAATTGTAAAAGTTAATTAGATATTACTTAGAACTTTTGACCTAAATTTAAACAGTTCAAAGTCATAAATTGTAATATATATATATATATATATTAAAATTTAGGGATAATCACACTATTTTTCTCTGAAATTTGGTGTAATTACACATAAATCTCTTGTGGTTTAGCAATTACATCTAGTATCTCTACCGTTTGTTTCCGTATAATAAATAGACCTTCGATAGTCAAAATCCACCAAATTTGTTGATATTAACAAAAGAATATAAATGAAAATTCATATTTACCTATGATAGATTTATTACTGACTTATTGCAAGTCAAACAAATCTTTTTCTAACCAAACTACTTTTGTAAGGTGAAGCTGTACCTCTTCACATGCATTAGTATATGAAGATGTATAACGGTAATTTGGCTAGAAAAAAATTGTTTAACTTGCAATAAGTCAGCCATATGTAGTATGGATTTTCATTTAAATCTGTGGCTAATATCAACAAATTTGGTAAATTTTGACTAATGATGGGTCTATTTTATTAGACGGAAACAAACGTTAGGAACACTAGATGTAATTGGCCAAACCACAGGATTTTCATGTGTAATTATACCAAATCTCAGAGGAATACGTGTAATTATCCCAATTTAGGAGGAAAAGCAGGGGTTCAAACTTCAATTTCATAAATTAATGTAGGTATTTCCATAATTAATTGTTTTCTGAAGGGCTTGGGGTTGCCAAGGAATCAAGTTTTCACTTGTACCTCGTTAAAACTTAGTTATAAGTTCAAACGCAAGCCAGTCTTATTACTATCCTCTACACCAAACAACAGTGGAGCGCTTCTCCAAGTACGATGGCTTCTACCAATGGAGAAACCGATCAGGTTTGCGAATTTGATCCCTTTTTTCAGTTGATTTTACTTCAAAGCTCATACTTTTTTGCATCAGGGAAAGTGAAGTTTTCATCTATTTGGAAATTCTCTTGTTGTTATTCAAGGTTATCTTTAATTACCTGCGAGTTTTGTTTTTCATGTAAAATAAAGAAATGGGATTTTGTGAATTTTTGTTGTAATGATCAAGGGGAAATGTTGCCTTTTGCTGGAATTTGCTGTCTATGGTCAAAATATTTTGTTGGTTTGTTTCTGAATTGTTTTTGACACTTGAGTTTTCGCCAATTATGATAAAACTGATAAATTCTGGTAGGTGTTGGTGGAGGAGAAATCATCTGCGAGAATTTTCACGCTGAACAGGCCTAAGCAACTTAATGCACTTTCAGCTACAATGGTATGGTTGAGTTAATGATAGGTGGATATGTGACATTGTTAGGAATTTGTAGTCCAAGAACATGAATTTTGGTATACAAATTGAGTGTTTGATTGTTTAAGAATTTTTATTTTTGATAATTGAAGAGCCTTTCTCTCTTATGTTTGATTAGAGAATGTAAAAATGCTAGGATTTATGAACGAAGCTGATGCTGCATGTTGTGATCAACTTGATATTATAGAATGCGAAAGCTTGTGAAATGATAAGCAAGCCTTTGTTCTCGGAACACAGCTGATGGGTTTGCCATGTGGAATTGGTGGAAAATTTTGAGAAAGGGGTTACTTTTTTGTGTTGTGTTTTATAATTATAGTATTTTGGAACTGCTTCCTTTTGTTACAACCCCCTAATAGTCTCTCTTTTTTCTTATCATATGTGATTGTGAATTGATACATGCCTGCTGATAATTTCTATCTGACAAATTTATTTGCAGATACTAAATAATTTCTTAGTGTTCCTTCCTTTTACAAAGTTAATTTCCGCTCTGACGAGTATGTACTGATTCAGTTGGGATCTAATTATGTTCTATTACTGGGAAACAAAATGTACAGACCAACTGCTATCCTGATTGAGCGGTCACGTACTGAAATTGTTCCTTTGTCCTATTTAAGGTGTCCCGTCTATTGGAGCTTTTTCTTGCTTGTGCAGAAGATTCTTCTGTCAAATTAATAATCTTAAAGGTATCTTTCTATCAAATTCTATGATAAATACCAACTGGGGCTGAGTGTCTGTTGATTTGTAGTGTTAAAGATGTGGGCCTCCAGTGTTCCCATGTCTGCAGAACTGGTGTTTCATTTCTTTTCTCCTGGCCATTAACATAGGGAAAAGGAAGAGCATTTTGTGCTGGAGGTGATGTTGCAGCAGTTGTTCGTGATCTTACCCAAGGTATTCATGGCTTTTTACTCCATTAATAGTTAGACACTTGACATCATGAACTGATCCTCGAATATAATCAACTATGAACTGATGCAATTGGACTGGCTTAGTTGTACATGAGGATCAAAACTTAATAAGTCCGATGCACATAAATTGATGTCTGAAAGGTCAATTTTTAATGACTTGTGTTGGCTACTATTAGAACCTCAAGAACTTGAGCAAATTAGAATTGGATATTTGTATTCACGCCAGACTAATATGAGTGTCAAATTTCTGTTACTTATATTGATATAAATGTCATGGAGTGGATGTCTTATTTTTATTTTAGACGGTAGAGGTTTGTGCTGCATATTAAGAATGTGCTTTTAGATTTATTGTTCTCCTGAGATTTTTATTTTGTTAGACTATCCCCTAAGTTTGCTCCACCTTGTTGATAAATGCTTTAGTTCTCCCCAGATATCACTCCTCTTAACTCAATTTTGCTTCGAACACAATTTCACTAGTTGCAAATAAGACATTGAGTACTCATTTGGAACCAATCAGCAAGTTTTGATGAATTTTTCTGTGTGCTTACAGTTATATGTTTTTGCTTAGCTATTCCTACATGTTGAATAATTCTGTCATCTTGAATTAATAAATAGAGGCTCTTGTCTTATAGAAGATAATGTTTGATATTTCCTGTGAGCATCAGGTAATTGGAAGTCGGGTGCAGATTATTTCAGAACGGAGTTTACATTGAACTATGTGATGGCCACATACAGTAAACCCCAGGTGCTAATTTAGAGAAAGATACATCTTTGTTTTTTATTGTTTTGTTAAATCCCTCTATCTTTATTAGTGCTGTAGTTATGATTGGAATATTAAGTCACTATTCTTTTGCAAATACATCCAAAGGTTTCAATTCTTAATGGCATTGTCATGGGAGGAGGAGCAGGGGCTTCCGTACATGGTAGATTCCGCATAGCTACAGAGAATTCGGTACTTGTCTTTTACTTTCGTGATGGTTTATGAATCTTGTATCTATAGGGTAACACTTTTACCATCCTTGGCACTATATTTGTATATGCATGATCATATGTATGCATGCATTTAGATGTATTTTTATTTATGTGTGTGTATGCGTGTGTGGAGATAAAAGAGTTACTGTTCAAGAGTTACTGTGTGTGAAGAAACTTGTGCTTCGTTGACCCTGCAAACAAAAGAAAAATGCTTTTTACTGTGGTAAACCCCTCAAGTTAGACGCCAATATTTAGATTGGGACAGAACTGAAATTACCCAGAGTTGACATATTATATATTATTGTATATTGAATTGAGGAACTACATAAATCTGATCGAACTTATACCAATCATCCCAACACTCATACATCCGTGTTTTGTTAATAGATTGCTTATTTTACATACCCAAGAAAGCAGTGTGCTTGAAAGCTTGCCTTGTATCATGTCTATTGACCGGGGGATTGAAATCATTAACATGGACTGATTAGGATTTAGGGATAATTACATTTACACCCCTGACCTATGGTTTATTTATACAAACAACCCCTACCTTTTGCATAATTACAGAAACCACCCCTGACAACCAAAAGATAGGGGCAGTTTGTGTGATGATGTTAACATTTTTTGGGGTGTATGTGTAATTTTTCAAAAAGAGAGGGTGGTTTGTGTAAATGATGTTATATTTCTGATGGGTGTATGGGTAATTATCTAAAAGGCAGGGGTTATTTGTGTAAATACATATACCATAGGTTAGGGGGTGTAAATGTTATTATCCCTAGGATTTATTCATATCCAAATATCTTAGTCCAGAACTAGATATATTTATATTTGGTAAATACTTCGAGTTAGGCATCTGATAATAGGCGTATGGTGTATCCTGATTGCATAGTATGTTTTATGATAGTTGCATCCCATATGAATTGGTCATTAACTCACTTGGCTTTCCCTTTCTTTTGAAGGTAATGATTTACATGTTAAAAAAGTATTTGATGTGCTCATAAGCGTCCTCATTCTAACCTTCTTTGCAGCTTTTTGCTATGCCCGAAACAGCACTGGGACTTTTCCCAGATGTAGGTGCTTCCTACTTTTTGTCAAGACTCCCTGGATTCTTTGGTAATTCCTAATATGCCTTGTATTCAACATATCCATGTTTTATGTTAGATGTGCAGCAACTGTCTGATAGATATGCAGCATTAGATTTTGTGAGCTGCTTAAATGTCTTATCAGTAAAACTAACTATTTTACGGATGACATAGATGTATGTATTCTTGTATCTCAAATGGTAATTTATTTTATTTCCAGTTTAGCTTACTGAACTTGCATCTTGGTTGTATTCCCCTCTTGAAAAAACAGTGTATATTTGAATCTCTACATTTTCTCTTCTATTTTCTGATCTTGATTGACTCATATTTTGGTTCTAATTGCTGGTCTCATTTGGAAACTACCGTCTGAGTGCAATAGCATTGATTCGTCTTATCTCTTGAAAATTGCACTTTTTCTGCAGGAGAATATGTTGGCCTGACAGGTACGAGGTTGGATGGTGCTGAAATGCTTGCATGTGGTCTAGCAACTCACTTTGTGCAAGCAGAGGTATAACCCTACCCAACTACTGCAGAATTCGCAATGTCTTCTACCAGATCTATTTATCTTTTCAACAGAAACTTGATAGTGCTGAATTTTCTGATTGTGTTTCATTGAGATGTCTTTAGTAATTCTTCCACACTGTTTAGTTTTGTTTTCCTGTATTTCGTCTTCTTCCTACACATTATGCCTGATTTTTATAGATCTTGATTAAACTTTTGTGCTGGAAAAGTCTTAAAAAGGAACAATCTCAATTAGATAACACTCTAGCAAGGTAAAAACCTTTTGCGAATTCACTGTATAAAATAGCATGCAGATTCTGAGTCTGGTATAAGTGTATATTTAGTTTGATATCCATCAGTTTACTAACATATTATGTTATTATAAGAGCAACGATTCTCATCTCTAAGCCAGCATGCAAAATTAGTTGTTTATATTAATGCTATGTATCTATAACTTTTTAGAGGTGTTCTGTCATGCTTCCTCTCAAACTTCTCTGGTGGCATAGACTGTAATTAGATGCCTCCCCAATATGAACCTGTGCTAGTATTTCTCGTTTGTTGTGTCAGACAACTCCACGGACCCAAGGCCCCGAATCATATTCAGCATGTAGTTGCAAAACATTTTTGCGATGGGGAATGTTGCTTATGCATACGATTACTTAAAATATGCTTCTATTGTTGGACAGAGATTGCCATTGTTAGAAGAAGCACTTGTTAAGGCAGATTCCAGCGATTCAGCTGCTATCTCTTCTATTATTGGTGAATTCTCACATACACCAGATTTGAAGAAGAATAGCGCCTACCACAGGTAAGATTATTCTTGCGTCTAATGTATAATTTCTAATTTCTATTATTCAGAAAAGTGATAGCAACACCGTTCGTTTGGGACAAAGTTGGTTACAGGTTTAGATTGGTGCATCCTTGTTACCATTATGGTACTTCTTGACACTTGATCTTAAAGGTTTTCCTCCTCTGTTATGCTACCTAGAACCTGAAGGCCTTCTAAATTTTCTGAATATAATTTAAATTGATGAATATTTATTTTCCAGTATAGCTTCCTAGAGCAGCCCACTACAAATAATGGTATTTAGCTCTCATATATTGTTTTTTGGGATAGATGGATAATTGGTAATTTTTTTATTTGTTTCCTCTGTATCCCTCTTATAAATATTTATTTTTTGAATGAATTGCCATTTACATGCCCCCCAAATAATAATACTAGCACTTCTTGTTGCTTTTGTTCCGTCACTGGACGCATGCATTCATCTCATAGACCCTTTAACATGTTTAGTTTCTTGCTTCGACTCGGAAGTGTTACAACAGCCATGTTGCACTATTCTCATCTTTGAATCATTTATATATTTATTTATTTCCTTGTCTTCTCTGCGTTTTCTACTTAATTTCCTGTGATTATATATACCTGCAGGTTGAACATCATTAATAAATGTTTTTCCCGAAGAACGGTTGAAGAGATTATAGTAGCCCTTGTAAGATAACAGACGCATCTCACTTTTACCTGGTGTTTCTTGCCCGGATAAACTGTTTAAAGTTTCGTCTTCTATCATCTTTTGCTTTCACTTTCTAGGAGAGGGAGGCTGCTGACAACAAGGATGATTGGATCTCTTCCACAATCCATTCACTGAAGAAAGCATCCCCTATGAGCCTTAAAATTTCTCTCAGATCGGTATGGATCAGTTCCTGTTTTCACTATTCATCCTGTCAGAAGTCGATCTTTCTTATTCGAAATTTCACTTTTAAACTTGTCTTCCCTGCTTGAGAGAGAGGGAGAGTCTAATATATGTTATCTTCGCGTATCGTCTCCAGATTAGAGAAGGGAGGCTCCAAGGCATTGGTAAATGCCTCATCCGAGAATTCAGAATGGTTAGTCATGTCCTGCGTGGGGAAGTTAGCAGAGATTTTATCGAGGTACAGATGGACCATCTCGCACTTGTTCTTTCCATGCATACTCGTTCATAGATGTCTAATATCTACTCCGAATTCAGGGTTGCAGAGCTATACTATTCGACAAGGACAGAAATCCGAAGGTGCGACAGCATTTTCTTTTATCCTTCTAAATAAAGATTCTCACAAAGTTTAACATAGAATCATAGATAATCACATTTAACCACCCCCCCCCCCCCCTCCCGGTCGCTGATGGTTTCATCACCCTGACACGCGGACGTTATTACAATTATGTAAATAATAACCACAGTTTCTATAGTTTAACCATAGTTGAAGAGGTGTATACATACAATCTTCTTTTTCACGGTTTGCAGTGGGAGCCCTCCAACATAGAGTCGATCAGCGACGAAATGGTGGACCGTTACTTCGCCAAAGTAAACGACAGCGACTGGGAAGATTTAAAGCTCCCAGTAAGGTCAAATTTACCTGCATATGCCATTGCTAAACTTTAATTCTTGATGGCTTGTATTTAGTTACAAAATCACACAACTCTAGTTCAGAACATACTCAATAATGTCACTCCCCAAATAATGTTGTCACCAAACAGATGTATTAGAAGTCTGAAGTAATAATATTCGCACTTTTGTCGACCGTTTTTACCTAAATTCATTGACGTCTTTGCAGAAATTTATAGTTATGAGTTATGGTATTCTCTCTCAAATATTATACATTCTTGTTGGGGACTAAAATGTGTGCGTATGTCTCTGGTGCTTGCAATACTTTAATTTAAGTGTTTATTTGTTGAATGAATGTGTTTGAATGTAAGTCGAAAAGAAAGTTGTTTCTTTACAATTTTTGTTCTCGAAATGCTAATAATTATTAAGCTTATTTAAGGTTTGTTTGGTTGGGGTGAAAAGTGGGTGTATAAGAGAAGTAGAAGTAAAAATGAATGTATAAAAAAATAAGTTTGGTATCTGGTTACAGAGAATAGATGGGGGGAAGTAAAACTGGATGTACATGAAATTCTTCCAGAGCTTAATTTTGTTTTCGTCCGAAATTGGGTGGAAAAGTGAACGTATAAGGCCAAGAAGACAAAAAAGTACATATTTTATTTTTATTTACTTTATTATCCATATACACAATTTTCCTTTAATTTTTTTTTTCATTCGCATTGATAATACCAGTATATAATCATTGAAAAAAGATAATCAAATCACCAACAAAAGCGCCGAAGTCAATTTCTTTATTTGAGGGCATTGATAGTATTTTTTATCTTATTAGAAAGCATAACGTGCGATGCACGTGTACAAATATATTTTTAAAAGTAAATATATCATTTATGTTAAGTTCATGGTATTATTCATATTTTTTTTTATTGAAACATTAATATTATACAATTTTATTATCAAACAAATTGATAATAATTATCTAAATTGATAAGAAAATTATTTAATTCTATTATTTGTAATTCACTTTCTAAGTTTAATTGGTACTATTGAATAAAAAGATATTCCCAAAATTGAAATTTTGTATTTTTTATATTCACTAATGATTATTTCATTATTATGTATCAAACTAATTAATATGAAAATATAGAATAATGATATTTGAAAAATTAATGTTAAAATAAAAATATTAGTCAAAACTCCTTAACTTGGATATAAGAAATTTCAATTTAATAAAATAAATTGATCAATCTATTGGTAGGTTTATTATGCATATTTTTGTTATTTAATTTTGTTTTATTTTTTTGTTACATTTTATATGTGTGTTGTATGTTTTTTTTATTACTATATTTGAATGTCATTTATTTTTAATTTATCAACACTGTTATAAATTAATTATTTATTGACTATTGTCATAAAACTATAATCAAACTGGATCATAGTACCAATATTTGTATTGTAAGATCCTATAATGTATGTTAATCATATTTCAGTATCAACTTTTTTATATTGTCAAAGCATTATTTACATGCTTTATTAGCTTCCAAATTTTGAAATTTTTATTGTATAAATTTTATTTTTTACCTTTATAAAAGAAACAATAGATGTAAAGTAAAACATTCATGATTATCTAATACTAAAAATATCAAGTGCTAATATATTCACTCAATAGTTGAATTTTCATAAGCAATTTTAATTTAATAATATTTTATTCATATATCAATTTATTCTCTTAGTACTCATGAACTTTTAAGTTATTTTAATAAATTTATTACTGAAAAAATATATTAATCTCATTGGCTTATTTAGTTACCATCTTTTTTTTTTAATTTCAACATAATTAATTCAGTTCTTATTTATTATTTTATTGTACTAAGTTTATTTTCAAAATTGATTTTCTTAATATGAAAATATAATTGTACTAATGTGTTAGTATATAATTATTTTAAAATTTTATACTTTTAATTGTTATTGTGTTCATGTTTATTCACGATTTGACTTTTCTTATTTTCATAAGGGAAAATAGCATTTGACAGTTTGTAACTTAGACCATTTCCATTTTAATTTGGTCCATTGATTTTGGAATTCTTATTTTCGGTCTCGTAAATATTAAAAAGTAGTAATTTTGATTCCATAACACTTTTCCCTCTGGATATTGAAAAGAAAGTGTCATGTTGGCATTAAGTGTATAATAATAATACAAGGGGACCAAATGTTACAACTTTTATGCGCTTTTTAAAACAAAAAAATAGTTATATATGTCCCGTTAGGACATACAATTATGTTAGTTAATTTACTACTCAATAAGATAAGGTCTTAAATTAAATTATTTATTATATTACTATTTATACTCTTTTTCAATGTCAATGTCTTGGGGGTGCAGGGGGAGGGGGACGTGTTTTTAGCGTATTAATATAGAAATACAATCAATTAGTTAGCTTTCTTTTTTAAATTTCAATAGCACTTCTAATTTAATCATATTGATAATTTTATTTATAATTAAATTTTGATACTTATTCGTTATTCCATTTTAGAATAAATTCTATTTTAATAAAATTGATTAATTTTTATTCGTATGTTTTATTATGTCCCTTTGCCATTGTTTGATTTTGCAATATTATGTATGTGTATGTAACATATTTTCTTTTACTATATTTTGAATATCGTTGATTTTAAATTTATTGACACTAAATGAATACAAACTAATTATTTATTGACTATTATTAGAAAAATATAATTTAATTGGACAATATTATCAATATTTTGTCTTGTAAGATCCTAATGTTAATTATATTTCAGTATCAACTTTTAAATATTATCAAAGTATTATTTACATGTTTTATTACCTTCTAAATTTTGAAATATTATTGTATAAGATTTAATTTTTTGCTTTTATATTGCTATTTTTAATTCTATATGTTTTTAGTTTAACTTCATAATCTTATTTTCATATGCACCGACTGGTATAATCTATTTCTTATTCAATAATATATTATGTTACAACTTAATTTTTGATGTCACATTTGTTGTTGTAATACTTTTATTCTATTAATTAATATAAAAAAATAATAGATGTAAAAGTAAAGCATTCAGGATTATCTAATACTAAAAAAAATCAAGTACTAAGAGATTCATAAATAGTTGAACTTTCACAAGCAATTTCAATTTAATAACATCATATCCATATATCAATTTTAATTTGTGATTAAATTTTGGTATTTATTCATTATATCTATATATATAATTAAGTTTAGATTAGTATTTTATATATTATTCATGTGCAGTTTATTTTAAATTTTAATGTGTCATGGTAAATTAAAACATTCTTAATATAATTAAGATTTCTTCTAACAAAGTAATTGTGTTGAAATATTATTTGGCATATTAATTTTTTTAGTTGGATATGTTATTCATTCTCTAAGTAGTTTAGAGCAATTAAGACTCTTAAATATTTTTCTTATAGAGTTTTATTTTTTCTATAACTAATTTTATAATATTTTGTGATGGTTATTAAAATTTAATGCATGACAAGTCTGTGTAATTGGGCTAATTCATGATTCACGATTAGAAGCATATTATTAAAATTATGTATAATTGGATTCATTCATGATTTCACAATTTAGGTTTTTTATCCTAAATTTATATGGAGGAGGTTTAGAATATTTAAAATTTTAAATTGTTAAAAAATTTCAAAATATGTAATATAATAATTAATAATTTTTAAATGGGGGTATATTTGTCTTTTCACACTAGGGAACAAATAACTTGAATATTCACACATTTATATAGGGTATAGATTTAAATTGAATAGTTTATAATAAATGAACAATACTCATTTGGATAAATATTTTTAATTAATAAAAAATATTTTGGTTCTTGTTGATGTATATTTTTATTAATACAATTTTCAACTTTTGATATACTGAAAATTAGTTTAGTATAAGATTAATTTATTTATTTTCTAATACAAAATAAAGAGAAAATGGTTAATCAGTAAATTTATAAAAAATATATATTTTTTTAAATCTATTTTTGTCGTACCAAACAATAAAAAGTATTTGAAATTTACTGTCCTTTCAATTATCCCAGACAAATTAAAACAAAACTATTATTCTTTTCCTTCGCATCCCCTCTCGCTTCTCCTTTCCTCTCATTGAATCAAATGAATTCTAAGTCAAAAGATATAAGTTTCTTGCCACCAATTTTACAACTTATATGTAAACTTGTATATATCATATTTTTTCCCGAACACTTTAATATTATTTTATTTTAGTTTTTATCTCTTATTTTTATTTTTATATTATTATATTGCAAACATTTATTTTATTTTTATGAAAAATAGGAAATAAAGGCGGCCCAATTTCCAATTTATCAACCGTCATACGTAGTCCGTGACATGCATTTATTTGAAGAGATTTGAACAACATCGTGTTCTTTAATTTTGCCGCAATAGCGACTTTCGAGGCACTTTCCTCTCTTCCCACCAACCAAAATGCGTTTTAAATTCATTGGTATTTGCCTACATTAATATATATTTAGCAAGTATGGCATACGTAACATGTATTATGTATATACATATTTTTTTAAAAAAAATATTTTTATAGATTATATTATTTATTTTTTTGTAAAATTACCTAAAAAATATATATCTATATAATAACATATATAAGATAAAAAAGCATGAGAAACAAACTATCAAAAAACAATTATGAAAGATTATAATGATTTAAAAACTTCAAAAAAAAGTCTAGATTAAAATTAATTTGAATATTAAAAGGGCCATCTCTAATAATATATAGTATATATATAAAATTTTAATCCACTTTTATAAATCTTTTCATGAAAAGATCGAAGGTCAGCGAATTGATAATATATATTTATATTGATTTATATATATTTTTTTAAAAATATTCACAAAATGGAATCGACTATGAGACTTTACATACCATGATGGAGAGCACGCCATACCGCCAAATTTGGTGGTTATTTGAGTTGATCTATCTATATATACTACAGTAAAACCTCTATAAATTAATATTCTATAAATTAATAAATTGTTTAAAATAATAAATTTTTTTGTCTCCATTTGGGCCTTTGTAAAAAATTATTAAATTCGATAAGATAATAAGATAATAATTTTTTGAAAAATCTTTTTATAAAATATTAGGTCCCATCACTACAAAAAATATGATATTTAATCATGGCTATTAGCCATGGTTAATATTAAATAACCGTAGCGAATAGTCATTGACCACAGTCACGCAACGATTGTCGGCCGTAGTTTTTGCAAAGGTGGCGAAAATATTTGTCATGGCTAAAAGCCATGGCAAATATTTTCACTACGGCTAAAATTCATGGCAAATAAGTTTTTCATGGTGGAAAAACTAGTTTCTACATCGATTTTTATTTAACCGCAGTTAATAATAATTATCTATCAATGTAGCTAATATTAATTTTTTTTCTAGTGCATTAAAACTCTAAATTAATAATTCATAATATTATGGTAATTTGCTAAAATATGAATCTATTGTTACTTGATTTTTCTTAAAATTTAAATCTAATTAGATTCCATCCCTAACTTTTATTTTATTTTATTTTCATATTGAGATTTATATAATATATGTTTCATTCATCATGCATGAATATATTTAATTGGCTATAATAGTTATTTAAGTGCAACGAATTAATATAAACATGGATATTTAAGTAATTCCAATGAATTGATACATACGTCCATGAATATAATAGTTAATTGTATACAATAAATTGATATTATACATGAATATATTTAATTAATTACAAAGAATTGGTTGATGCATGAATATACTCAATGAAACATATATGAATTCATTTATTTTCAATACACATGTACTAAATTTGCTGAATTTAAAAAGTCTCTCTTTTAATTAATAAAATATTAATTTGTCGATATATTAATATCTCTCTAAATTAATAAAATTTCATGATCCCAAGATTATTAATTTATAGAGGTTTTACTGTATTTATTATACACGAGAGTAACTACTTTTAATTGAAAAATTGGATATCGACTCAGTTATCCTAAACATACTTATTCTTACACAAAATGATAATATTTTACGGTTTCTATCAATAAATATTCTACACTTGCACATTTAAAATTAATAAAAAAATTGTTTAAGAACTTATGGGTATGTTCTCTTTTACATAATTAAATCAAAATAATGAAATCTTAATTTGTATAAGTGCATTAAGTGTGCTCCGATAACTAGTATTAAAAAAATGAGCTAAGCCCATAAATGCATAATTCCATCATATTTTTCTTCTTCATGATACTGAATTTTCATATGTATCGAAAAATTAATACTAAGTACGTTACTCATATTTTTACACAATGACGCTTAGTTCAGTTGGCGAAACTCTGGCCCCATGATCCTAAAGGTCATGGGTTCGAATCCCTTGTGTGGGATGATTTGTTTCTACTGCATAGTGGGTTTATTTGTGATATTGTTTCAATTGTATAGTAGGTTTATTTGTTGTTGTAATAGTAAGATGTTAGTTTATAATAGTAATAGCAAGATGTTAGTTTATGATATTATCGGTATGATATCGATTGGTTTATTTGTCTCTGTCCAATATTGATACTGACATGACTGATTGTAATCGTTCTCTTCCAACTCAAAAAAAAAATAAAAAAAAATAACCAACTCATTTTCTATTGACATTAAAATTTAGTTATAAATTAACTATAAGTAATTTATTATTTTTGTTGGTTGTGTATGGTTTTTTTTAGTCTTAATTTAAAGAAAAATAAAAATAAAAATTCTTTTGTGGGAAGCGGGGACAACTTGCTCAACCATTGAATCAGTTAATGCAATTTATAACTTGATTGGTGTCTCATGATTTTGTTTTGAAAAGACGTTTTATTAGGAAGATGAAGTTTTAAAGCTTATAAATCATTTAAATTCTCATCTATCCTCAGATCAAATGTCAAACCCAAGCAATTCATAATAGCTTGCATAATAATTGTACCTTAAATTGGGATTTGGGACATTTTTTGTGGTAACAATTCAACCCTAACAAAATTATCAGTTCAAATTTCTTCTATAAATAACAGAAAATGTAATATGTATGTGCAATAGAAATGTTATATTAGTGTTAGGGGGAAAATGCAATTTTAGCCCATTAACATAGGGGTGGTGGCACTTTTGGTCCAGGGCTATCCAAAATAGCATTTCAGGACACTAACTTAATAAAAAATTGTAATTGACGTCCAAAATACCCTAATTTCGCCAGAATTCATCACGCACAATGCACGTGACCCCCCCAAAATTGAGAATTTTTATATGTCTTCGGTCAAATTTGCAACATCAGCATCCCGTATTTAACAGGCCATGTAGACGAATTTGGCCAGAAACGTCAAAAACCCCCCAATTTTCGGGGCTCACTAGCATTGGGTGTGACACATTCCGATGAAATTAGACACTTTGGAAAAAGAGAATAAACAAAAAATTAATATCACAAGGAAATGAAATTTCCTTACCAAAATTTACAAAAGTAAATATACGAGATATAAAAAGAAAGTCTTGCTGCTATTTTTACTTTTATTTTGGATTTATATTAAACAAAGAATTCCATGTATTTTCGATATTCATAAATATATTATACATATATAATATTCATCTCTCTCTCTCTCATTTTCTCCTTCAGCAAGAATCATTCCCCAACCCCAAGTAATTCTTCAACTCGCCGGGAAAACAAGGGAACCGCCGCCACGTCCCGCCGTGCAGCTTCAAGATTCTAACCACCCTATCCCTGGTGGTCCCCTGCTCCCCGCCGCCGCCACCGCTACCAACATTCAGCAGCGCCATCAACTTCTGCACCGCCCCGTAAACCAGCATTTCCTCCAGGACTCTCTCCGTCGGGTGAAAACTCGAAACCAACCACAAGATCTTCACCCCGATTTTCGTTGCCGCATTCGAAACATTCAACATTTTCTTCGACACCGCCGCGATCCCGAGTCCGTGCTCGATGAACGCCAGTCTCCCGTCAGCGCACTCGCACAGCATCTTTATCAGCTGCATGATTTTCTCACATCTTGACCTGTTTGATGATTCCGGCAGAAGCTCAATCAGCATGCAGATCGCCCCAGCTTCGACGGCTTTCAACCGAGATTTCTTCGACGATTCCAGGGTTTCTGTCAGCAGGTTTAGAGCAGAAGAACTCGCTTTCGCGCACATTTGATCATCTGACACAGTTTCCATCAGGGACTTGAAGAAATCAATCCCGTGATCCTGCGCAACGCTTTTCCAGCGATGGGAATCGGCTTTCGCCATTTTCTGAAACATTGAAATCGCGCAGAATCTGGCTTCCGAGCTGCCCCGCTGGAGCATGATCGCCATGGATTTCAAGCAGTCAGGTCTCATCAGCAGCTGGAGGATTTCCTGATCATCGGCCGAAAACGGGACCTGATGGAGAACCAACAATGCCTCCTCACAAGCACTAAACGTCGACATGAAATCGTGGTTTTCGACTGAAATCTGCAGCATGATTATCCTGACAAGCAGCTCCACCCCGCCTGATTTCTTGAAATCTTCCTTCACATCATCATCATCATCTCCTGTTTCCAGGACGGACCTGAGTTTTCTGAGGGAACTCACCTTAAACGGGGTCGAATCCAATGTCCCAAGAATCATCTCCAATTCAGCAGACGATGAAGAAGAAGGCTTGTGATGATCGGCCCGCGAGTCGAGCCATGCATCGATCAGTCTCCTCAGGGTGTGATTCGGAGTCATTTCCAGGGTTTGAATGGATTGCATTGTGGCGGGACATGTTCTTCTCTTGTAGACATGGAACCATTTTTCGATGTTTCGTCGCTCGTAGCTGACCCCTGTGGAGATGGTGACAGGATCCTTCATGAGCTCCATGGAAATGGGGCATCTGAAATGTAGAGGGAAATCCATGGAAGGATCTCCAGGATTGGTTATAAATTTCTCCATTTTTGAGTAATTTGGAGCTGAAAGGGGAAGTTGAGTGGAGATTTTCAGGGCTTTTTATACAGGATTTGGACAGTGTGGGATGCAAAGAGAGATCTGTGAGGAAGTTTACAGAAAGAACAAATCAAAGTCAAAAACTGTGTAAACATGGAAGGGATGATGAAACCATTGGAAAAGTCGATCTCTTGAATATCTCTTGGTTTGGACATTACTCTTTCGGCCCCTGATGTTTCATATATTTGCTGTTTGGCCCCTATGATGTTATTTATTTATTTTTTTAATTTCTTTAATGTGATTCTATGTGTATATATATATATATATCTTTATCTCCTTTTTCTTTTCTTTTTTATATGGGATATTTCAATCATAATTAATTCATCACTTTCCATGAAATTCATTGATACAAATTAGAGAGTATATTCAAATTTAAAACATCTATAATTATGGAACTCGAACTCACAACCTCTAAATATTAATGTTATTTGAACTTGACCTTTATCAATAGCATATTTTAACTTTCTAGAGTCTCAATAATTTTTTTTAAAAAAAATAATTAAAAAAATTAGCAAATATGTACAATGATGATGCATTGGTGTTAATCAATATATATTGGCTATACGCATTGGTGTTTTTTAGGTGAATATTGATGGAGCTAAAAGTTGGTTTTCATTTTATATCTCTAATTAAGCAAATTTATAGAATTTCCATCCCAACAAAAATAATAATTCAAAAGAAAAAATCAAGAAGAAACTATACATGAACTACCATAAACAATCATCAATCTAGAGGAAATTCATATCGTTAATATATATTGAATTTTAGTGATTATTTGGATAGCTTCCCATTGTTTATTAATTAATTGACATTTGCTTAGTTACAAATAATAATTATATTTCCATATATAGCAAACTCTTAGGTGCTGATAGCCTATTACTAACAAATTTTGGACCTGCATTTAAATAAAAAAAACTTGAGGGGCACAAACATAAATAATTTTCTTAATGAACTCTCTCTCGCTATATATATATAGGGTTAATTACACTTGGACCCCCTCTGAAAATGTGAAATTACATTTTCCCCCAAAGAAGTTTCAAAATTACATTTACACCTCTTCTGAAAATTCACCATTTACACCTGACCTCCTTCTGTCAAGGTTTCGACGGAAAATGTTGATGTTAACAAAAATAATTACATAATTTATCAATTTTGCCTCCCATTTAACATTTCCATGTATAATTTTGTACTTATAAGGGGAAAAATACAATAATGTTAACCTCACTTCATATGTATATATTGCATTTATCCCCTTATAAGCACAAAAATATACATGAAAAAAGTTAAATGAGAAACAAAACTGAAAAATTATGTAATTATTTTTGCCGATGGTAGCACTTCCCGTCGTAACCTCAACGAAAGAAAATCAGGTGTAAACGATGAATTTTCGGAGGGGGTGTAAGTGTAATTTCAAAATCTTTTTAGGGAAAAGTTTAATTTCACATTGTCAGAGGGGGGGTCCATGGTGTGTGGTTGACTTTAACGTAGGAATTGAACAACTGTCTAATGTGTAAGATTAATAATGTTTTCGCACGACATTCAAAAATAAAGTCAACTTTGTACATGGTATAACTGTCAGAAAATTTGTATTTCTCTTTAATATTTATTTTTTCGTTTGGTCGTATATTTGTACATAATTATTTAAAGAAGTGTGTATTCAAAGTCTAGCTTACATAACCAGCCGCATGAACTGCGTTTCTTTCAATATTCTGAGTGGGATAACTTGTATAGGCTGTTGACCTGCCTCGTTGACTCTCTCTCTCTCTCTCTCTCACACACACACACACATTGAATAGTTAAAAAATCATAATAACACTAAAAAAAAAATTATTATTAGCTATAATTTTAATAATTATGACTAAAAATTATAGTGGATAATTATTATTAACTACGAGTAAATAAAAATCGATGTAAAAATTAGATTTTTCACCATGAAAAATTTATTTGCCACGGCTAAAAACCGTGGTAAAAACATTCACCATGGCTTTTAACCATAGCAAATGTTTTAGCCACCCTTGCAAAAATCATGACCGACAACCGTTGCGAGGTCGTGGTTAATGATTATTTGCTACGGCTATTTAGTATTAACCATGGCAATTAACCTTGGTTAAAAATTATATTTCTTGTAGTGTAAATAGTTACGAATCACGCTCACATAGAAAAATTCTTAAACCTGATTCGATTAAACCTAAACCAATTAAGTGTAGTATATTTGTTGTGTGATTGGTGTACAGTTCAGAAAAAATGACCAATTACATAGAAATTGTATCAAATTTGTTCTATGATTGGTTTGGTTTGACCAAACCTGATCCAAGCTAGATTTGTCCTGCTCACATAATGTTTACTGGTCGTGATTTTGCCGAGATTGGCTAAAACGTTACCATGGCTAAAGGCCATGATGAACGTTTTTGACATGGCTCAAAGTCACGGTAAATACTTTTGTCATAGTGAATAAGATAAGTTTTTGTATCGATTTTATGTAATCATGATTAATAATAATTATTTAACACGTCTTTTAGTTCGCAACAATTAAAATATAGTCAATAATATTTTTTTCCTAGTGTGTGTACATTAATAACATAATAAATTACACTTATTATATAATCAGTTGATTCCAGTTTAAATTAGACTTTTCATATAAAAATACGTAATATGATCAAGATATATTTTTCCAAAACAAATTAATTATTATAGTCAGATTTTGAATTCACCAGAAAACAAATAATAATGACATTTTCCGTCATACCTATACATTGAATATAACTTTATTTTTTTTTATCATATTACAAGAATAAAATATTATATAAATAGACCAACATGAATCCATGTTATGTGTTCTTAATATATATATACTTTGGGGGTGCTATATATATTTCAATAACAATATAAGATGTGATGATATGTACACATTTTGATATTAAAACAATTCAGGTTGGTGACCAGTAAATATTATCTTCTTGTAGAATATAACCAAAATCAATAAATTTTAAAAAATTTAACATTTTATCTGACCAGTTCACAATATCTGATCAGTTTATATATGTGAATATTTATCTTAATTCACGTGAGTTTATTATAATTTATTTTATTGTTTTATATTAATATATTAATCAATTTGAACTGATGTACTGTTCAAGTTATTGAAATATTGATATAATTTGTAATTACAGTTAAAAAAACAATTCAAAAAATTAAACTGCACTATTACTAACAATTATAACTGTAAATTAATTGCACTAGTTAATCATCCACTATGGACATATTTTACCATAATTTTGCTCATGAGATCACTTACGAACTAGTTATATGTATACTTTATTAAAAATTATCTGTCGTAGAAAATAAGAGATTGGTGAGGGAGAAGGCCACATGTCGAACGTTTAATATTTAAATTAAAGAATTAATAATCAAATTATTAAGTAGAAAATTAATTGACTAAGTTTTGTCAAATATTATTAAATTTGGCACACGGTTTGTACATTGGTATCTCAATCCCAAGCTCTTTAAAATTGCCATTTAATTTGCTGGCTAATTAAGCATTTAAAATATATTAGTGATTGAAGCACGTCGACGTGTGTATTTAATTTAATTTTTTATTATATTTATTTGATTGAATAAAATATAAAATAAAATAAATGAATAACTCATCAGATTATAAATAATAATTGAACGTGCATTAATAAACATTATTGATATAATTAATTGATTAATTAAAGAGATAGTTATTTGTTGAAGATGTTGTAATTGACATAATTAGTTACTAATTTGTAACAACAATATGGTCTAAAATATGGATACAATTACAATGTTAAATTCATAGATTAGATTGAGAGAAATGCGGAGAAGTGCGTTTGTCCCACACAGAAATACGATGGAAAACAGATGGGCTTTGATAAGTATATAAGTGTATGTAGGGGTGAGTGTTTTTACACTCAATTTTGTTCCACATTGGAAGTTTATGTTCAAAATAAACTCCTTATGTTAAGTTCAATGTCCAAGTGATGTTTGAAGTGTTATGGAGATTAGAGTGAATATGGGGCTGTCCCACACCTGTGCCACCGCCATGCGACCCGACTCTGTCTTCGGGCGCGAGTGTTCGGGTGAATGTCTCAGTATATATCTTTTTGTTGCAAAAACGTTTGGATTTATCTGAAAAATCTGGAATATTTATACAGTCAAAAATGCTTTTAAATCTGTTTTAATTCTTTTAGAAAACCGTTTCTCATGTTGTTTTTAAAAGTCAGATTTTTTGATTGATTTTTAAATGATTTTAATACTAGATTTTAAACCTGATTTAAATTCTGATTTAATACAAAACATGAAACTCCTGCATTTATGTGGTGGTTTTCAATTGGTTTTTATTGCCCGATTAATTGCTACAATGAGGGAAGTGGTGGTGCCTTGCCTATAAAAGGCTGAAGCTCACACCTGAAAAATTATAATACAATCACAACACAATTTGATAATCTCTCTAAGTCTCTCTCAGTTTTCCTCTCTCAAATCCGAGTTTTCATCTTAGTTTCAAAAGGCTTCTAAATGTTGTTCGTGGTGTTTTTCGGTATAGTGCACTACCTTGTAGAACTTAACCGTCTTATCCTGAAAGAAGTTGTGTAGTACCTGATGCACGTTGACTGGACGTATAATTTCTTCAAGGCAAACAGATAAATTATGTGATTTGGTGTTACTTCTGTTTTCGATTGAGAATTGTTATGATACAATTCTAGTTTGTAAGTCTTCGTTTTTAATCTTCTGTAAAACAACATATCTAATCTGTTTATCGTTATTGTTCTGACGTGTTTATTTGGCTTTGGTTTCAAATTTTTATAAATCTGATTGGTATTTCAAAACGTTACTACGATTGTTATACTTTTTCCAACAAACTTGAAGAAATTATAGGTTTTGAAAAATCAGATTTTGTTGGAACAAAAATAGTGATGTTTTTGAAGTTTCAATTAGGATTTTTGGGATTTAAAAATCTGTTTGTTTACTTTCTGACTCTCAATTATTAATATGGCCGAACAAATTTCTGTTGCTATTCCGATCACCCCAAAAGTCAACTTATCTGGTATGCCGGAGAAGTTTTTGGGCCAGTTTTTCAAACATAGGTAACAATGGACGAAAATTTGGATGGCGATGAAGGGACTGTTGTTGATAATTCAGGTGACTGGACCTAAACCAACTGAAACCGATCCCAAAATAGGTCGAGGGGCTATTTTGTCAACAATGTCAAATACGCTCTTTGATGTCTGTTCCTACTCTTACACTGCAAAGTCATTATGGGATGAGTTGGACAGGAACTATAGTACTAAAGAGTAAGGGCTCAAAAAGTATTATGTTTCCAAGTTCATGAGGTATCAAATGGTTGAGGGAAGGTCTGTATCTGAACAGATGCATGAGATTATCAATCTTGAGCATGCTCTGTCTAACGCTAAGATGAAGTTTCCTAAGAAGTTTCTGGTCATGTCCATAGTGGACAAATTTCCTATATCTTGGAAAAGTTTTGGCATAACACTCAAGCACCAGAATGGGAGACTGTACCTAAATGATCTTATGATCGCCATCAATATTGAGAAAGAGCATAGAAATCATGCCCATAAGATGCCTATTGAGTGTCAACCAAGGGCCAATTTAATAATCGGGAAAAAGAAAGTGAAAGCAATATATTTTCCATTTCTGATTATGTTATTTTGAATATTGAATCTTCTACTTTGTGGCATAGTAGATTAGGTCATTTAAATTTAGATTCAATCAAACGAATCATGAATCTTGATTTAATACCCAGTCATAATATTGAACGAGGTCACAAATGCCAAGTTTGTATAGAAGCTAAACAAGTTAGGAAACCCTATTAATCAGTTAAAAGGATTCAGAAATACTTAATATAGTTCACATTGATATTTGTGAGTTCAATGGAATTTTGACGGGAAAATGCATGCTACCCCCCTGTGATATAGGATATGTGCAATATACCCCCCCTATGGAATTTTTTTTTATCAAATTACCTCCTTGTGTTTTAAAAAACGGTTAAATGCGGACACCCCCCAACCTTTGGGTTGTTTTGCACTTTGCCCCCCAACCATTTTTTTTACACTCGACCACCCAACCTTTTCTTTTGTAGCACTTTGCCTTTTTTTTTACACTTTCCGGCAAATCAAAAGGGAATATTCTATTTACGTGAATACACGCACCCCAAGTTAATTTAGTGCTGAATAAAATTGTAATTTTACACCCCCAATGTTTAAAAAATAAATAAATAAAGACAAAAAAAAAGTAAAAATGAAGAAGGCCTTCTTCTTCATCAAGCCACAGCCTCTGCCACCCATCTTCATCTTTCCCCACCATTGCAAATCCTCCTCTAATTTCTCCAATTTACCCAACAAATTAACCTCAATATTGCCCACAAATAAATTATCTTACTACAAATTCCTCTTATCTCATATCAAATTACTGTCTCTCCCTCTCTAGATATGGCACCAAAGGCAGAGAAGGAGCCCGTCGAGAAAGCTCTGGCAACGGAGAAAGCCCCAGCGGAGAAGAAGCCCAAGGCCAATAAGAAGCCCCAGAACGAAGGAGGTGCGGCCGTCGGCGACAAGAAAAAGAAGCGGGTAAAAGGGGCACCAAGACATCTTCAAGAACAAATTTTTGGCATCATGAACAGCTTCATCAATGACATCTTCGAGATATTGGCACATGAGATGTCGCAGTTGGCGCGCTGCAACAAGAAACCGACCATCACTGATGTAAAGAACACTAAATTTGGTGAAATTGAAGACTTATTGTAGTACTGATTTGTATATATTAGGGTTTATTCATTTGATTTTTTATTTATTTATTTATTGAAATTGGGTATGAAATTATAATTCTATCCAATACAAAATTGATTTTGGGCGCGTGTTTTACCGCAAAAGGAATATTCCTCCTTGATTCGCCGGAAAGTGTAAAAAAAGGCAAAGTGCTACAAAAAGAAAATGTTGGGTGGTCGAGTGTAAAAAAAAATAAAAATGGTTGGGGGACAAAGTGCAAAACGACCCAAAGGTTGAGGGGTGTCCGCTTTTAACCCTTAAAAAAAAATGAGCAATTTATCCCCTTGAGTCAAGAATGGCCCTTTTGATGTAGTTCGTGCATCTCAAAACCCAAATCACTGACCTATGAAGGGCAGCTGGAGGATGATCTTATCAATAGCCTTAAGGTTTACTGGTACAAGGTTAATAAACTCTTAGTAGAAAATGTTTTGAAGCTTACTGGTCTCTCCCCAACACTCCTTCGTGTTAGGGGTTCACTAGGTGATAGTTGCATATCGTTTGCTTTTCTTTACATTTTTTCTTAACCTATTATGTCTGCCTTTCATTCACAATTCTCTTGTCTTTTCAGATAGAATAGTAATGAACGCCAGTATCGCGAACAATGTTCGAGCTAGAAAGGGCAACCTACCTCACTCCATGGCTCCCGACCCTTCATCTTCTCAAATCAACACATTTTGCCACCCCTTTTTTAGGTGATTGCCAGGATTCTGTTTGTGACGTCAGTCTGGCCATTCACTAGTGGGTTCCCAACTGTAGTGAATTTGTTGAATCTTTTACTCCTTACACCATGCCATAATTTTCTTTCCTTGGAACTGAGTGCCTTTATCTGAGATCAAAATTCTCGGGATCCTGAACCTGCAAATGATATTTTTTTTTCAAATCCTTGGGATCCTGAACTTGCAAATGATATTTTTCCACACGAAATTTATTACCTCTTTTTCAAAGATCTTTGCTAACGCCTCTGCTTCCACCCACTTGGTAAAATTTACACTGCTACGATGATGAACTTCTTTTAGGCCAGGGCCAGACGGAAAGGGCCTAAAATCTCGATCCCCATTGGTCGAATGGGCATGCGATCTTGATTGGTTCCATCGGGGTGGTAGGTGCATGTATCAAGGTCGCATACTTCTGGCAGCTTTTATAATTTTTGGCGAACTCCATTGCACCCTTCACCATAATGGGCCAGAAGTATCCTTGTCTTACTACCTTTTGTGTCAACGATCTCCCATCAAAATGATTTCCACAACTTCCCTCATGGATCTCTCTCAAAACATAATGAGCTCTTTCAGGACTTAAACATTTCAACAGGGCCCATCTACGGGTCTCCAAAAGATACACCAAAGAGGTTTAAAATTAAACACTATCGGCTAAAATAGTCATTGACACATGAAAGCGAAAAAAGGTAAAATACAATTATCAAAATTAATAAGAATATCATAGGTACAAAACAAATACGCATATTCATGCACACATAAAAGACCAAATCATAGCCCTAATGATTTTAGATTCAATTTTGAACTCATATTTGATACTTAGGGTATTCATTTTTCAAGCCCAATGACAAAGTTTAGTCCATATTATGCTAAAGAGTGAAGTCCAATCTATCTAGCACCAAAATATCAATAGGCCACCAGCTATTGAGTCCATCCAGTTCAATATTTCAATCTTCGTAATTTTCAGAACACTTTATCGATTTGAATATCAAAATGCTATTCCCTAATTGCAGGTTAGTCATTGTATAATTTTAGGATGCACAGAAGATTTTTCTAATTATTGTAGTGATATTGGACTCCAATACACCTCAATATTGTAATGCAAAAATTAATTATCTATATTACGTGATAAAATTTTCCACATCACTTGTCTTAATATTACACTAAAACTGTAGCACAACTACATAAAAACAATCAATCACCTGCGGATAATTAGTAATCTTATGTTTAATTCTCAAATACAATTAGATGGAGTTTAAAATAAGTTGAATTTTTATTGTAAACTAATATTTAATTTTTATATTTATTATATACAAGTTATGTGTATAAAATATATTTTTATTTCTTAAATATATATACAATAAAAACTTTATACAATTAACATTAATATATACTACTGATCCCCTCAAAATATTCTTCACACAAACATTTAATTTTATGAGGGGTCAAAGTTGAATTTTATAAAGATAAGTGGGTCTTTCCGTAATTATCTTTTTTGAAGGGATTGGGGTGCAAAGCGAATCAGTTTGTCACTCATGCTTTGTTCACTGATAGTCTTGTTACAATCTCTCTACCGCAAATCGAAGGAAGGAGATTCTCAAATTACCATGGCTTCGACCAGCGAAGACACCAATCTGGTATGCAAAATTTGGAATTTCTTTGCTTAATTGTAGTCGTAAAGTTTAAATTTGTTTCAAGGGAAAAATCAAGTTAATTGTTTTTGGAAAATCTCGTTACAGTTCGAGGTTATCTTTAATTACCTGCGTTTTCCTTATCGTGTGTAGCAAGGCAACGGGCTAAATTGTATTTTTGTTGGACTAATCAACTAAAAATGCAATCCTTTTGCTTGGATTTTCTAGTTATGGACCAACTCTTTCGTGGGCTTGTTTCATAGTTCAGTTTCATACTTGAATTGTTGCCAAATATGTTAAAACTGATAAATGTCCGTAGGTGTTGGTGGAAGAGAAATCGTCTGCGAGAATTATCACGTTTAACAGGCCTAAGCAGCTCAATGCACTTTCGGCCGCAATGGTATGTGTACTGTTGAAACACGTTGAGCGTTTAATAGTTGTTTGAGAATTTATATTTTTAATAATTCAAGACCATTTCTCTCTGTTGTTTGATTAATGTAAAATGCTATAAATTTATGCATGCATTTGTTTTTAGAGTAATAGGACTGAGACTGAGCAAAAGATGTCATAGTCTTCTAAGAATTTGGCTTATATAGTTTAGCTATGTGGATATGTGCAATTTCTTCATTCATATGCTTATTTGCTCTGAGAAGGGAATATTTTCCCTGCCTTCTTGGTGCTGTTTTGTGTTCCACTCATATATGATATATTTTTTTGGAGAAAAATGCAATTTCGGTCCCAAAACATAGGGTGGTTTGCAATATTAGTCCCATACTTTCTGAAATAGCCAACACTAGTCCCATATTTTAGGAAAATGTTGCAAAGTTAGTCCCACCGTAGCAATACTAGTCTCACACTTTAGAAAAACGTTGCGAAATTAGTTCCACATTTTAGCAAAATGTTGCAAAATTAGTCTCAAAGTTTGCCCCAAATGTTGCAAAGTTAGTCCCAAAAGTTGCAATTTCTTTACAGTGGGACTAACATGGCAATGTTTTCCTAATGTTGGGACTAATATTGACTATTTCAGGAAGTATGGGACTAATATTGCAAACCACCATATATTTTGGGACCAAAATTACAATTTTCTCCTTTTCTTGAAATTGCTTTCTTTTGCTTTCAGCCACTTAATATGCATGATCGCAGGTCTGTCTTTTCCATGATGATATGCAATTGGGACTTGACTCATGGTCTCATGCCCGATGATAATTCGTAGCCGACAAACTTAATATGCGGATACAATATAAGTCCTATATTGCGTCTGCTTACAGTATTAATTTTCCTCCCAACTAATGTGTACTTTGATTATGTTCGGCATTAATTGTGTTCTGTAGCTGGAAAACAAGACGGGCAGAGCAATCATGTACTGAAATTGTTTCTTCGTGTTACTCTAGGTGTCTCGTTTGTTGGATCTCTTTCTTGCTTGTGCAGAAGATTCTTCTGTCAAATTAATAATTTTAAAGGTATGTTTCTTCAGTCCTATAAATTACGAAAATGGTCTGCATGTCGCCTGGCCAAGTGATGATTCATTGGTGATTAAAGATGTGGCCTCCAGTGTTCCTGTGTTTGTAGAAATAGTGTTGTCAGCTTCCTATGCTGTATTTTTATCTTTTTATATCTTTTTTTTTTCTCCTCCTCCCGGCCATTAATAATAGGGAAATGGAAGAGCATTTTCCGCTGGAGCTGATGTTGCAGCAGTTGCTCGTAATATCAATCAAGGTAGACTGCAGCATCTTAGTCCATGATTGTTAAATATTCTGAACTCGATCCTTCAGTCCAATCAACTATGAATACAGGTTGTATTTGGACCTGACACTTACTTGTAAGTGCGGATCCACATTCAATAAGTTCTATCCGTATAAGTTGATATATGAATCTTTGAGTGACTTATGTTGGTTACAATGGTAGAATATCAAGAACTTAGTTGAATTAGATCTGAAGAATGGTAACTATGCAGAATAAGAGTATCAAATTTCTGTGGTACTTATATTGATATAATTTCCGTTATGGATGTCTTATTTTCATTTTTAGAAGGTCAGGGTTTGTGTGGTTTGTTTTTATGTCCTTTTCTTTTTCTTATTTAAAGTATTCTCCTAAGTTTGCTTCCACCATGTTTGCAAATGCTTCAGTTCTTCTCAAATACCACTCCTTGAGCCAATTTTGCTGCTTACAGAGTTTAACAGTCATAAATCAATATGATGTGAGTTCTCATTTCAAACCAACAAGCAGCTTTGTCCTTAAACTTGTGATGTCTTCTGTTATTTTATTTGCTCACTTTCAAATCTTTGCGCTTAGCCATTCCTGCACATTGAAAATGCTATCAGCATCTTTTAATTTATAATTAGAGGATCTTATTAAAGTTGATAATGTCAGATCATTTTCTGTGAGCTCAGGTAATTGGAAGTCAGGCGCAGATTATTTCGCAAAAGAATTTACAATGAACTATGTGATGGCTACATATAATAAGCCCCAGGTGCTAATTTAGCAAAAGATTCATGTTTGTTTGCTATTTTTGTTTAATCACTCCCTGGTTACTTAGTTGCTGCAGTCCTCATTGGAAATGTTCAGTAAGTCTTATTGTTTGTCTGCAAATACATTCAAAGGTTTCATTTCTTAATGGAATTGTCATGGGAGGAGGCGCAGGTGCTTCTGTACATGGTAGATTCCCCATTGCTACGGAGAATACGGTAATTATCTTTTTCTGTCTTGATGATATATGAATTTCATATATTTACTTGATACACTTTAACCATGTTTGGCATTATGTTTATATATGCATTTGCATTTGCATATGTATATGTATTCATGTTGTATGAGTGCGCATACGGAGATAATTACTAAATGCACTATGGTATGCGAAATAAAATTCAAAGTAAAATCCTATGAAGAAACGTTGTTTTGGTTTCCCAAGACTGAGAAAGAGGAAAACAAAACAGTAGTTTATTGAGGTAAACTACTCAAGTTAGATGTAATATTTAGAAAGAACAGAACTGAAATTACCCAATACAATTGATATCCGATATATTATCAGTTATATCATTGCACTGGGAACAATCTGACAGAAATTGCACCCATCATCACATAATAATAATGGGTGTGGAACCCAAAACTTCAGGAGGGATTAGTATGGTTGCTTATATGCAAATTACTGCCCAGGATATTCAATATTCACCTAGGAGAAAACAGAAAAAAGATAAGACTATGATCTGTTAGATGTAAATTTATATTAAGATGGGTTCATAGTAGAATAGCTTTTGATTGATATCTAAATTATACAACAAGGATTGCTAGAAGAGTGTCACAAATGCAAGACTTAAAACAGGAGAATTTGGCCCAAGCGAGGTTGAAAGCTTATGCAGAGTTTTGGTGTTGCTGGTCTTCATGTTACTGCATACAAAGGATCACGGATTTCCATTGATTTTCACTTGTCATATAAATTAGCACACGTGGATGAAGCATTGTAGCTCTTTCCAGTAGAAAAGTTGGGATGAGAGATGTCTGAACTGAAACTAAGAGGTTATTATGACTTTTAGCTGCCATAAGTGATTTATGTTTGATAAAGGGTACTGAATATTCTTTAGGATGAAATACCTGCTTTGCCGTTAGTCAGATTGTACTCGAGATTCTTTAGGATGAAATACTGATATTGGTAAATCCAAAAAACTCTATATTTCCGGAGTTTCATTTGCTAAGAGAGATGATGCCAATTGGAGTACTGGGTTCCAAATAAATCTCTTTGTAGTTGTGAAGTTATAAAGCTGCTTCAGATTAGAAGAATTAATTGTTCCCACTTATTTCAATCTATTGTAACCCTGCGTAGTGCTATGCATAAATTATTAAAGAACCCCATTGGTCCATAAACCAGGTTGCTGCTTCTGCAAAGACTAAAACTTGATGGAACTTCGCAACTTCTTTTCTGCTGCCACTGCTTACTTCAGCATAATTTATTCTCTGTTCATAGAATTTACTTATAAATGACCTAATCAGTCCATGCACTGAAAGTTTGGCTTCTAGTGAGTCGACTGACCGGGATATGGAGACCATTAAGTTGGACTCATTAGGATTTATGCATATCCAATACCTCATTTCAGACTTGATGTGTTTATATTCGGTAAATACTATGATTTAAGCATCTGAACTGTAGATGTATGCTATATCATGATTGACTGAAATGTCTATAACAGTTGATTCTGATTTGAATTGATCATTAAGTTATTCATATTATTTCCCCTTGGAATAGATGATTTATGTCTTGATCAACTTCAGTTCTCATTCTGACCTTGCAGATTTTTGCCATGCCTGAAACAGCACTGGGTTTTTTCCCAGATATAGGTGCTTCCTACTTTTTGTCAAGACTCCCTGGATTCTTTGGTAATTTCCTGTTATGTCCTTCATATGCCATGTCTTAAGTAGATGTACACACTTTGGGATAGCATAATTTAGATTTATGAGGTGCTTCAATGTCAAAAGGAACTATTTAATGGATGCGATGAATGTATACATTCTTGTGTCCCAAATTTCAATTAGTTGATAACTTGATTTGCAGTTTTATGTTACTGTATATACATTTGGATCGTATGTCCTTCAGAAAAAAAAAAAAAAAATGTTAGCCAATCTTTACAGTTTCTTTCCTATTCTGGAACCTTTATCGGTCATATTTTGCTACCAACCTTGATCTTCTTTTAGAAAACATCTGCATGCAATAACATAAATCTCTAATTTATCAGAATCTGCACTTTCTGGCAGGAGAATATCTTGGCCTCACAGGTGCAAGGTTGGATGGCGCTGAAATGTTTAAATGTGGTTTAGCAACTCATTTTGTTCAATCAGAGGTATAGTCCTTTCCAGTCCGTTTGAAATGCACAATCTGTTCTATAAAACTAGTAATCAGGCACACTCGATGCATGTGCAAAATAATAATATTCATATTTAACAATATAATTTTTAAAATACAATAAATTTACGTTAATCAAATCAAATCAGAATAAGTATACTGACTAATAATAAAAATATAATGCATATTAGCAATTACAATTTATTTCCCATATTTGCTAAAAAAGTGGGGATGCAGTTGTAAAGCACATGAGTTGAATTAATTACAGACAACATTGAGTTTGATTAGTATGAAATTACAATTTTAAAAATGCTTTCAAGTAATTTTAAGAGTGGATAGAGGGGTAGTTTTGTAAGTTGATAGACAACCAAGTTAGTTTCAATAAGGCCTTGAGCCTTAATAAATAGTATAGATGTATTTTTCTTTTCAACAGAATAAATTCTTGATAGACACTGAATTTTCTGGTTGGTATTCATTGAGAAGTTTTTGGAAATTCTCAGACTGTATGCTTCGTCTTCCTGTATCTCTTCTTTTCCCCTGGCATGTTTATGCCTGATTATATTGTGCTTGAAGCATCTTAAAGAGTAACCGTTAATTTGTGAAGCCTGAACCTCAGTTAGTTAACATTTTATAAAGCTTAAAAACTTTTTGCAAACTGATTCTGGACTACTCCGTCGAACAGTTCCCAATCAAAATTTAGCTGCAGAAAACTTTTGTAGATGAGTGCATATTTGATTGTTTAGTGCTTCTATTTTTGGACAGAGATTGACATCGTTAGAAGAAGCACTTGTTAAAGCAGATTCCAGCGATCCAGTTGTTATCTCTTCTGTCATTGGTGAATTCTCACAGATACCAAATTTGAAAGATAATAGCGTTTACCACAAGTAAGATTATTCATGATCCTAGCATAATAGAATTTCTTTATTGGGCTTAGGAAAAACTCATTAGGAAAGTGCAACTGAATCATCATTTCTGACGTGTTAACATTATGATTCTTCTTCATACTTGATTTTAAGACTTTTTTGTCACTCCTGCATTACGCTACCTAGAACTAGAAAGCATTCATAACACTTAGTTAAATTATTCTCCATAGCTTCCTTAGAGTGGAGGGCTACAATAATGATATATAGTTCTCATACATTGTTTTTGTATTTTACAAACCCAAGCCCTACTTATACAGTTAACTGATTGAATAGCTTATGGTGTTTGATTGACTTGATGCTTTATATTCCTCTTGTTTACATTTCAATTTTTGAATGATGTCCTGATTTATATGCTCCCAAAATAGTATCAGTAGTCCATTTGTTGTTTCTGTCATCTTATCAGACACAAGCATTCATCACCAGATCCTTCCATGTGTGTGTGTGTGTGTGTTTATACATATAGTTTCTTGCTTCGAGTTAGAGATGGTACACAGCCATGTCAGACCAGTCTCATCTTTAACTTATCTACAATATGTTTCGTTGTATTCTCTGCATTTAAGCATCCAATCATTTTCCGGTTCCCATACCTGCAGGATGGACATCATTAATAAATGCTTTTCTCGAGGAACGATTGAAGAGATTATAGCAGCTCTTGTAAGATGACAAGGCATATCAGTTCTACCTGGTGCTTGTGCTGGCAACATTTAAATGTTCACAGTTTTTGATCCTTTTATCTCTGCTTTCACATTCCTAGGAGGAAGAGGAGGCTGCTCACAAGGATGATGATTGGATCTCTTCCACAATTCAGTCACTGAAGAAAGCATCCCCGACGAGCCTTAAAATTTCTCTTAGATCGGTATGGATCAGTAAGCATTTTTAGTTGTATATTCCGCCTGTCAAGAGTCGATTCTTCCAGATTTGTAACTTCAGTTTTCAACAGATCTTCAAGCCCGCAAATTGCATCATTAGTCTAAATTAGGTAACAGTGGTCAGTAACAAATGTACTTTTCAGGTAGTTGGCTGAAAGTCTTTTCAGCAATAGCTTGTTTGTAGTACCTCAAAGTGAACCAGATTTCCTGGAAAATTACTTGCAATGCAGGAGAATCTAAACTGTCAGAGAAAAAAAGTCTGCATATTTTAAAGTTGATATGCAAAATGTAAAATGCCTTGTCTTCATGTCAAGATCATTCTGATTGTGAGGGGTTTAGTTGTTACATATTGTTAGATCTATCTTACACCAAATACAATATCAGCGTAGATAAATTAAGGATAATACTTATTTGGGCGTAGAATACTGAAATTGCTAAATCCCATTGGTGGCGTATTTCTGAGAGAAACAAAAGCCAGCTAAGTGAATGGTTTTGCTGTAAAAGAAATAAGGGACTAGAAATTCAAGTCCTGACTTCTAAGAACAAACGCTCCAAGAATTAGGAAACGATACTTAATATATCTGATATTTTTGCATGTCCTCTCCAGATTAGAGAAGGGAGGCAAGAGGGCATTGATAAATGCCTTGTCCGAGAATACAGAATGGTTTGTCATGTGATGCGTGGGGAAGTTAGCAAGGATTTTGTCGAGGTACAAAAATTGACCAACTCAAACACATCCTTTCTATATATACTAATTCGAAAATGTTTAATGTCTGTTCCAAATTCAGGGTTGCAGAGCTATACTGTTGGACAAGGATAAAAATCCTAAGGTGCAGCAACATTTCATAAATTCTTTACGGACTAGTTGTATAGTTCATTAGAAAACACTCTAAGTATAGACTTCTGCTGAGACCTTTTTTCTCCTGATTCTGCAGTGGGAGCCCTCCAAGATAGAGTCAGTCAGTGATGAAATGGTTGAACAATACTTCTCCAAAGTAAATGATGATGACTGGGAGGATCTGAAGCTCCCGCAGAGGTCAAATTTGCCTTCGTAAGTTCAAACTTAAATTTTGTTTTTGATGGCTCATATTTAGCTATGAAATCAGTGTAAATTTGGTTCAGAACTCGAGTCAAGATGTTCCATGAATAAGGTCGTGACATAATGCATACAACAAAAATATGAAGTGATTTACAACATATTAATCAGTATGCAATGTACTCAGATGTCTGCGTGTTCATTTGGGCCTTATGCAGAATTTTATAGTATGTGGTCTTTGTTTACTTGCGCTCATTTCACCCAGTCAGGTGCTGAGACAAGTACTCTACCTGTGGAAATGTATGAATGCTTTTATCAATGAAATTTGCTCCTTGATCAGATCTTTATTAGGTAAAAGTTCTGCAAAGAGCACATACAAATCTCATTGTAGTGATATATGTGCTCGTGAACAATAGCGAAAGACCCTTTTGCTCATTGCTGAGTATTTTATTGTAGTATTATCTCCTTAACTTGATAAAATACTTGTTTCATGAGTAATAGACATAAGCTCCTCCAATTTTAATTCATGATTTTCTTACAAATGTTATTAATAGTATTTTCTTTGTATTTTAATGACCCTTTACATTTGAAGGAAAATTAGTATCAAAATGTTTTGGTTTAAATTACACGATCTTTTAAGGCGTCGTTTAGTGTGATCTGAGTTATTCGGATGACGGGATAAGAAAGATCTTGTATTAGTTATACTATGTTTACTTAGATTGCTTTGGTGGACTTATTCAACCCAAATAGTAATTAGTATCGGGTTGTTTCCAATAATGCAAAGTAAACACCTTACTTGGATGTATTGAGTTGCTTATATAACCTAATAATTGAAAGTTAACGAGGCTTAGTTCTTTTCTTTAGAAAAACAAGTATGGACTCAAATCTAATGTAGGTTATGGAGATCTATTACTTTTCATAACTTTCAAGAAAAGCTATATATTACTAGCTTGCTTTTTTGTTGTATTTTTTCACCTCATTACTTTGGAAACTATATTATATGAAATTCCATGCTGGCGACTGAAGCACCAATAAATCTATTTATATGAAGTTCATAATGAGAGGAAGTGAAGAAAAGGTAAAAGCTAGCTGATTGTATATAGTATTAATGGCAAATTATTGAATTTTCTTGGATAAAAGTTGGGGTAATTACTAGGAAAAAGACAAAAAGAACCAGTTGTAATTCCTACTGTTCAAATATGCCCAATGCAAATAATTTTTATTAATTTAAACCTTAGAAGAGCCAAATCAAACAAATGTGCAAGTAGAAATATGTTGAATCTTATTATAACAGAGGGGAAAGCGTTGGATCATTACTAGGAAGAGAGTCTAAAGTGTAATGACCAAGCCTTCCTGTACGATACAGATTGAGTAACTTTGTAGCTGCTCTACTATAACTACATTCTTCTGATTCTAAAGGAAGATGAAAAACCTTCAACAGAACCTCGAATTCTTGTTCAATTAGTCGTGCTAGATCTTTCCCATTTTCTATACAACCAGTAAACGATGAAACTGTATCAAAGAGGGTGCGTCTTACGTTGTTGACAATGAAATCCTGCACCGACGATCAGCGCTGTATTAGTTTACGGCCGTCATGAGGTATGTTATGTTGCATATGGTTCCAATCTCAAACTTTGTCTTAAAGAAAGCATGCAACAAAACTACATATCAGAGTCCACAGTGAGCAAATCTTTAATCTGAACATTATTGTGTACCTGAGTGTGATCACTTGGATATTGCCTTTTCTGCCGTTTGTCCGGATTGGAAATGCCTGCGTTGCTTAGTACTTGTTGAGTTTCAAAACGTGGTAACGCTCCCCATTTCTTGTATTCGTCGCTCATGCTAAGGATGGAAAGAAAATATTCAGCGAGTTCTATTTCCCCAACCGCGCTATCTTTGATGGATCCTGTGTTTTAGAAACAAACATCTGTAAACATTTGTGGAATCTTTACATTCTATAATGCAGTTCATCAGATGCCGGCATCTGAATTGTCAGTTTAGTGATCATACCTGTTAAAGCAAGCTTAGAGCAGATCCCATCATCAATCACATTAGGAGGCAATACACCTGGTGTGTCTAAGACATATATATTAGGATGGCTCGCAATCTGCAGTTGGAAACAGCTGCTTTAATCAATAATGAACACTTGATGGGAATGCAGTTGCTACTGTTATGTGGACATTTCTTGTTTAAGTTTCTTCATACTGATAGATGAACCAACACAAATACAAAGAAGTCGGCATCACAAGCAAAAGATCAAAAGGTGGAAGGATAGTCGCCAAGAATCAGCTTTCCTCATCCAAGAACAGCCAATTCATGACGCTACATACCGGCTTATTATATTCGAAACATAAATATTGTCGGGTAGATTACAACGAGCTCCCATGAGGTATGAACATAATTACAAATACTCCTCGTTGGTTGAAAAATTACAAATGCCACCCTCATGCTTGATAAAATTATGTAATCTTTGGATGGAGATTTGAAGTTATCAACTTTGCCCTTGTTGTATTTTTTCTTATTTAAAAAAAAAATTGAAAAAGTGTCAAAAAATTAGACAAGGTGGATTTAAAAATCTGAAAAAATTGTAAAAAAAGAAATTATCCACTTGGTCCAAAAGAAAATTTAGAAAATTTTAAGAAATAAGTAAAGTTATAATTCATAGTCCATAGGGGCAGTTTGATCAGCTCATCACTTGTTAGACTACCGTTAGAATTAGGGGTATTGATAATTTTTCAAACAACGAGGGGTATTTGTAATTATGTCAAACCTTAGGAGAGTTTGTTGTGGTTCACCCAACTATTATCAACAACGCAAGGAATCAACTTAATCAAAACTGTATTCATGGAAAGAACATTCACTGGAAAACAGCATAACATTGCATCTGGATGGAATTGCACACCTTTAAGCTGCTTATACTCTGTGTCTCCCCTGGCTGTGGACTCACAACGGAATGCTTTAACTTCCCTTTCTCTTCAAATCAAACAAAGTCGGAGCAGAAGAGTTTATAATGGATCAGAATAGTGAACAAAGATTAAAAACTGAGAATTCAAACGACTAACAAACAAATTGATTAGCAATTAAGCAATAAGAGTAACAAAGAAATAAGCACCTGCTGCTGCAATCCTTCCAACCTGATGCAAAGAGTTGGCTAATGCAGATTTACCCACATTAGGAATACCAACAAGCATTAATGTTATGGCATGAGCAGTATCATCCTTTTTGTTCAATTCTCTGACTCTGCCTTGTAGAAAGGTCAGGAACTGCGATTCGTTAAAAAATTCATACCCAAGACTATAAGATCATGAAGTCAGGCATCAATAAGATAAAGGAATGATTACATTTACACCCCTTGATATATGGTCTGTTTACACAAAACCACCCCTACCCTTTCGATAATGCATATACACCCACCAGAAATGTCGGCATCATTTACACAAACCACCCCTACTTTTTGAAAAATTACACATACATCTCCAAAGCCATCACCACCATTACAGAAACTACCCATGCTTTTTGATTGTCAAGGGTAGTTTTTGTAATTATGCAAAAATCAGGGGTGGTTTGTGTAAACAGACCATAGATTAGGGAATGTAAATGTAATTATCTCTAAGATAAATTTCTTTTGAATACCAAGACATACATTCGTTAAATACATGCAACAGAAAATACGGATTCTTACAAAAATGTGAAAAAGAAATATACACTAATGACAACTCTATTCGGATTTAATTATGACATAATTACAATTTCAGTATAAGTGACTGCGTTACCAATTCAGTGCAGGTAATTGAAAGAACACTGAAAAGATTGCACATTACCTCCCTGATATTCTCCTTGTTATGTGAATTTACTCCAAAAGCCATGCATTTCTGTTCCTCAAAGAACCTCAACCACTCCTGCACAAGAAGATACATAGATTAAGTTCAAGTAGGAGAACACGGTTGCAGAACTTGCGGTCTAAGATTTTTGTAAGAAACGAAAGCAGAGTACATATTTGTCAATGGTTTATGAAATTTGCATGGATGATTCACTTTTCTCTTATCTACAAATCACAACAGACAAGTCCTGTAATTCATGGCAATTTGAAGGCTGATATGGTTGTATCGTTGGCACCATAGGACTAGTGAAAGCATTTTCAAGTTTCATTTGGTATCTTTTTTTCTCAAACTACCATCAAAATTCCTACTACGCCCGACCCACATCCGTGGCACACTTGCTATATCCACTAACGCTTCACACCACTTCATCCTACCTACTATACCTGATAGAAAGCCATTCTATAACAATTCAAGACAACACGAAAGCAAAAAAGAAAAGGATAGCGATCGCTTTGGGAGCGTCATGGAAGAGGAGGATAGAAAGGTAACCTATGACACCAGGGATGAGACGAGGACGAGGACGAGGACGAGAGCGAGAGCTGAGCACGCACGCTCTATGCTTTTCCCCAGCTTTCCCTCTAGTAAAAGATTAACTCGTATTCATAATTTGCCCTAGCTCAAATGTACTAGTTTCTCCATGATTAAATGAACATAAGAAAGTGCAACTTCTCTGAGATCATGAATAGGGGGCATTATTGAAGAACACAGCCAAAAGAAGATGAACAAGTTACCTTCGTCCGTGGGCGGTTAGCGAGGTCCATCTTATTCAGCACGACGACATGCCTTGAGGAAGATGGAAATTTTCTCAATTGCAGATATTCTGATGAGAGCGGAATCTAAATATAGCAAAGAAGAGAAGCAATATCAATCAGCAAGCTACTTATACACACGACATTGTCATCTATTCACCCTCAACTATCTAAATCAGCAGCTACTCATTATTTTCATCAGGGGCTTCATGCTGCAAACAAAACCTTGACAAAAATTGCATTTTTCGATCAGAAAATCCAAAACCCACGTCCGAAAAGTGTAAGCATACAGTAATTCATCGCTAGAACCCAAAACAAGAAAAAGAAATCAGATAGGGATTTGCGCATACATGTGAGTACATGCATCAAAGTGTATGTATATATATGTCCAGGCAAACGTACCAAGACATCAACAGTAAATTCAAGATCAGTTTCTTTCCATAGCCAACATCGAGACACAACATACGTGCACCGAAAGAACAAATGCTTTCAGGCATTTCAACAAACATATTGTAGTCATTTGAAGAAGTATGTCACTGTGTCTAGAAAAAAAATGTACCCTGGCGTCTCTGACTTCAAGAACAAGATCAACGAATGGGATGCGCTCGTCAATGGCGCGAGAGGCTGCGGCCATGTGAGGAGTGTACCACCATTCTGAGCTTCTGGTTTTCGCCACTTCCTTCACTGCTTTACCTATTTTTTGAATCAGAGTTTCTGCTGCCGCCATCGGGCGCTGAACAAGATAGCCACAGCTGTAAGAGTTTAACTTTTTCACAGACTTGTTAATTAACGGCAGTTGGGAAAATGCAACCGTCTCTTCTTCGACGCGAAAGAATACGAGAATGTCTAAAGTGATTAATTAGACGTAGCTCCTATGAAATTTGTGTAATTTATAAACCACCTCTAAAAGTTTTGAGTAATTACCCACAAGTACAGTACTCTAATGTTTAATCAGTTCTTACAGAATATTGCTAGCCGATTTCTTTATGTTTTCATTTTCAATTTTCAACGAAAAATATGTTTTTTTTAAAGGGGAAATGCAATACAGATATCAAGGATTAATAGGTAGCTGATCACCCTCTTCGTCCCATGAGCGGTTTGGGCCAAATTGTGTGCCACACAAATAGTAATCCTTGGGTTGAAACTGCAGCAACATGAAGGAGTCTATCTGTGCATCAGACTGAAGTTTGGAGATAATCAACCTCAATGATAACATATGTCCAACCCTTCTCGATACTAAGTTCCACCGCATCTGCTGCGCCAATAATTCAGCCTGCCCGACGAGGCTCCAAACCAAAACTTTCGTTTTCTCCAGTAAACACTCGTTCCATCCGAGTTTCGAGCAACCACACTTGCCCCAGCAGCTCCGAGTGATACGAAAACAGCTCCATCAAAATTTATTTTGATGGCACCCGATGGGGGTGGGATCCACTGTAGCGGTGGTTTCACTTTCATCTCCCTGGGAGCAAGTGATGTCTTGAAAGCCATATACTCTACAACAACCTGTTCGTCGAAGCAATAATCTGATCCGGGTGGTCACCATGGCCGTCCCACAAGTTTATGTTGTGGTTATTCCAATGGCACCAGCTGATGACGAGAACACGGTCCGTTTCCCTGCTATCCAGTCTATCCGCCACACCTCTAAGCCAAGATTCGGCATCACCACGCCAATTTGAAACCAAACGCCAAGCCCGAAAGAGCCCAAACCTGTTGAGATAAAGGGCAAGAAAGGATAAGGTGGTGGAGATCCTCCTCTAGAGCCTTGCAAACAGGGCAGAAATTATCAACTGCATGACTTCGTCTCGGGAGGTTGGCCATGACCGTCATGGCATTTTTGCATAATTTCCAGCTACAGGTTTTCACCTTGGAGGAATGCACCTGTTCCATAGAAAACTCCACCCTCCTAGACGAACAGAGGATGTCAATGCATTGTGCAAATCAACCAAGGATTCCGCGACGTGATGTGCTCTCTTAACCGAAAATTGCCCATTAGGATCATAGTGCCAGACGAGTTTATCAATATGTTATGGGTTCCTGAGTGGAATGGCCAAAACAGCCGCGATGTCCGACGGATGGAATGTCTCATGCACCAGCACTTCATTCCAGCCATTGCTCACGAAAATCAGCGAAGAGACCCGGGCGTTACGATCCGAGGATGATGGCTGAATCAACGGTCGGAAGGAGGTTGGTCGTCCAACGATCATTCCAAACACTGATATGCTGACCATTACCCACTCTCCAATGTGAGCCGCCCTCAATAATGTGTTGAACGTTGAGGATGCTTCGCCATGAAAGAGGGTCGACTTCCCAATGAAGCGCCAAAAAAATTAGAATGAGGAAAATATTTAGCTTTAATGATCCTAATCACCATCGGGTCCGTATGTTGGATAATTCGCCATGCTTGTTTAGCAAGGAGGGCGTCGTTGAACAATGACAACTTCCGAAAACCAAGTCCACCATCCCCTTTCGCCATATTCATTTTCATCCAAGCCACCCAATGGACCCGTTTACTCCCTTTTTGGTGCCACCAAAAGTCTGCAAACATGCTTTCAAGTTGACAGATGAACACCTTTGGCAGCTTGAAACATGACATTGCATACGAAGGAATAGCATGCAAGACTGGTTTCAAAAGAATTTCCTTACCTGCTTGTGATAGGGACTTAGCATTCCACCCCTTGATTCGATTATACACCTTCTCCCCAATCCCCTGGAACATTTCTTTCTTTGAGCGCTCGCCGTCCACTGAGAGCCCGAGATATTTGTCATGCTTGTCAACCCTTAGCCCCCCCTCCCCCCCAACGCATTGGCCAAATCCAGCTGTCTATTCTTGTCAACATTGGAACTAAAGACCACACTGGATTTGTCTAAATTAATCTACTGGTCCAAGGATCTTTCATACCTCTCCAAGATACACCAGATAGCCGTCATGGACTCCAAATTCTCCTTACAAAAAATGAGTATATCGTCTGCAAACAGAAGAGAGATATTATTGGCGCCCCCTAGCAATCGAGATGCCTCAGATGTTACCCAAGTTCTCGGCATCCTTCAAGATTCCACTCAAGGCTTCTGCACGGAAAAGGAATAAATACAGCCAAAGAGGGTCCCCTTGATAGCTACCCTCCGAGGTCGTAGCTCACCGAAACTCTGACAATTTAACATGAAACAATAAGATGCAGTGGAAACAAAAAGCATAATAAGGGAGACGATAGAGGATTAGAAACCTCGGCTAAGAAGGATACGCTCCAGAAAGGCCCATTCCATCCGATCATTCGCCTTGCTCATATCAAGTTTCAAGGCTGCAAACCCTTGCTTACCACCTGTCTTGGTTTTCAAAAATTGGTTAACTTCGAAAGCAACCAAGACATTATCAGAGATTAAACAACCGTGGATAAAAGCTGACTGCGACTCGAATATGATCGTGTTCATGAAGGGTTTCATTCTATTAGTGAGGGTTTTAGAAGCAATCTTATATAGGCATTACACAAACTAATAGGCCTAAATTGATGGATATTCTCTGGGTTGTCACACTTAAGAATAAGAACAATATACGTGTAATTCAGTTTATCATCTAACATGTGAAAATTCAAAATTTGAAAAATTGAGTGTGACATCACAACCAATAATATGCCAGAAATTATGATAAAAGATGGGAGGTATACCGTCCGGGTTCGGAGATTTGAGTGGAAGCATTTGATGGATAGCTTTCTCAACCTCATGAGGGGTGAACGGGGAGACGCTTGGTTCATCTCGTCCGTCACCCTAGCGGAAACCAAGCTCATGATCTCATCCAAGATATCCAGGGAGGGGTTCGAAGATGTGAAAATATCCTAAAAAAATCGAGGATGATGCCTTTAATGTCATCTTTCTCTAACCTCTACCTTCGCTCTGTCTTTCAATTTCTCAATCTAAATCCATTTTTTTCTAGACGAAGCTTTAGAGTGGAAGAAGCGTGTATTCCTATCCCCCTCTTTGATCCACTTGGCTTTCCCTCGTTGTTTCCATATATTCTCTTCTACATCCAATAGACTCTCCAATTCGTCTTTGCAGTTTCGGAGATCTCGGCATACTTCATATGTTTGCATCATGTTCTGAAGCCTCCCAATCCTTTCCTCAACATGCCTGACTTTCTGGTCAATCTGGCCAAATTCCGATTTACCCTAAGTCATCAAACCAACCCGACAACCCTCAAGTTTGCTCAAAACAGTTTTACAATGGTCACGGCCAAAGCCTCCTTTCCATGCCCTACAAACAATATCAGTAGACTTATCCGAGCGGAGCCATAGTGCCTCAAACTTGAACGGTTTATGAACCAGTTTGGTGTTAATCAAGCACTCGACCATCGTAGAAACAACGAATGGGGAATGATCCGATCCAAGGAGAGGAAGGTGATCGATTCTGGCAGTAGGAAAGAGACGGGACCATTCCTCCGTAGCGCATGCCCGATCAAACCGAGCCCTAACTGTGTTAGGCGATTCGCGTATGTTGTTCCATGTATAACAATCCCCATTATAGCCCGCGTCATGTGGTGAGCACTCATCAAGTACTTTCCAGAAAGCCATCAGCTGTGCGAGAGGCCGAGCATTTTGGCTCTCCATTTCTGAATTGCGTAAGATCTCGTTGAAGTCGCCGATGCATAACCAAGGTTTAGAAGATTGTCGGCTCAGCCAACGCAATTGATTCTAAGATTCGCTCCACCTTGAAGCATCCGGCGCTCTGTAAAACCCACTGATCCTCCAACCTAAACTTTCCCCGACTCAGCTGATCTATGCCTTAATGAAATTGAAAGAAAAAACATTTAACGTATATATCGATCGACTTGTCCCATAGCATTGCCATACCTCGAAAATGCCATGGGGCTGCAACGCACACTCCAAACATATTATAGCGGGATTTCAGGCATTTTATTCGTGCCTCCTTGCACTTAGTTTCCATAAGTAGAATCGAAATCGGGTGTATGCGAAGGACCATTTCGTCGAGTTTTCAAACCGTCCAGAGTCCACCCAAACCCTGGCAGTTTCAACTGATGATTTTCATGGCGATCGGCAAGACTGTGTCGCAGTCTTTGCTGTTAGGAAATCCTCATCAATCAAGTGACGTCTTTTGGTAGTAACTAGGGGGTCCACTTCCATTGGAATAATGTCCAGAGTAACAGTTTTCCTCTTCCGCTGAGCAGAACTTGTTTGTGCAGGTGTTTTTCTGGTATATTTACATTTAGGTTTAAGGATATGTGGTGAGGGGTGGAGATTAGCTTCAAAGGTAGTTGGGACAGCGTGTAAGGGGGCATTAGTAATGAGGTTGGTATCATTAGCCGGAGTAGTGGAATGGGCGAGTAGTTGAGGGTGATTAAGGGGTGGGGTGGATGCTGGTTTGTTTGGAGAATGGGTTGAGTTTTTGGCACTGATTCGTCATCAATCGGGGTGGGGGTGTATGTAGTATTAAGGATAGGGAGTGCAGCTGGACAGAAGGTATTGGGGTAGGTAGTAGGGTATTGTGCATGGGAGGTGAACTTGTTTGTGCATGTATGGGTGGTTGGAGGATGATTGTGGGCTAACGTGGGTGTGCATGGGGTTGCATGGGTTTTTAGTGAGATGCATGTGGTTGTTACGGTTTTGGGAAGTGATGATGTTTGGGGTTACAACAACTTAAAGGTGAGAGATTCCAAATTCACGTGAGGGAATCCAAAGGAAATATGTTCATTTTGGGAAGATCTCCCATCCGCATGATCCTTTGGAGAATCTTGGTATTGATAGGATTGGGGCTAAATATGTCAGTACCCCCCTTTCCGCTAGATTGATTGCATTGTGTCGGGTCTTGCCAGGGCAATATTCTTTCTCCTTATTAGCACACTTCTTTTCGAAAAAATTCCCCTAATTGTTGGTTGACCGGCAAATTCCAGGAATTGCTCGGAGCCAAGGCCTGTAGGGGGTGTTCTCGCCGGGATCGATGAAGCCTACCTCGTATCAAGATTCCCAATCTTTAGACAGATGCCCCAGGGTACCGCAGAGGTAGCAGAAGTTCGGGAGTCTCTCGTATGTGAAGGAAACCATCAGTTCATCCCCCTCCGACGAACGAAGTCCCATAAAGCGAAGGAGAGGCTTGGACACGTTCAATAAAACTCTAATTCGAAGTGTCGAGATCCAATTTCTGTGATCGTGCATATGCTCGACGTCGACAATTTTCCCATTTTACAATGAATTCTGCTACTGCTTTCGTCATTTTCCGGATTGGTAGGTCATGAATATATACAAAAAGAGCACACCAATTCAGATCCATTGTCAGCGGGTCGTCGTCATCTCCAACTTCCTTCATGATCAAGATGTTTTTTTCTCAAAAGACCAAGGACAGCCATCCAACGCACGAGTCTTGTCTAGTTCATGGTTGAAACGAAAGAGAAACTTGTTATCAGATATACATGTGATGTCTATTCCTTTCACTGGGTTCATAGCAAAATAAGAGTGTCCTTTAGGAAATCGAATCTTGCCATTTTCCTAGCCAAAAGACGTCCGACCAGATAGTGTCCTGAATCCTCCACATTACCAACCAGACCTCACTAGGAAGAACCCCTCTCTCTTCGCCGTCAAATACATTCAGATATTGACCCAGTCTTTTGGGCGTATCCTCCATATCCGAAAAAACAGAAATTGTTCCCCAAAGGTGTACACCAAACGTCCTGGGAGCGCTCCTCGTTCACTCTTCCGAGTCTAGGGCTATCCACCAAACGCCTGGCAAGAAAGAGCAGAATAGACAAAATATGAAGAATATAAAAAATAAGCAGTAGTAAAAGAACAAGCAAAAGGGAAACCAAAATGAAAAGAAGAGAGCAAGACAGTTGCAACCTCTACTCTAAAACAGAGTCAGCAGTGACTGGCCGGAGTGCCCTGTGGAACAGGCAAACTCTATCTACCAAGCCTCTCAATGAAGAGACATGACCTTCTATACAGAGAGACGGGGGCTCTCAAGGGAGAGACATTTTTTTGCTTAATGGCAAGATTGAAAAATATGTGCTTTTAAATTTATATATGTTTTCATGTGAAAATAAGAATATATTTAAATTAATTAATAAAATTATATTTTATATTTGAACTGTAATGTCAAATCAATATATCCCCAATGCACCTACTTCTTGTTCATGATCCAATTGTGAAACAACGACTACCCAGGAAAGAAAGAATATCTTTAAAATGAAAAAAGTACTCAACAACAACAAAACACTTTATCAAATCAATCAAAAGATCAAAAGACCTGGGAACCTGATTGTTTCCGTTTAAAGAATATCTTTAAAATGAAAAAAGTACTCAACAACAACAAAACACTTTATCAAATTAATCGAAAGACCTGGGAACCTGTTTGTTTCTGTTTAAAGAATATCTTTAAAATGAAAAAAATACTCAACAACAACAAAACACTTTATCAAATCAATCAAAAAATCAAAAGACCTGGAAACTTGTTTGTTTTTGTTTCCATTCTGTTGTTTTATTAAAATGCAAACACATTTGCTTACACGTACTCTCATTGAAAATATATTAATATGACAACACAGTTCAACATAAATCACAATCTCATTAATTTATCCAAACAATTCTCATTTTCACATGAAAATCTATACAAAATTAAAAACACATATTTTCCACTCCAAATTGAAAATAAAACATAAAAAGACCATGCTGCTAGCTTCGGTCTCACCCAAGACATTTGCAGTTGGCTGAATTGTATATTGTTGTAATTTCCTGAATTCTGACAGTACAATGCATAAGCTAAAAGAGTGAATATTCATCAGAGAAGACAGTAATGAAAAATTTAAGCCATTGTAAATCAGAGACAAATACAGTATAATTTGACAAACAGAGGTTCCTACAAAGCAACCGTACGCCTATAGAGCATTTCATCATCACTCTCCTCCTCCTCCTCTTCCGATACGACATCACTCCCAGGAAGCTGTAACCTGCCGCCCATAAAGAAAGACGGGCCAGAGCTCTCAGCCTCTATGTATTCACCTTTAAGTCTTTCTTCAAATCTCTGATCACTACAATTGAGGAACCAGGCCAGAGAACATCTAATCCCTTTGCTCTGTAACCTCTGGTACCGCGGTTTGATCCGTGATTCCAAGCTGTACGTTAAGTATTCAGGGAACTCGACGAGCTCTTTTACAGGCCGGCCCATTTCACTCTTGAAATAGTAGTAACTATTTTTCATGAGTCCAACTTGAAGAGCGAGTAATTGAGGACACTTAACGACCATCTTTGCCACATCGTCAGCAGGAATGCCCCGTCCCAGAAGGAAATCAACTGGTTTCATGATCACATTCTGGTTGAGACTAACAATCTGTGGCATTCTCTCAATAACACGAGCAAATCCATCAGGATCGATCTTGAGCTTCAAGTTGAAAAAGTATTGTTGTGAGGACAGTTTAGCCTTCAACGGCAATCCAAGAATTTGTGGAAATTGTGCAATAATCGAAGCAAGAGCTTCCTTCCTAATTCCAAAACTCATCAAGCAATCCACATTGGGTTTCACTGTCTCCTCAAGATTATAACCAAGAACATACGCCCGCTTCTCAAACATTCTTGCCAAAATCTTCATAGGCAAGCCCAATGAGACCAAATAATCAACCAACGGCTTTATCATCGTCCCGACTCTCATTCCCAAGATATACGGATACTGAGTCACCATCGGACCAATGTCCCTAGGATTCACCCCTATGCTAACCAAGTAGGCAACCGACGTACTCATCGTCCCTTCAAGCTTAAATCCCAACAACTCCGGATACTTCATCAACACATAACCAATATCTTGTTTCTCCACATCAAGCCCCCGCAAGAACTTCACAACCGGCGCAAGCTCCACGACAACACTAGCATGGAGGCACTGCGGATAATTCTTCACGAATTCTCCCATCCTCGCCCTCGGAATACCAATCTTTTCCAAGTAACCCAACACCGGAATCATGTTCTTCCGCACACTACAACCTAGCATCAAAGGGTACTCATTAATATCATCTATAGTAAGCCCTATTTTCTGCAAAAACTCAACTCGCTCCCGCATCACATCGACTGTGGAGGGCAATTCAACCTCCTCCAGTTCATCAGGTACTATTCCTATAGACTTCAAGTAGTCGCAAATTATGACCCTGGACACGAGTTTCTCCTTCCGGCCTTGGATCGCTCCCCAAGTCACTGTAGGCATTTCGTATTCGGGAAAATTCGAGGACTTGGTCGAAAAGGGTTCCCGAAAACATGGGGTTTTAGGGTTTTGCGAGGGTTTTACGAAGGGCGTGAAGATTGCGTTTTTGGGCGTTTTGCTGAAAATGGATCTTATTTGCTGGGTTTTTCTTAAAACCGCAGCCATTTCAGTGAAGCTCGCTGGGATTGAACTCAGTATGGATTCTGGTTCGGCGAAAATACAATTGTAGCTAATCAACAAATTCTACCGATGAAAAATTTTGTATCAAACAAAGATTAATGTCTTGGTAGGAGGTGTTTATATGTTGATAGAAAAGGAACATCACCTGTAATTGCAGAAAGAGGAAATTCCGGCCATGGCTTCAGGTCCCGGAGGAAAGAGTTAGGGGAAAGGAGTGAGAGAAGGAAGTGTTGGCCTCTGGAATTAGGATACTGAAAATGGATCTTTGAAAAACCCGGAAACCCGCGATGGATCCGACCCAAGTAAGAATACAATTAACTTAGGAATAATTTAATTCTAAAATAAAAAATTAAGACGAACCTTTTATGTTAAATATTTTTGTGTATTTACTATTCTCAATTATTATTTTACCTGTAGTCATTAAAATGGAAATTACATAAGTTACTATACTTTAAATAATAATACATTTAATATAGTTGAAGGGGGCGAAGTGTATTTAATCTTTTTTTATATATCTGAAATTTGACATAAAAGTGAAAATATAATGATCAAGAAACCAAAACCCTCATCTTAATCTTTGTTTATTCGATTATGTATAAATAAAAAGTCAAAGGGAAAATGATTAACCTGTAAAGTTAGAAAAATTAATTTTTTTTTAATTTTATTAAATAAGGTGAAATATTTAATATTTATTTTCCATTGAATTGTACTAAATCATTTACATAAAAAGTATTAAATTTGTCCAAATATAAAGTAAGTTGAGCTCCACACTTTTCTTTTCACCTTCAATTTCAGCTTTATTTTTCTCTGATCCAACCAAACAAATCCATAGATCATTTAGTAAAGTTCTAACTGAATTTTTTTTCTATCAATTAGTTTTTGTTTATTTTTATTGATAGAGATTGGATTGAATATCCACACGAATCCAGCCCAATGCCCTGTTTACAATTTTTGTGGGTAGCCCGTTAAAATTGTCAAGACCCCAGTAATGGTCTATATTTTGCCAATATTTGAATTCCACCAATATTTGCCTTCCACAAAAATGACTATGTTTATTGTCAATCATCAAAAAAAAAAAAAAAAAAAGACTATGTTTATTGTCCGCTACTGGATTATCCATCTTCGTGTTACATTATATTGAACAATTTCATTTCTGTATTTACTTTAGTCTCTTACTGTGGTAATTAATGGGTGGATAAATTTGTGGCCAATTTCCCCTCCAGCGTTGTCTATGTATTAAACCTCAAAAATTACAATTTTGCCCTGACTAGTGATTGCGAGGACAAAACAAGAGGATAAAAATTTAATAGGAGATGAAGTGGATCCCACGTATTGATAATATTGCATTGCATCCGCAAGCCATATTGTAGTACGGTACCGAGTATGGGTTAATACTGAACTATCGGATATAGTAACGTGTCGACACAAATTTTGGTAAACGTCACACTAATCTCTACTAGTCACTGTAACAGGCCTAATAGATCAAGGTAAATATGGCGTGTCTTCCAAAGACCTGCAATCCTCATAGCAAAGTTGTTTGGTAAACATGTTATGAGAGTAATAATTAATAATCTAGAAGATTGTCATACACACAGTAAACAGGTTATTGAAGATCAATTCCCATCAAATGCTGACCACAATTCAATTTCAATCTTACAACCTACAATCCTATCTCTTCTGGTAAACAAAGTCTTATGACATAACTAATTTTAGAGTTTATAATATGTTTGATTTTGTGTTTTGTATTAATATCAAATAAACAAAGATTAAACACGCTGAATTTTGTGTTTCGTAAAGATATAGGCAAACATTCGGAAAAGTTTTGGCCGTTTTTCATATAATGAAAAAACGAAAGCAAAAAAGGGGAAAATCGTTTTTTTTTTGTTCCATATCTTAGGACCTTGTTTAATTTGGTCCCATTTGTTATATTTGTCTCACATTTAGTCCAATTTATTCAATTTTTTTCTCAAAGTTGGTCCCAAACAGCATTTTCTGTCAAATTGTTAACGGAGGCGTCAAGTCTGTTATTGGGGCAAGACTGCCACTGTTGACAGCTCCATTAACAATTTGACGGAAAATATTGTTTGGGACCAAATTTGAGAAAAAATTGAACAAATGGGACTAAATGTGAGACAAATGCAATAAATGAAATCAAATCAAAAAATTCCTAAGATATGGGACCAAAAATGAAATTTTCCCCAAAAAAAAGCTAATAGATCATAAATAGATGCACTTGAGGGCGTTTGGATGAGTTTATTAGCTCTTTAATTTTAAAACATCTATGAAGTGTTTGGTAAGATTTTCAGAAAAAGATTCTAGAATCAAGATGTTACGAGCTTATAAACTCTTTGGGAAAAAAAAAAAAAAGTAAGGAATTACTAACTTATTTCTAAAACCTTAACAAATTCATTAAAAATTTATCTTCTTATAAGCTCTGTAATCTTATTTGATCCAAACACTTCATGAACTTATTTTTAAAACAATATCTAACATCTTACAAGCTCTAAAAACATCGTATAAGATACAGCATAACATCGTATAAGATACAGCATGCACCCTCTTAATCTGCCATAATCAAGCACAAGATACCAGCTATAGCAGTCATCTTTGGCCAGTGGATCATAACTCTTAGATGCAAAACCATCAAAGTTTACCTCTTCCATGATAAAATAGTGTCTCTGTGTGTGTGTGTGTTAATCCTGGAGTCAAGAAATTTGATAAAAAATTTAATTTAAAATAGCTTCTATTTCATCGATCGTCCGAGGAAAAATCCTCCGGAGGGTTACAAGATATATCGTTCGAGGAGGGCCGGAAAAAAACTAGTAATGTTGTAAGAAATTAGCTATACTTCTCCTGTCTGTACATTTCAAGTAGAGACTCTTCTTATTCTTCCTAGGCAGTTGTCTTTCGGCCTTGTGTGGGGGAGGTAAATCACCGGACTAGCAGGATTACATCGTTCAAGCCTGCAGCGGAGCAACAACGTAAGCAATAAAACACTCGACAACGTTTCTGTCCCCTGATTCCTAAGTAGTTTTGCAAGGTTCAGACGTCATAGGAAGAAGGGGACGAAGGGTTTATGTTGACAGTAACTCACTCGTAATTCAGAAGGAAATGGTGGAGAAAGATGGAGATTTCGATCTTGGCAAGATCGTTTCCAGGGCACAGTCTGCTTCCACCACCGAAGGGAAGGAAATGTCCGGCCTTGGGTGTGAAACCCTACAGGTAATATTGCAAAGTCTTCACGAGTTGCTCGTTTTCATCATTGTGAACGAGAAGTTGTAAAAGAAAAAATGGTTTGAAACTCACATCCCATCGTGAAGGATCGAACGTCTTTGGTTCGGGATATGTTTCAGGGTCGAAATGAACACTCCTAAACCAGACAAGAACTTTCCATCCTTTAGGAACTATGTAGCCTGAAAAGAGAAAAAAGAACTTGGTTTCTTAGTTCTTGCAGTTGCTGTCTGATTATATATGTATTCGATTTACGTATTTCCTTACCAATTACGAGTTATAGAAGAAAATGCCATCTATCCAACAACATTTGAGCAGAACAAACAACAAAGAAATGAAGAACAAAGGAAAACTAAAGTAGAAAGAATCATGATGAATGTAAGTGCAGCGTACCACAGACGCGGACATCTTTCTTTGCCTCTCTGAAGACCACCAGCGAGAATGTAATGACACGAAGCGTTTCATCTATTACCTGTTGAATTTGGAGGGAAGATTCGTTCAAAACATGTGAATATGAAACTGAATTATAAGGGAGGATGAAAAGACGGCATACCTTAGAAAGGTAATCCATTTGTCGTATTTCTTTAAGCGTCAGACCTTTTTGTCCGGGCGGCCTGTTTCTCACAATCTCTTCTTGCTCTGCCTGAATTGTCGTTCACGATAATATTGAGGAAAACAAGTCAAAAACTTTCAACCGGAAGATCTATTTCATCAAAGTTCCTAATGTTTTTAACAATCAACTACGAATGCTTTTTGCCTCCATTTCTTGCCTCGACTCATCAGAACGTTCAAACACTAATGATCATATAATGTAGAGGTAACCCGTAACAATCTCAATGGGGAGTTCTATACCTTCGCTCTTCTGAACACGTCGGGATGCTTCTGTAGAAAAACGGTCGCCCACATAGTGATGTGACCCGAAGATTCATGGCCAGCGTTCAGGTACATAACCAGGACGTCAATGATTTCTTCATCATTCAACCTTCTGCCATTCTCATCTTCAGCATCCATAAGAGCATCCATCATGTCTTTCTTCACCGTCTGGGAATTTTTCTTCCTCCGCTCCCTCCGCTCGGTTACTATGGCTTGGAGAACTCCCACGAGCTTTTTACGTGCCTGAAACGGTAATAGCAAAAGGCTGGTAAAATCTTCTACTTGTTTATCTTGAATTCTGAAAAGTGAAACGAACGTCGATAAATATTACCTTAAGCGCAGAGTGGTAAGCAAATCCCGGTATATTGATAGCCATAGCTCTAACTCCGTAGTTCAGTGCTGTGTACTCCCTCTCCAAGACTTCCATGACATGTTCGCTCTCCGAGCTCATGAAAATGTACATGATTATCCTGAACGTGAGCTTTCGGAGTTCAGTTAAGAACTCTATCTGTCCCATGCCTGCCCATTTTTCTAAAGCTGCCACGACGCTTTCTTCAATGTATTTCAAGTATACAGACAACGCTTCGTGTCCATTCACCGGGGCGGCTGTCAATTTCCGCAGCCACTTGTGTTCTTCATCAGAAATGCCCAGAAACGATTTCTTTCCAATAAGACTAGCCGTCGAAGACGGCCAGCCAGGTTTGAAGGATTCGTCGTCGGTTAAAACTCTCCGACATGCTTCTGCCGCTGTGACAATGATACTCGGGTTACCAAACATGTGCACCTTGTATAGTCCAGTATGTCCAAATCTGCAAAAATTTAAGGACAAGTTTTTTCCTTTTTATATTTTAATTTTTCTGGTTCTTGTGCGCCATAGTAACACTATGGAGTACTTGCTACTGCAAAATCAAAGAACTTTTGCATTGTAAACAGACATTTTTGTAAGAGTTAAGACAATGAAAATTGAGAGAAAAGAGAACAAAACAGTAAATGCACTAAGCAGACAACAAAGTTGATCTGATTCTCTCAGCGGGCCTGTTAAATTTCATGAATCAAAAATACTTGGCCTACTTAATGATCACCATATGGAATTGATCTACGAATTCTTCTTATATGGATCGAGTTTGAAAACACAAAAATAGCGGATCATGCCACATCAGCCAAATGTAGATCCCGCTGATGATGTGGCATGATCCACGCCGTTCCATGTTTTCGCGCTAGCCCACATAAGAAAAATCGTTAACCTATCCTCACTTACTAAGAAGGCATCATAATTCGGCCCCGAATCCAAGAAATATCGCTGTAGGTGGGACATGAAATCATCGTGCAGGTCCCTATTATTAGTTGCCATTTCACTTCATGAATTTTCCAGGTTTTATTCATGATGAAAAGGTTACAGTTCTTGAAGAAAAGTTCATGCTCACAAGGGTCCACAATCAGCAGCAAGTTTTCAGAATCTTGAAAATCAATCACTGATTCGCAAAAGTAGGTGTTATCTACAACTATCCGGAATCACCAACAGAAGAAAGTAAAGGGGAACATACGAAATAATTAAGGCGTTCAAAAGTCAGACCAGATAACAGAAGAAACACGGAAAAAGACGGCAGTATTGCATCAGAAGATAAGATGGGAGACGGTGCTGAAATATCACATCAACCGGCCGGCTGAAAGGGACTAATTTCGCTCCAAGAAATTCCCGTAAATAGATAACACTGACCAGCTTAAATCATTTCAGCCTAGTAAAAGACAGTAACATAACCACCAACAATGTGTTTTAGGTGTAGAATCATCAAGAGAAGTAACGGGAACAATGACAAAAGATCGTCCCGCCAATCCCTTCAGAGTGAATTATATGTAATGCACGGAAACTTTTTTCCTTTTGCATTAGCTTTAAACTGTAGCAGACGACGAAGAAAAAGGAGGGCCATTTACCTCAGGAAAATGGAGTCAAAAGGCATGAAACTTTCAAAAGTCAGACAGAACTTCAGAATTAACAGTTGTTTCCTAGTATTCTATCCTCAAACCTCTTAAACACCAAGATTTTCTTAAATTCCAAGTTCAGAAACTACACGTCCTTCCACCGTGTAATAACCAGACAAATATATGTGCAAAGCAGTGTACTGTAACTCGATGATTACACTTGTTATGTGATCAACCTGTCTTACGACGAATTATGAGAATAGAATTTGAACCAACCAGTACATATTTTTATATTTAACCTTTAACAATGAAATACAAAGCAAATTTAACTCATCATGTATTCTCAAACGCAGTGATCATCAGGTAAACCTACATGGTCAAAACAAAGAAAATGAAGATCCCATATAATTCAGTCAATTACCCAACTCATAATTACTACTCCAAACTATCAGCAAATCATCACAAACCTCAAAAATTTATCTTTCTGGAGAGAGAGAGAGAGAGAATAACCTGTTAACAAAGGTGGAGATGAAAGATTCAGGTTTGCCAGACTTGAAAGCTCTGAGGAAGGACCACATGTTGCCAATGAATGGCCAGCCCAAATCCCCTGGAGGCAGATCATACCTTCTCTCACCCAATTTCTTCTCATAGTACCAGCAATTTGCACTCCTCAAAGCCCACTTCACAATCAAGAAACCTAACAAACACCCACCACCAACAATCCCCACCCCATCAAAAAAAAGGGCAAATTTCCTTCAAGAAAATGCCTCAAAAACAACCTCTCTTTTCTTGATTAATAATGGGCCACTCCAAGATCAAAACTGACAGGAGCCCAGATAAAAAAAACAGAGGAAAAACCTCAAACTTATGAGTCCCTTTCAAACTGCTATGATGATATATACATATATATACACAGAGAGAGGAGAGAAATGGGATTTGGATGCAAGAAAAAAAGCAGAAAAGAAAAGGGTTTGTGTAGGAAAAAGACAGAAACTTGCTGCCGGCCTAAATCTACTGGTTGTGTCTTGTCGTGTAGAGCAGGGATTCTCTGGTGAGATATAAGCAAACAAGAACACTGATCACAGACATAGAAAAATGAAATGGGGTTTGGCTACTTGCTGGTCGTGTCTTTTTGAGATACACACATACAATACCACCTACACCCAGTGGACAAGATCAGGTGGCAACTCAAAAACTTTCACCAACTTTCTCTTTCATCCTATGATGATAATTGTAAGGAAAAGCACCATGATCATCATGTCGTAAAAGAAAACTTATATGTATTTTGCATATACTATTTCTAAATATCATTACTTCAATACTCTGTGTGTGTCCAAATGGTGAATGCACACATACTGTGAAATTTACTTTAGCTGATGATGATAATATTTTAAAAGTGGGTAGTGGAGCTTAGTGGTACAGCCTGATATTCCCTCTTCATATTCCCCAATATTTGGAAGTTTGAAACCTTAAAACAAGAATTTGCTTGTTACTGTAGATATATATGATCATGTGTAGCAGGGCGCAAGTTTGGGGCTGCTGCAGAATGTTTGGCAGGAGAAGTTGGAACGTAGAGTCTGATTCAATATTATATTTAAGTCCGATGCTGATAAATTCACCTCATGATAAATCGATAAGGGGTTGCAAGGAGCTGGGCCCTATCCAAAGGTGGGAGTTTGGGCCTGGCCCCCAAAAATAACTTTTGCTAAGGGTAAAATTGTAATTTTATAATGCTTTACAGGTAGTTTAGATTTTTTCTCTAAAATTTGGTGTAATAATACATGTATCTTTTATGGTTTGAGAAATTACATCTACTACTCTTCACGTTTGTTTCAATCCAACAAATAGGTCCCCAAATTAGTTAAAAATTATCGAATTTGCTGATATTAACAAAAAAATTGAATGAAATTTATATTTACCCCCGATTGAATGAAATCTTTTCCTGATCAAATTAACTTTGTAAGGATGAAGATGTAGCTCATCACATGCATTAGCGTATATGAAGATGTATAAGATTAGTTTGATCAGAAACGATTTGTTTGACCGACAATAAGTCAATAATAAGTCTAATCCGGGTCGAAAACGCGATCTCAGTTGAGGTCTAATTTCGCGATCTCGTTCTGTTCACCCAAATGTGATGTGGTCCATGAAAAGAGGAAAGCACGCTAGGCTAGTCGAGATGGTCCCAGACGAAGACCCTCTGATGCTTAAGTCAACTCAAGTTCGAGATGATAATATGAAAATTGGAGTAGTAATTGTAGTAGAATGTAATAAATGTATCTTACCATAACTGCAGTAGAATGAGAGTATTTATAGGGCCAAATATTCCCACTTTTCTAGTCCACATGGCGTCATCTCAAGCCCTAAGTTGTCAGGCAATGTATGGCCCAGACCTACGGTCTTTGGAGCGGGTCCTCACTTAGGTCGCTGGGGTGGGACAGATCCCATGACCCGACCCGATATATAAAGGCGCAGATGCTAGGTCTGGATTGTCATTTTGGCCCTTTTCAAGGGCTATTTAGGTTTTTTCTCCATAAGTATGATATATCCCATCATTCTCCCCCACTTCTTCTAGTGCTAAGTCATTACACTAGGAGAAATCGAACACTCACGTCGTCAAACACTCCTGGTGTCTTTCGATCTTGCCTCTCTGGACGCCGCCCTTTGCGATCATGACCTCCTCTGCAAGGTACTTCAAACTTCTCTTATCTTACAATGTTTTCCTCCTCTAGTTTGAATTCTAGCTCCAATTCTTCTTCTTCGAGGTCATATGCGACCTCACCACAATCTAAGGACATAAAGGTAGGTACTAGCTCCCCTCAACTCCTAGCTAACATAGCCAATCTAACGTAGTTGGTCCTTCAAATGCGAACGCTACCCCTGTTGGGGTCGAAGCTGCCGACCCTACACTAGAATTAGTAGATTCCGACAATGTCCCTATCCATATTAGGTATCAAGATATTTGATGGACAGGAGTTCTTGGGCTGGCATAGTGAGTAATGTAAAAACTCTCATTCATAAGCTTAAAGAAAAATATTTCATTCGAAATAATTTGAAGTTTTGATTCTCTGATCCTTTGATAGAATGTTGTAATTCATTGAAATAATTATAGTATAAATTGATTTTAAGCAACTGTGAATATAAGAGAGTTTTCAAATTATATAAACCTTACGTTTTTTTTTTTCACTTATCATTCTTTTTATATTTTCTATCCACGTTCATAATGCAACTAAAATCAATTTCTGATAGGATGACGATCTCCAACTATAGATAATAATTATGGTTCAAATCAAATATTTGGCAAGAAAGAAAACCCCATGGTGAATATCACATATAGTTGCTATGTTGCAAGAAGTGGAAAAAGTAAAGGAAGATTTTATATAAAGTGAATAAAATGTAAGATTTTAATTAATTAGTTTGGATAAGAAAAATTGCATTTCTATTACATATTTATGATGTGGAGCTTACTCACAAAATGCAATGCTTCTTGAAAGCAATGACACAAATTAGTTTAGGGTTTCTAATAAAATAAAAAATAAAAAATTATTTCAAATTACTTTTTCTCCGAGTATTGGATAGAAACTTAGAGAGATTTTTTTTTTTAATAATTAATTCTGAAAATTCATTATGTCATATACATTGTCAAATTAAGATTTTTGAGATAACCAACTTTAAAGAAGGGTGAGATTATTTATTTTTCTCCTTTTCTAAATTTATTCTGTTTTTAAATAAAAGTGACAACAAATGAAACAGAAAAACAAGCAAACGTGAAAATAGAATATTATATATTTAAGGAAAAATAGGTTATTAAGTCGGGTTTTGGAAAAGTTGGGGAACAACTTTAGTCATCCTTTTAAAAAATATACTTTTTAAATATGCACACGTCAATGATATTTTAGATTAGTAGTTAAGACTGAAATCTCATAAATAAATTTGAGTCATGTAATCGAGTCCCATCAAATGTGTGAGTGTTTATTTCACTTAACATGAATTTATTCTTACTTATTCGTCAATCGATATATTTATCAATTTATTAATGTAATCATTATTTCTATAAAAAAAAAAATAGGCGCACACATCGAGCCGGCCATTAGCAAAAGTAGGTAAACTTGACATACATTTCTAGTAAAATAACTAAATTTCAAAGCAAGAGTGGACTTGCATCACAACATTCGGGCATTTGTTATTATGTTAAAAAAAAAATAGTATAACTTTATATTAATAATTTAATTTTTAAAAAATTATAAACTTTTCTGGTGGCTCATACATCATATTTTAACTGTAATTTGCAGGCTCACATCCTGCGCATGACCTTTACACAAATTTTAACAAACATATAAAATAAAAGTACAATAACAACATTAACAATAACTTATATTTACTAAATTAGTCGAATTCATTTATTTTTAATTCTGTACTTTTTTTTAAATGAAGTTTCTTTGAGAAAATAGGCAAAGGTGAAAAATGGGCATCTCAATACAACTAACTTCTCTATCTTCTCACACGCAGGTGATCGAATCGTTCTGGTTCACTTTGCATTTCGACAGGATTGTAATGATCAGTTCAATCTTTAAATAATAATTATGATTCAAATCGAGCACTCCACTACAGTGAGAGACTTCTAACATCACTCAAAAAGGGTTGCTACACTGATCGTTTCTTCCCCCACTGATTATTTAGGAAAAAAGAAAAATCTCATTTCAAGTAAAATTATAACAATCCCGTGTTTGTTTCGAGGTATTTAATTAGTCTTTAATAAATCTTTGGTAGGTATATTGAGGAGATGGAAATCACATGGAGCAGAGGCAGCAGCCAAACATATCCTTATGAAGATTAACTAACCACCAAAATCTGTAGTCTATAGAATAGCAAGTGGACTGTTGATACACATCTGCACTCACCAGAACAATACAAAAGCATGCAGGTAGGACTATATACTATAAGAAATTAGAGTACCCAGGTACACACCCAACATATATTAAAGTTCGAACACAAAACCTCCCGTTGAAAATCTTAAACCCAATCCTGTTGGGTTGTCCCTGAGGGGACTATCAAGACCAAGTTGAGCAATATTTCGATGAGTTTTGATGAAATAAATCTTTAGTGATGATTAAATTCCCTTAACCTTAACTGGGTTAGCCACAACGGATTTAACCTTTTTTTTTTCCTGAAGAAAACGAGAGGCCATAAAATGCAATTGGTTTGCATTGACAGCAGGCAGCAGATGCAGCAAATTTGATGCGGAAATACATGGAAATTATTAAAGGGATGAAGATGAAATATATACAAGTGCGGGCTCTGAGAAGTACATAATAATACAAACAGCAGGAAATGGCTGTGTAAGAAAACAGACAAGATTACTGAGGTCGTAAAGAGCAAGAGAATCAAGAGAAAATTCCCAAAACCTAAAGCAGACAACCAAAGAAAACACATGAAAGATGTTAAAAGATGGAGAGGGTGGGAGAAATTTCTGATATCTATAATTCACCTGTATAAATAAGCGAACATTGTAATCTCAGATTAAGACAAAACATAAATTTAAACATTTGATTATTTAACTCATAGAAAATGAAAACCATATCACCGAATGTCCGAACCACATAATAATAAGAGGGGAGCGGTCTTGATGAACTACTACTGACTGAAATCTCAAGGGCAAGCAAATGCAGAATATTAAGAGAGAACGATCTTCGAACAAGAAACAACTTTTCTTTTATTGAGTAGTGATGAGTGCAAGAGTTCAGTACGTAGGCCGTGTACATAGCAAAAAGAAATAAAAAGAAACTACTGTATTCAACAGATATTTCACAGATTGGACAGTGAAGTTAATTACATTACAGGTATTTAGATCACAAAACACACTGAAAGACCAAACAGCTAAGGTGTCTACAAAATATAGTCATAAATCTTACATTGTAAAGATGATATAAAACCTGTTCAGCTGTGCTAAACATCAAGCGGTCGAGGCAACGGCTGTGGCACTTCCATATCTGGTGATGGTGAGTAAGAAATGGAGATCAGCTTAGACCTATAATTCTCTTCCCCATCACCACTCGGAGGTTCAACGACTTTTGCAGCGTCCATATTTTTGGGTGATATTTCAGTGGTATGATCAGCGTCAGGAACTCCATACGAGATTGCAATTAATGACTCGCGGGTCAAATCATCTATGAGCTCCTTGCGAGGTTCTGCGTTATCCATATAATGATGGTTTTGTCCTGCAAATATCAAAGTAATTGGTCAAATTCGAACATATAATGAGGGGGAAAAACCTGAAAGTTTACTCAAATCCACAAAGACAGCTCGCATACTCAACTTGACGCAGTTCAAAACATTACTTGTCGAGAGTTTAGCCCTCTTGCAACATTGAAAAAGTCGAAAAGAGAAATGCCAACAGGGGCTAGTAAGGTTCAACAGAATTCATAATCATCAAACGGGTTCCAGAATAAGCTTCAAAACTGACCTAATATGATAAAGCAGGAAAATATCTATTTGCCGTCTATCTGATGAACCAAGGACTCAATATATAAAGCAGTCAAATAAGAAAAAATTTTCATGGATCTTTTTCCAGCCACCCACTTTTGTTTTTTCTTTGTAGCCAGAATTGGGAAAAATTATCAGCTTAAAGGCTCAACTAGCTGACACGGTTCTTAGAAGGCCTCAAAGATGCTCCAGCATATGGAGAGTGATTATGTGCCAAGTTCTAAACAAATTTCCCAAGTTAAAATCTAGATTCACAAGTCTCCGCAGATTATCATCACCCCGTACCTGACTTTATTGCGGGGCGGGGGGAGCGCGCGGGGGTTTAACCTGAATATGTTCCTCACCTTCACAAACATCAAGCAAGCAAGAAAGAGAGGTTGTAATTGCTGTTATCAGAGCAGGAGATAGATAAGCAAAATGAAACGCATTTGAGAAACAGTGAATGGATACTAATCTAGACATCCGTACTAGAGCTCCTAAACTACATAAGAATCGAATCAGATAGAGGACCATCACAAGTAATTTTTTTTTTAAATTCCATCTCCTAATGCATCGATAACTTAAAACGAGAAAAACTTATCATGAAGAAGGTTTCAGCTAAAGATGTTCCTCCTTTCTGAGTCACCAAGAAGTTATTCCAACCTATTCCTGAATGTTGAAAACAACTGCTCAGTCCTTAACTCCAATCTAACACTATAGTCTGGTCCTCCTTCCTTGACCATTAAGATTGTTACTACAATCAGGCACCAGGGAGAATTGTTTGCACTCTTCATATGAGTTGGTGAAAACCCAAAGCCTCATCGATATCTGAAAATCAACACACTTCAAATTCCTTGAATTTCCACACGGTACCATCGACGGCCTTTCTTGACAAATACACTATTTCCACTCACCAGATAAATTTTCTTACATCATTACATGATAAACTTAAAATTGTTTAGTCTAGATCAGCTCTGGATGGTATTAGAAAGGACAGAAACTCCTAAAATTATTAATCCAAAGATTATAGAGGATTTCCAAGAATCTAGTAAATATGAAGAGAACAAGAGCCACCGTGAACTCAAGAATCATTACACGATAACAGCAAACAAACAAACAATCAGGTAGGCATGCACAAATTCTGCCAAAAAATTACATGATTCAAGCAAGAACAACTCGGGGTCAGCAAAAATTATGACTTATTTCTAGCAACATCAAGATTAGCAAAAGTTCAGATCATGTCATCTATCAGAAAGCTAGGGGAAAAACAATTATTCTTCTCCTGATCTTCCCCCAAAAAGTAGTAATTACAAAAACAACAAAGACTTCTCCTGAAGCCCCAGAAAAAGCCTAAACAGATATCCAGCAAAGAGATCAAAATTTAGGGGGAAACAAACTAAAAATTCTTCCTATAATCATCAAAAACTCCAAATACGCATTCAAGGAATGAAAAGTAAAACACAACAGAAATCCTCAAATTCTCAATCAACCAAAAAAGAGGAAAATCTCAATATGATCCCGCGCCAAAGAAAAAACAACCCACGAGAAAACTGGAAAAATATCTAACGTGCATCTCCATAATCATCATCATAATACACCCATATACCCATCTCCAAACCTAGAACAAAAATCCAAGTCCAACCCAAGTCAAACCCACAGGCAACCAATACTGAGTTGAAAAAAAACAGGAAAAAAAAAAGGGGGAACAGAATCAATGGAAAGATAATCGGATTTCTCGCTATTACCGGAAAGGAAAATGAGAGAGAAAAATCAGAAAATTACCTGTTTGATCAAACTAGGAATTGCGTTCTTCTTCGTTTCTCGAGGGGTCAAAAAGGACGTATTGCTATTGGCTGATCGGGTTTGTCGGAATACCCAATATACCTTTTGCATTTAAATACAGGGTCAAATGGCGGTCTCACGTGTTCCGCACGTGACGCTTAAGACCTTCTAGATGCTACACCAAGAATGGGCTAAACATTTCTTTTATATATTACTAGGTATCGTGGCACGTTGTCCGCACATGCATATAATAAATAATTTTTTATATTTTAAAAATATATTATAGATAAGAGTAAAATATATAAACTAACACATCACATTAAAAAGAAAAAAAGGAAAGAAAGAAAAAAGTAATTTATCAATTAATATAAAATATGAAATTTTTTAATAAAGTAGTTATTATATTAATTGAGGGTTAGTTTAGACATTATAAAAAAGTAGTGCGACGGTGTCATTAACCGCCATTTGTAAGTAGAAAATGGATTTTCTTTTATATAATAGTATAGATATATATGTATATTATTATTTTTAATAGATATATTTTACTTGTATAAAATATTTTTTTCTAAATAAATATAAATAATTTAACTTTTACACGTATATACTCGAAAAATTCATTCATCCTATAAAATATTTTTAAAATATATAAAATGTTGAATTTTTTTAAAAATAAACTCTTAAAATATTTGAATAATATAAAAACGTGAAAACTATAAAATGTTAGTAATTATAACTTCAAAATTGTTTTATTTAAATTAAATGAGCTTGTCAAACTTGTAAAAGTAAGTTACAACCTCATTTTTATTTTTTTGGTCGTAGAAGTTACGATATATTCAGTATCTTATAAAATATTTTAAAAGTTTATAAAATAAAATGAAAGACTTTTTCAGCTCCACTTTAAAGGTTTTTATTATCTCTCTTGACTTATTTGAAACCTTGTATTTAGATTTGATGAAATGCAAGATTTTATAATAAAGTGTGATTAAAATAGTTGCATGATAAACACACCCTTTATTTTAGGAGTTAATTATGTGACTTAATCAACACCATATTCTCAATTAAAGGACGAAATATTAAATCATAATAATAATAATAATTATTATTATTATTATTATAAAAAGTAAACATGTGATAGTTGGACAATCATTTATGACATAATTAAGTTATAAAACACAATTAAAAATGAAGCAAATAGAAGCTCCATGTGCACTACATATGCTTAAAAGAGTAACGCACATGGGAGGAGCCCAGAGTTTCCAAAATATAATTATAAGTTCGTACAAATGTTGAAAATAAATATTTATTTTTTTATTATTTATTTTTCTTTTTTGTTTTTGAGGGGAAGAGAAGATTCGCTCATTCATGAAAAGAAAATCGGTCTGAGCTAACACAGCCGTTGAGGTTGGAAGATTTGAGGTGCCTTCCAAGCAACCAACAATAGATTTAGCAAGCTCATGAGCAACAGAATTACAGCAACGACTTGACCAAACAAAATGACAGGAAAGAAAAGATGAAGCTAACACATGAATGTCTAAAATAATAGGTCCAATTGCCGAGAGGTCCGGCAGTGGTGAGTGAAGCTTAGCAATAAGAGATGAGCAGTCACTTTCCAAGAGAATTGATGTCCACTGAAAACGAGCCGCCAATTCCAACGCATATCGAGCCGCGAGGGTTTCCGCCAGTTCGCCCTAACTAGGTTTACAGAAACACGCAATAGCCCAGGCAACGCAATCGCCTCGACCATCTAGGGCAATGACACCAATGCCCATCTCAGTACCCCCGCAAAACAGTGCACCATCGCAATTAAGTTCGATAGAATCTGCAAGTGGACACTTCCAGTGAGAAGAGCGCGGCAGAGTAGAGGGAGGCCTGACTACCTAGGTCTGACAAGAGAAAACTTCCAAGTGTTGTCTGGCAAAGCAAATTATTTGACCCGGAAGAAGAAAATTCGAACCCGCCAGCTTAGAATTCCTACTCCACCAGATACACCAACACACTATAAGTAAAAGATTCAGCTCAGCATGATCCAGACTTGCGTAGATACTCATCAGCCAGTGGAAGAATTGTTTGAATGTCCAGCAAAGATAGACCCACAAATGTTGTAGAGGCTCCACACCTGACGGGCAAAAATGACAAAGGAGCAGAGTATGCGACACATCCTCTTGGCATTCAAGGAAGAAAGGGCAAGAGAATACAACGTTCTGAATACGTTTGCTCAACGTTGCTGCTGTCGGAAAAGCATCCATGCAAAATCTCCACAGAAATACCTTCACTTTGCTTGGCAGTTTCGCCTGCCAAAGTGTCCGCCACCAAGCTTCTTCCACCGACCTCGTATAACTGGAGTTAGGGCTATCCTTGAGTGAAACAACCAAAATGGTATGTACTCCAAACGCTAAACAGACCAGTTCTCGCGGGGTGCCAAACCAGACCATCCTCCGTGCCCAACCTACTTAACGGGATGCTAAGGATTAACTCACAGTCCACTGGCCAGAGAAATCGAAGGAATGAGTTGCTCATTCCATTGAAGCATAGTTGGATCAATCAGTTCCGAGACTCGGAGATCTTGGCTAACCCACGGGGCCGAAGTAATAGGCCGAAAAGTAACCAGCCTAGGAAGCCAGGAATCCTTACAGACGCGAATGGTTTCCCCCATCCCAACTCTCCATTGACACCCCGCTTTTCAAGATTGGAAGCGCCGCAAAAAGAATCTGCCATGTGTAGGAGGGGCGTCGGCCAGAACGTGCAGAAAAGAGATCGCCATACGGAAATATTGTGCACTCAAAACCTTGGAAAGCAACCGATCTGGGTGGCACAAGATACGCCAAAGTTGTTTCGACGGCATAGCGAGGTTGGAAAGATGGAGTTGTCGAAAGCTAAGACCCCCATGAAGTTTATTGTTACACATTTTTTGCCAAGAAAGCCAGTGAAATTTTGTTCCATCCCCGTTTATCCCACCAGAAATTGGCAACCATGCTATGGATTTTCCTAAGCAACGTAAGAGGCAATTTAAAGTAACCCATGGCATATGAGGGTATGGCCTATAGAACTGCTTTGATGAGGACTTCTTTACCCGCTTGTGGTGGAAACTTCTCGTTCCACCCACAGATACGGCTCCAGACCCTATCCTTGATAATAAAAAAGATTCTCGTTTGGAACGCGCCACTAGAGAAGGGAGACCCACATCTTATCTCACCGTAGAAGAAGTGTTCCTGCTGAAAGTAACTAAGGATTTCTGAAAGTTTATCTCTTACCCTGAAGCTCTCCGATACACGTCAAGAGTATTCCGAATCGACCCAGCATCCTCTAGGTATGCTCTAGTAAGTATCAGGGTGTCATCTGCAAAGAGCAAATGGGACATACTAGCGGCCTTTTGGCAGGCAGAAACCCCTTTAATTTGTCCATCAAGCTCCGCTTTCTGTAGTAATGAGCTGAAGGATTCTGTGCGCAAAAGGAATAAGTAGGGGAGATGGGGTCTCCATGACGGAGGCCCCTCTAGGGGGTGAGGGATCCAAACTGTTTTCCACCCAACATGAACGAGTACGAAACAGAAGAAACAAACAGCATGATAAAGCGAATGAAGGGAAGGGGGAAACCAAGTTGAGACATTACCTGCTTCAAGAACACCCACTCAACCTTATCATAAGCCTTGCTTACATCAAGCTCCATTTCCATGAAACCCTGGCTACATGTGGTCTTAGAATTCAAGAAATGGTTAACTTCAAAGGCAAGGAGACTATTGTCAGTGATAAGCTGACCAGGGATAAAAGCTGATTGGGCAGGGGATATGATCTGATCAAGCAAGGTTTTTAGCCCATTAGCAACTGTTTTTGATGCGATTTTATAAATCACGTTGCATAGACTAATCGGTCAAAACTGGGAAAGGGACTCGGGATGTTTACACTTAGGGATAAGCACAATGTTTGTATCATTCAGATTTGGGGGCATATCAAACGAGTTAAGCAAACGAAGAACGCATGCAATGATATCATGTTTTACAATATGCAAAGAAACGTTGGAAAAAAACTAGGGACATACCATCTGGCCCGGGGGATTTAAACGGAGCCATCTGGAAAAGTGCCTTTGTCACCTCCGCCTCCGAGTACGGTAGTATCAGGTTCACCACCATAACTGCATCAACAACTCGCCGCAAGTGTTCAGTACCCATGGCAATATCATCCGGTTCCGAACGACTAGATGTAAACACTTCCGTGAAGTGAGAAATAGTACACTACTTGATCTCCTCTTCTTTTCGTGAGCCACAAACCCACGGGATTTTTCAGCTTGGTAATCAAATTAGTCCGGAGATGGTAGCTCGCCACTGATGAAAGAAACGAGTATTTCGGTCCCCCTCTTTTAGCCATAGGGCCTTACCACGTTGTTTCCAGAATGTTTCCTCAGCGGCTGCCAAACGTTAAGCTCTCTGCGGATCTCAGATGCTTCTCCACTTTAGTTTGTGTCATCGGCCGAGAATAAAGCTACCCCAGTGGTTTTTCCAATCTGTCAACAAGGTCCTTATCACACCTGAATTCAATCCTACTCCATGCGCCCACCTTCAGCTTACAGTACTCAATCTGCCTAAATACACTTCTCGCATCCATCCTTAAACCCGCCCCCGTCCAACTATTCCTAACCACAGATTCGCACTTATCATATTGTAACCATGACCCTTCGAATACCGAAACGGCCGAAAGCCCTTACCTGAACGAGACGGTGGTTGAGACAATGTAACAAGGATAGGGACATGGTCTGAACAGTCCGCCGAAAGGTGTGTCACTGTTGCGTTTGGGAATAGAGCATTCCATTCGAAATGTGCACAGCTCCTATCGAGTCCTTCTCTCACTGTATGCGGGCTTTGATGACAATTAGACCACGTAAAAGGGAAACTTGAGAAGCCAATGTCCGAGAGCCCACATCGTTCTAAAGCACATCGAAAGTTCCTAATCTGCCAATTCGGTCTCGGTTGTGATGTCTATAGAATTTTATACATAAATTGAGAGACTAATTAGTAACTGTAAAGAAAACCTAATTTAATTATAAGTTATAGGTTGAAATTTGTATGTATTAAAACTTTAAAGGACCAAATTGAAGGTTTATAAATATTTGGGGTTAAATTATATAATTTTAAAAGTTAAAGGACTAAATTAAAATTTCTTTAAAGTTAAAAAAAAAAGATAATAAAAGGAAAATGGATTAGGGTAAGTGAGCTTCTGCACGTGTCCATCTACAAAGTTAATACACATGCATTATTTTAATATATATATATATATATATATATAGATAGATAGGTTAAGTAGCTATGGATTTTGGAGAAAGAATAGTGTTAGACTTTATTAGGTTGTTGTCTTCGGTAATTGCACCCGGTAAGCATCTTTAATTTTTAACTTACAAATTAATTATTATATTAATAGTATTTAATTAGTGTATTTATTAAATATGCTTTGTGTTTCCGATTTACTATTTAATCAGAAAATTTAATAAATTCGAGTAATTATACATAATTAGTGATCGGGTAAATATTTAATTGGATCGGGACATTATAACCAATAAATTAGAATTTATTTAATCTATTAGATTTAGTTGTTGGTATAATGGATCCTTCAAAATTAACCGGGTTTATTAACCGAATACATAATTGTATGTGTTAGTGTTTAAATAATTATTATAGTAGTGAAGAATTTGCAGGAATTAATAGGAATAGTAGAAAATTATGTTTGAGAAATATTAGGAAATTATATTTGAGAAATATGGTATTTATTAGAAAGAAATATGAGATTTTTGTAATAAGTTTGTTTAGGGATGTTATAGAGAACGATAGTTATAAAAATATCTAATTGTTTAATTGTTTATAATGTCTAATTATTTAGACGAAAAGCGAAAGGAGGTTTGAATTTCAATATAGATGAAATATTAAATATTGGTGGAAAAAGTACGAATATTATTTAGTTATTTTATTCGGAATTTACGATATTTTTGATATATTGATTATACATATTATAACTTATTATATAGCACAGGGATAGAGTAGAGGGTTAATCAACTCTATACACTAATGTAATCGTTTAAGAATTTGAGGTAAGTAAGTTAATTGAATTTATATATATATATATATGATATATATTCTTGTATTATATACGTGATTGCGATGGCTATTTATTTAGTTATATTGTTATTCCGTGGAGTTGTCATTATATGAATATATGTGGTTATGGTGTGAGAAAGACGAATGAATGATCATGCGATGTCAAGCTATTTATTGTGGATTGAAATTAAATGATGAGATTATGGATGGAATATTGAGAATTGAGATAAAGAGATGGTTTACCTAACTGCGGGGCATACTGCAATGGCTTATGATAATATGATTAATGACGAGTTGTGTGCTATCATTGATCAGTGGAGATGATGTGACATATCATACGAGCTGTGTGCTGTGTGATATGATGGATGATAGGATATCATATAAGCTGTGTGTTGTGTGGTATCATTGATGATGGGGTATCATACAAGCTGTGTGATGTGTGGTACCGAGAAAAAAATGAGATATGATGATTGAGGTGATGATAGCCGGCAAAGACCATTAAGTGATGCACTCCAGCTTGGGTAAGCAGTGCCCTAATAAAATTAACGATTATTCTGGATATATTGTACTGTGGATTGATATATGATTGTGGTATTAGTTATTTCATGATTTTGTGGTGACATATTAAATAATATTTGTGGATTGATATAATTGTATGAGACTTGTCTTAATGTACATGTGTATGTATATATATATATATAAGTCGATTACCTATACTTATTGGGTCGGCAACTCATCCCTTGCCAATATTTTTCAGGACATAAGTAGTAGCTAGCTGATCATAAGCCGATCACCAGTATTACTAGGTACGTCAACAGTGATACCTAAGTTGGAAGCCCTAGCTACACAATTACATATATATGAGATTTTCAGTAGATTTCTATTTTTTTTAATTTTGTAATAATTAGAAACTTCACTTTTCTCCTTCCTTTATAATGATAATGGCTAAGTTCGAGGATTAATTACAAAGTTTTGATAACGTATGTCCTTTTGTGATGTCTACATAATATATGGATTAAAACATGGGATGTCTTATTGGATTAAATGTGAATTCTTTATAAGATGGAATGTGATTACGGAGGGGGTGGCACATCGGTGGTCCGCCTTCTTTTTTCGATTGACTCAAGATCTCATTATAATCCCCGAAGCATAACCACGACCTTTGTGATTGGGCATGAAGTGTCTGCAGGAGACGCCAAGTAGCCTCACGTTTACTAGTCTCATGCTCGCCATAGATACCAGTAAAACGTCACCATTCCTGAGACACACTAAGCTGAACAAAGACATCAATTTGGTTTTGAGACGAGGACTATAACTGCACATCAGTTGTTCTATCCCATAACAGGGCAAGCCCACCACTTCTCTCAGCCGATTCCACAGAAACACCAAACATACCAAATTTGAGTTTCAACCGATCAATCTGGCGAGACGAGCACTTGGTTTCCTCTAGAAAAACCAAGGAGGGGGTGTGTTCCCCGATAAGGTTACCCAGGGTCTGAATTGTCCAAGAGCCCCCTAACCCTTGGCAATTCCGAACAAGGAGACTCATAGCGACCGATAGGGCTGCCCTGCAACCTCCGTTGTGGCGTTGGTGATATCCTTCAAAAGGAATGTCATTCTGCTGAACTTGCTCAAACCCTGTGACGGGGCCTCACCATCAAGAAAGTCCTCATCAATAAGGCGTCGATTTTGTGGTAGTAGGGGCTTAGACTGGTACGCGGGCCGTTTAGGGGCTGAGGGTTTTGACACTTTGGTAATTTCGCGAGGGTCAGAGGCGGGCGGAGTAGTAGAGGATGTAGTGGTAGACAGATTAGTTCATAATTGTGGAGTCAGGCTACTAATGGGGGAGAAGAATTTTGTTGGGGAATTGTGTGTCTAGGATCATATGGGAGATTAGGGAGGGATTGATCTGCATGGCTGTGTGGTGAGGGAGGAGTAACTATAATGGTTGGTGGGGCGTGATCGTAAAGGGGGGAACATATTAGGGGAAGGATGATCTGCATGGCTGCATGGCGAGGGAGGAGGAATAATTGTGGTTGGTGGGATGTGATCAGTAGAGGGAGGGATAGATTTAAGTCCGCGAGAGATGGCCTGGTTTGAGTGTCATTGGGAGGATTGAGTGGAATGGTAGGGTTTTGGGCTGAATGGTCGTGGGGAGGGTTCTGTATGTGGATGGATGGGTTGAGTGGGGGGCTAGTATTGTGAATAGAATGGACAATGGGTGGTTTTTGTGTGTGTGTGTGTAGGAGAGGAGAATTCACCAAAGACAGAGGGACCTCTTCGATCGGAGTTGTTAGTCTGTGGGGTACCTGAAGAACTCTACAGGTACCTGAAGAGCTTGTAGAGTGAAAGTATGGACGCCGGGCCTTAGCAGCCCCAGATTGAGATTCCAGAGGCAGATTTCGGCGCCACAAAGCAGACGGAGGGGGGTATTATTTTATTGTTGGAAATAATATTATAATAAACAAACAGCTTCCCACAAACTTCTACAATATATTTATAAAATTATAAAGATTAATTGATAAAATTATAAATACTAAATTATTTTCTGAATGCTCCAATTTAAGTTTTTTTACAATCTTAATTTTTAGGGATAATTACGCCGTCCTCATCATGAGATTTGATGTAATTACACGTATAGTTCTTGTTGTTTGGAAGCTTACATTTAGCACTTGTTTGCTTTCGACTAAACTAAATCCATTCGTTAGTCAAAATTCACCGAATTTACCAATATTAACAAAAAAAGAAAAAAAAGAACAAACTCGATGAAAATCCATATATATCCCTGATTGACTTATTATTACAGGTCAAACAAAAAATTTTATAACCAAATTACCCTTACACATCTTAACTCATTAATGCATGTGATTATGTATACCTTCATCCATATAAAATTAGTTTAGTCAAAAAAGATTTGTTCAATCTGTAATAAGTCATCGGGGGTAAATATGAATTTTCATCCTTTTGTTTTGTTAATATTCGTAAATTCAATGAATATCAATCAATGAATGAACTTATTTGTTAGACGAAAACAAACCTTAGAAATACTAAATTTAATTTTTCAAATAACAGGAGATCTACGTGTAATTACGCATAACTTGAGCGCGGTGTAATTATCCCCAACTTTGTCTACAATTTATTGGCAAAAGCTAATTCAAACAACCAATAAATGTTGCCTCTCCCCTTCACCAATTTCTTTTCCTTTTTCCTCTCTGTTGCACGTTATCTTTTACCTCATTCTATTAAGCATATTCACAACACAACTCATCTTCATCATACAAGAAATAGAGCATCACAAATATAAAGATTGAAGAACATTGCATAAATCTTGTAATTTCAAGATGAATTCAAACCTAATTCAAGCATAACACATGAGTTACATAGAATAAAGTTTCCATTAATTGATTCTTGTTTGCAGTACTCTTCACCCCACAAGCTTTTCCACCCTAAATAATCCAACAGCCATCAGCCATCTTCAAGACTCAACTCCTCTAATGCATCTCCACCATGTCCTCTTAGGCTTTGGCATAGTAATCCACGTCGAACGAGTCTGTAGTCCCGTAGATTCCAAGATCCTTAGTCGGCCTAGTCTCTTGATTATAGGCAGCCAACTCAAGCCCCTGTAAGGCAAAATGCAACTACTTCGATCCCATCAAACACATTAATCCTAATTCACATAGAATAAGTATAAAGTCTTTGCTTAGCTTCATTCCACCAACTGATTCTTGTTTGCAGTACTCTTCACCCCACAAGCTTTTACATCCTAAACAATACAACAGCCATCTTCAAGACTCAAATCCTCAAATGGATCTCCATTTGCTCCACCGTGTCCTCTCATCAAGAGCAGGCTTTCCACATAATTATCGACGAAGAATGAGCGTGTAGTCCCGTGGATTCCAAGCTCCTTAGTCTGCCTAGTCTCTTGATTATAGGCAGCCAACTGAAGCCCCTGCAAAGCCACCAAAGCTTCACCACTCTTCCAAAATGCAACTACTTTTTCTATCCCATTGAACAAATCAATCTTATATAACTTAGCCCACGATTCTCCCGCACCGTACTCCTTCATCATCCAAACATCACATGACTCACTGCCTGCCTCTCTATAGTATTTCAGCACTCCAAGTGATTCCCCTATCAAGGAAATACACAAGTTCGTCACGGCTTCCGTCGCCAACTCACTTGGCAACTTCATTTCGTCGAACACTTCATCACCAACCCGAAATGTCAGAATTGAACTACGGGAACTATCATCATTGGTAGATTCATAGGCGATCCAATGCACAACCCCGTTCAAGAAAGCTTGACACCACATGAATTCAAGAACTTGAAGCCTAACGTCAACTCTCCTAGCCCTTCGCCACCTCCCCGTCTTAAGGGAAAACACCTCAACCTGCGGGGGAAGAACAAACCCAAAATCGTCGAGTTTCCTACAATAAACTAACCTCACAACCTTGTAATCATCACCAGCAACTCCAAATCCCAACACGAAAATGTGCGGTGCTATCGGATTGATAGTGGGCTTGGGTAAAACCACATGATTTCTAACAGAAGGGTTCCATAAAATAACGGGCTGCGACGGATTCGCGAAGAAATCATCCGACAAGCACACGAGCCCATCGCAAGAACCCACTATCCTGAAATACCCAATCTGGGATTTGAAAGGGAAACCGAGTTCTGACGAACAATTCACAGCAAAGGGTCCGTCTCCAGCGACTTCCAGCAGAGAATACCGTTCTCGCTTGTCGTGTTTATCGTAACGCCTGGCGAGAAGGGTGCGATTTCTAGTGTTTGAGAGGTGCGAAGAGATAAAGGCGGGGCTTGTGATGAGGGCGTGCCATGATTTGCAGACGGCGGTGAAACGGATTAAGGATTTGACGGGGAGTCTTAGGAGGATTTCGATGAGGAGCTCTGCGGGGAAGTAGTCCGCCTCCGCCATGGTTTTCCTCCGCTGGGATTAGAGAGAGATGAAAAACCCTATCCAGACGCAATTGACAGTAAACACAAAATGCACTCCCACTAGTCCAAGAGTAGACTGAATTTCACCCCTTTTGCAGTCTTTTATTTTTTATTTTTGGTTAAAGAAAATTGCTAGAATTTTTCAAATTTTGGGAAATAGATTATTAATTACCGTGACACACTTAAAGGTGTGTGCACAATTAATTAAATTTTTTAAATATAATTATTTTTTTAAAAATAAATAAATTAGATTAAAAAATATTAAAAATATTAAAAAAATGAGAAAATAAAGAAAGAAAATGAGAGAACAAAAAGGAACGTGGAAATTGATAAGAGATAAAATAGAAAATTGAGAAAAGAGAAAAAAATAAAAAGTTAAGAAAAAGAGAAAACAATAAAATAAAATATTAAAAAAATAAAAGAATAACAGACCAAATTTGAGAGAGACACCAAAGATGTGCTTTCTCTTAATATAATAGTATAGATAGTATAGATAGTGTGAAGATAATTGTATTTTGGATATTGCATTTACAAATTAATTGAGTGATTCAGTTTTTTTTTCTTTTTTTGGTGAAATAGGTTTGGCATGAATTAAAATCAGTTGGAGAAAATAAGAGTATGGAGGTTTTTTTTTAATATATAAATTGAACTTTATTTTTTTAGAATGAGTTGCAGACTTTTGGAAATACATAGAGGGAAAATTATATGTAATCTAATCGTACTCGATGCAGGTGCATAATTTAATTTTATAATAAATTTTTTTAATAAAATAAAAATAATGAAGATAAAATGGATAACTAATTAAAATTTATAAAAAAAATTAACAAAATATATATATATGAACAAAAAATTGATGATAGAAATTAACTTTAAAGAGATAGTTGGAAAATAAGTATATTTGAGACTTTTTTAGTCCATATATATTTTGTCAACAAATATTAGTTACTGATGCCCCTCAAACATGCACCCAAGGAGCCCAAAAGTAAGGAGTTGGATCCCTACCTGAGTAGCCTAGAAAGTAAAATCCACTTGGTCCAAGAAATCGGCCTTTAGCCCATAAAACCACAATATTTTTTCTAAAACTTGACAGGCCCAAGAAGGCCCATTTCGACAAGTTTAGTCAGCAACAACAGGGACTCCACATCACACAGGTGGCCGACACGTGGAGACACGCATATCAAAAGATCTCCAACAAATCCCCAAAGATCAGGCTAGAATCCGCATTTTACTCAACAAGTAATAGATTTTTGGAAATATAAATTGACCTGGCAAGACTAAGTAAAACAGTCGTATCCCAGTCAATATTTATCCAAATCACAAATGATTTTTTCGAGAAGATAGCTCACTCTTGTAGCTTTCTAACGGCGTATAGCACTCTGCAACTGCCCTCTGAATCGGGCTCCACGATCGTGTATAAAATGAGTTTTTATGCAGTCATTTATCAATTAACATCCTTTCACTTTGCAATTACACTCTCACTCACTTTCTCTCTATTTCTAAGCTATTCCAAGCTCACTATACACGATTTTATCACTTCACAATCACTCTTCAGCATTATTCTCCCTTAGATTCAAGTTTTCCAGTTTATTTTATTCAACAAGAACATTACTAACTTAAGCACCGGAGTGTTAACCCCTCTTTGCGAGTTAGTCCCCCTTTATCTTGGAATTTTCGTGAAGATCCTTTGACTTTATGTGGTGTTGCTAGACTGTGGTACACATCAGTTACTATAAGCCCCTCTCATTTAATTAATAGTCTTAGTAATCAAAGCACGCTCGATGTGTGTGTGTAATTTAAATTTTTATTATGCTTATTTAATTAAATGTGATGCGAGCAAAAATTGCTTGTTTAAGAAGATTTTGGACTTATAACTTTTGGGCCAACTTCATTGCACATCCAAGAGCGGGGACTTGAAAAAAAAATGTTAACACTCTTACGCTCAAGTTAGTTTACAGTCGTAGAAAGATAAATATAAGCAAGAAAAAGTAGCAACGAATGCTTGACGTAGATATCTAGAATATTTGAGTAGGGTGCTCTTGAGTGTAAGTTTGTGCATAAAAATGTGTTACCCTTAATCGAGGGGGAAAGTGTGGCTTTTATAGCTGCGGTCCCCCCTCGGATGAAGACGTACGACCCCTTGGAATTTGGGTCATTAGTTCCTACGGATAAGTCCCCCAAAACCGGAAGTGGTTGGAGAGGATTTGGGGATGTTGACTAAGGATTCTTATTGGCTGAAAGGCATGACCCTAGAGGACTCGGATGATGGTTATCAAGGATAAGCCCCCTCGGGATCCGAGAGAAGTTGTTCAGTATCTTCAAGGAGTCATGCGTGCTGAGGGAACCACGGTTGGATAGGCTCTCGAGTGGATAAGTCCCACATTCCCTATGGACCTTTGGGGACGTGATCAATCCATGCGTATCTTCAGCCTTTGTTGGCAATCACGTGGTAATTTTCCCCATGTTGGATGAATGGGTTCCTGCCATTTGTGATGGCGATCCACTTTTCAGTCAACTTAGCCTTAAGGGCCCGTTTCTTTATGGGTCGGTGGGCCTCTGTTGTGGCCTAACCCTCCGTAGTTTGGCAAGCTGGTGTTGGGTTGGAGCATACACCCTCTTAGGCCTCGTGCATTTAGGACCCTTCTACTAGGCCTTTATTCGGCCTCCTGGGCCTCGCTCTCGGCCGAGTGCGTTTTAGGGCATCAAAATGAAAATGAAAGAAGATGAAATAAATAACGAATCAAAATTGATAAAATGATTTAACTTTAAATATATATGAATAAAGAAATATTGATAGAAAAGTAAGTTTGAAGAGATGGTGGAAAAATAAATTTGCTGAGAGTATTCTTATTCACATACATCCTGTCAACTAATTGTAGTTCTAATAAACCGTTCCACTTAATTAACTATATAGATAAATAAATTATCTTAAAATAGTAACCAAAAGGAATATATTTTGACAAATTTAGAGGTTCAAAACTGAATAGGTTGGCGGAACCCTCAAAATTAATAACTGAATGGTTTCTAATAGGAGTGGCAAAATGGGTGGAAACCCATGATTCCAACCCGCTTAGTTTGGATTGGGTTAGGTTTAACGTTTCTTAATGTGGGTTCAATATGAGTTTATTTAGGTAAATTTAACTAGATTATGAGTTCTATATGGATTTTAATTGGTCCTAAATGGTTCTTCATATTTAATTTTTTATTAGTGAATCAAAAATCATTTTTAATAATATAATAGAACTGATGAAAGATTTAGTATAATCATGAGCTCAATGTTGGTTGTATTTTATTAAGTTTTAATTAATTAAATTTATCGTTGATCAAGTTGACGATATATCACTAACTACTTATATAGATTTTTTAACTTTTTCACATTTTTTATAAGATATAAATTTACCAAAATATATTAAGTATGTTTAAGTTAGCTTAATTAAATTTTATTCATCATGGGCCTTTATGGGTTTGTGATGGGTGTTAAATGGGTCCAACATATGATTTAATTGTTCAAATTCATAGTTGATTTAGTTTAACTTCTACATTCCTAACTTTTCGCATTTTCTACGAGAAATAAATTTCCCGAAATATGTTTAATAAATTGATATTTTTCAAATTAATGAGAAACAAAAGAAAAGTGAAGGATTTTATATAATGCAACCAAAAAGTTGCTGTAGTGTTCGACTTGGGATCTTTTGGACATGATTTTTCACAAGTCTTGAAACAGAAACCTATAAAAAAATACGTTAGCACTCGAACGCTCAAATCAGTAATCAGTTGTGAACATAAAAATTGAGTAAAATAAAGCAATAGAGAATGATAACTTAGCAATAGAATGCTTAAAATACTAGTACTTTGTGCCTATATGTGTGGCAAAGGCGTGTTACCCTTTATCGGGGAAAGAAAGGCTTGCTTTTATTGCCTCAGTTTCCTATCGATTGATGAAGTGCCAACCCCTTGGGACTCGGGCCAGTAGTTTCCATTGGATAAGCCTCCAGCAAATCTGGAGAAAATCTTGAGGATTGCGACCATTGGGGACTCTTGATCGAATGTGCCTTCTTGTAGGATATGTTCCTAAATTCCTAAGGTAAGTTAAAGCGAGCTTGATGATGTCCCTAGATATCCCGGTGTCAATAGTGATTAAGTGGCCATCTTTCCTCCCCTTGGCCAAATAGCGTCCTTTCACTTAGGTATGAGGGAGTGATGGCGCCTAGTCGGCTACCACGTCACTCCCTTATTTAGACCTAAGTAAGGGTGGCAGATGAGTCGAGCTTCGCGAGCCGGCTTGATTGGGGCTTGAGTTTTTCAAGCTCAACTCAAGTCAACTCGAGCTTGAGCTAAAAATACTTTGTTACTTGCGAGCTTTTTCTATTTTTTTAATTTTTTTTATATTTTTTATTTTTAAAGTTTCTATATATTTAACTAATTATTCAATACTATATCAACTTTATATTCAAAATTAATCATATTTTGTAATTATTAATCAATATCACATACTTTAATTTTAGATAATAATAAAATGCAGTACTTTTGTTTATATATTTAATCTCTATATAAAAGCAATCTTAATCAACAATTTAGTAAGTTTTAATATTATTTTTTGTAAAAAATTATTTAATATGACGGATATAAATTTTATGTTATATTTTCATTTGTAATCTTTTATACTTTTATAAATTAACAAGTTCTAACAGTTAACTTATAATTTTTCATATCTATTTGTGAGTGTATATTTATATCAAGATACACAGTATGCAATCTATTTTATTATTTATAAATTTATGTCAAAATTTAGTGATTCATGAATTAATCTAAAAAGATAATAATGATGATGATGATGATGATGATGGTTGAATAATTTTTATTGTTATTTTATTTTTTTATATATATAATGAGATCAGTCGTATTTGGTACTTTGGTTTAAAGAACTCTTCTTTTTATTTTTGTATAGTTGAGTGATATAAATTTAAATTATGATTAATTTAAATTTTTGTATATAATGAGATCAACAACTTTTAGAAAATAACTAATGTAACCATACAAAATTATGTACAAGTATTTTGATAATTTGATGTATATATATTTTCTATACTTTTACTAATTATATTACTAATAAGCTAATTAGTAGTTTATATTTATAACACTATATTAAAATATTATACCATTACCATATGTTTAATATTATTTATTTATAATAATATATTTTTATTAAAAATATATATACCAAGCTCGAGCTCGAGCAACAAAAAATAGTCGAGCTCGGCTCGAACTCGACTCGTTTACACCCGAGGCTTAAGGATAGGTATCCAACCCTTCCATGGGCCTTCTATCCTAAGGGCCGCATTCAGGGCCTTTAGGGTTGGAGTCTTCCCTCTTGGGCCGCATACATTCTTCGACCTCTGTCAGGTCTTATTCGAGCTGGATTGTTCCTTGAGTTGGGCGTATTTTGGGACATCATTATAAAATAGTCAAAACTTGCATTTTATTTGTAACCATGTAAATTTCTTTTTCTTTCTTTTTTTGAATAAATCCCTAATATACAATTATATTATAAATTTTAATAAACATATCAAATATCAACATTTAATAATAATTTATAATAAACTAACATGTGCAATTAATATAGATAAATAACTATTATTATTACGATTAAAAAATCACAATTCAAATCTACTTATAGTTATGCATAAGTTGATTGCACAACTATTCATCTCATTATTTGATTTGAAAAATGCAATATTTTGTATACGTTATGATCTTTTCATTTTATAATTTAACAAATATAACGTATATGATCATTTTTTGAAACACTGAAAAATACAAATTTAGTTGTATTATATTACAAATTATATGAAAAGTATTCCCTTATTACTATCCGCAATTTAAATGTTTTGAATATTAAATATAAGGAAATGGATACCATCAACCCAACCAAATCTATTTGCAACCAACTTATTTTGACCTAACCCAGTTGGACCCAACCCAACTCACCCCGACCCGTCCATTTGCTATCCCTAGTTTCTAGGGAACTAACTAAAGGTGTGTTTACTTAATTGGACCAAGGGCTAGTCCAATGTTTCTTTCATTGGACCGAAGTTCTGATTGCGAAACCCATCTCAAGAGGTGTGTTAGCCCAATCCCGTCTCTTAAAATGGTCTCGGGACTCAGGCGCAATTACCAATTTATCATCTACTATTTTAGTTTATTACTGATTTAACCCCAAATAATAAAAAAAATATATCTTATCTGAATCTATCAAATAAAAATAAAAATAATTTGAGAATTTTGCTACATATCACTTTAAATAATCACACGAAGTAAACAAAGCATTACATAATCACACTTTTTGGTCTCACTTTTAATGGATTGAAGTATACAGAAAACACATTTTTATTAAATAATTATATCTCATGTATAATTCCACTCAATCATATTATTCAATTATCCCACCCCATAAAGTAAATTTGCCCTAAATGATTTTTAGTAACGATCAAGTGGTTCAATGATGATACTTTATTTATGTGTAAAATAGGTCAGATGTTTGAATCCCAAGAGGGGAGTGGCCAGCTTGGATGCTCCTTTTTAAATAATCTCAATTGTAGTAACTAATTCGGAGGACTTAGAGATTTATAAATTGATAAACTAAACTACTCACAAAAATGATTGAAGGTAATGGAAAATAATAGGAAATAATTCAGAGACGGAGATATTATTTAAGCGATTGTATCATCCAATTATCATATCGATCCTCGATCATAAATGATAAATTTCGTTACCCAAGCTTTTAGCTCGATACCTTTTTAGATACACATAACAAGTTTTCATTTTTTTTTTCTACTTGCTTAATTCAAACATTTAAACCAAAAAGTATCATCAAATTAGATGGGCTCAATAACAATTTACATCAATTTAATAATATCATTTAATTCTGTAAAAACACAACCTAAATAAAAAATCGAGATAATTGCAATTATTTAACATAGTTTTCTTGTTTTCCACAAATCAATCATGTAATCACATAACAAATTTATTTGCTACTTGTAAATGTATGACAATTAAGAATCATTAAACTCATGAATCTCAGTAGAATAATTAATATTGAATCGAATTATCATATTCGTCAATTTCAACCTAAAATCTACTCAAAACATAAAAATAGGTGTATAAAATATCATAGAAGTGCATCCTATCAAATTTTTCCACACTAAAATTTATGTCTCCTTCATATTCATCAAGAATATATCCCAAACAAACCAAAATAAGGGATAATTACATTTATACCCCCTAATTTATGATCTGTTTACACAAATCACCTAGGTTTTTGAATAATTACACATACACCCACTAGAATGTAAGCGTCATTTACACAAACTACCTCTATTTTTTTAAAAAATTACACTTACACCCCTCAAAAGTATCGACATTCACTACAAGAAAAACCCTCAATAGCAACGAAAAAAAATCAACGTCAAGCTAATTAGCAAGTAAAATTTTGATTGCTAATATATTATTTGATACGAGAAAATTTACTTGCTAAAGTACTATTTAAAATATATATTATGTTGTTTAGATTAGCAAGGAGAATTTTACTTGGTAATTAGTTCGACACTGATTTCAACAACAAATTTTTCGTTGCTATTAAGCTATTTTCTTGCAGTGCTTATTACACAAACTACCCCTATTTTTTGGCTATCAATAGTGATTTCTGTAATTATGCAAAGGCATGGGTAATTTGTGTAAATAGACTATAAGTTAGGAGGTGTAAATGTAATTATTTCCAAAATAATCAAGAAACAAGCATTTATAATTGTTTTTCTTTTTTCTTTTTTACTATGAACATATCAAAAAGTCATTGACATGACCAAACACATAATTTCCCAATTGAAATTTGTGGTCACTCATCATATATTTGAGTTTGGGGGAAAAAAATTAATTTTTATATAGTTATTATAATATTTTAAAATATTTTTTCCCCTTTGGTTAGAAAGTTCATCTTGATCAAGATATCTTATATAGACCCTTCTTCTAGAAACTATCTCACTAGTAAAAAAAAATTATCCAGACGAAGTGGATCCTCAACTGAAAATATCCAAAAGACATGTCTTTTTCATTCATGCCTACCCAACAGTTTTTCTTCCTTAAAATAATACAACATCAAATGATTACATGACCATCAATCACTAGTTAAAATATCCAACATAAGGAGATAAAGGAAAATTTGACATTTACATCACTAAAAAAAAAGGTATCTATGTTGAGCAAATTATAGCTGCTTTTTCTAAAATTTGACATAATTATAAATATTTATTTATTATTTAAAAATTATAAATATCCTTTGAGGTTTGTAATCGTCTAACAAATAACCCATTTTCATCCAATTTTATAGGTGAACTGACCAAAATATCCTTATGCAAATTAATTTTTTTATTTAATTCTTAAATTTTTTTGAATTTCTTTAGACTTCAATTCGTAGGGAGAGGCTTCTTAAGTTTTTGACATAGATGAATAATAATGCAATTTGTCTCAACTAGTTTTTCTATAATTTAAAAAAAAATCAAGGGCAAAATGATCAATTTCTCAGACCTTTGGTTAAAAATTACAAATCCCAGGGGGTATTTGTAATTTCTCAAACAACGAGAAGTATTTATAATTATGCCAAACCCCAGGGGAAGTGGTTATAATTAACCCATCTTTATTTATGTCTATATATAATTGACGAGCACTCTTTTGATGTTTTCAATTTTTTTGGTCTGTAATTTATTTTAAATATTTTTTATTTTTCTTTCTCGTTGAACTTACCATTTCTATCTTTCTCAACTCTAACATTTCTTTATTCTCTCACTCTTTTTCTCAATAATTTCTCGTATTTTTTTTATTTTTTAATATTTTTTATTTATCTAATTAACATATATATCTTTTAAAATGGTACTTAGGTTTTTAAATTTAAAATCAATCATGCACACACATTTGAATGTACCACATATACTAACTAATTTTTATATAATTGAAGAGCACCACTATGGTATTTTTTAGTAGTTTTGGTCAGTTATTTTTTTTTAATTATTTTCTTAAATTTCTTTTTCTCAACCTTCATATCTCTTTTTCTTCTCTCACTTTTTTCACAATAATTTCTCATAACTTTATTCTATTTTTTTTAATTTTTTATTTATCCAATTAATATATATATATATATATTAAAGTAATAATTAGTTTTTACAATTTCGAGTTAATTGTGCACACACATTTGAGTGTGATGCATATACTAGGGTTATTTTCATTTTAGTCCATGTGTTTTAAAATAATTTTTAAAATCGTCTAAATTTTATTTTTCAATTTGTCCTTCCGGTGGAATTTCGACCAATTTTTCGGTCAAAAAATGATCTTTCTCAAAAATGCCCCTGAAAATTCTGATAAAATATGCACAATTACATAAGCACCCATCTATTTTCAAAATCAATTTCAATAGTTATTTATGACCTTTGAAATTTAACATTTGAAAGCCACTATTGATAGTTGTAATTTGGCGTTTTGCCAATATACCCTTATAAATATATGACGCAATTAGAAATGAAATTCACAAACCAAATTTAACAAAAACAATAAAAACAGGAGAAAATTGCAATTTTCTTACCATAATTAGGTATGAAAATTTAGGCATACTCCCTGTTTAATGCTTTGTAAAACTTGTATTAAATGACTAAACTTGCAAACAACGAGCAAGAAACAATAAATACAAAGCATGAATTTGATGCAAAGACAAACAAAATTTGCAATGCAAAAATACGTCAAAAGTTGTTTGTCAATACATCAAAAAACTTAGGATGAAAGTGTTTGCACTGTGTCAATACCTCAAAAAATATTTGTGCATGTGTTGTTGCAGAACATCATAAAAAAAAAAAAAAAAAAAAAAGAACAAAAGATGACCATTTCATCATCAGAATGTTCTTCCAACCATTATGTTACATATTCAGGTCCTGTTCAAACACATGGAAAATAAGAAAATGAATAAACTGAATAAAACATAAACTCAAACCAAAGAAACGCAAAAACAGAAAAAATACAGAATTAATCCAAAAGTCATAAGCAACTCCTTACTAACTTTCTCAGGTTATTAATAAATTATAAATATTAATTTTATTTTATCAAACACTTCAACTTCAATTTCTTTTCCACTTTTTTACTTTTATTTCTAAATACTCTAAATTTTTACTACTGTTTAACTTAAAACGTTCTTTATAATGTATTCTCACAATAACTAGAAACTATTGCAAACACCCACTGAATCCCATTAAAAATATAACTTTCAGCATTTTATGGAGGGCATGTTACACAATGACCATCTTATAATTTTTTGTTAATTAAGAATTGGACTTAATTTCTAACGTATTTGTGGAGCTAAGATGACCAAATTGGCCAGTTTTCCAACAAGCTTCAAGGGAAAAAAATAAAAAGAAAAAAATTTATAGTGCTAATAGCCACAATAAATTTAAGGAATAATAACCAACCCTTTCTGATCCACTATGATTCGAGAAATTACATCTTGTACTCTTGGTATTTGTTTTAATCTAATAAATAGATTCGTTTATTAGTCAAAATTAATCGAATTTTCAGATATTAGGAAAAAAGTTTAATGAAAATTTATTACACACGATTGACTTATTACTGACCTATTGCAGGTCAAACAAATCTATTATGACCAAACTACTCTTATAAGGGTGAGATATACATTCTCACATGCATTAGTGTGTGAAGATATATAAGGATATAATTCGATTAGAGGAAGATTTATTTAACCTACAATAAGGCAGAAATAAGTCAATCAGGGGTACATATAGATTTTCTTCAACTTATTTGTTAATATCAACGAATTCAGTGAATATTGACTAATTGAGGAGAGGCAGAGGGTCTATTTGTTAAACAAAAACAAACTTCAGTGATACTAAATGTAATTTTTCAAACTACAGGAGTTTACATGTAATTAGATCAAACCTCAAAATAGGGTGATGTAATTATCCTAATTTAACACAACCTAACCTTTTATTTAGAAAAAAAAAATAAAAAATAAAGAGATTCAAATAATTTATTCTATTTTATTTTTGTTTATTGAGTTTGAAATCATATTATAATATTTAAAATGACTACCATTCAATCTCTTTCTTGTATGGATAATGAGATGGACAAGTTGGTTTTGGTCTAATTTGCCACCTTCACTTATTTCTATAAATATAAATTATTAATTATAATAAATTTTTATTAATTATTCTCTCTCATCATTATTTTCTTACTTCTTTTAGTTCCTCCATTTATATTAAATTCTTAATTATTTTCATTTTAAATTACTTTTTATTTTTCAAACCTTTAGAATTTCTTTCAAATTACTTTACTTTTATTTGTTTATTTATTATATTTGTTATTCTTGAATTATGCATTTAGCATCAATGAATTTTTTGATTGATTATCAAATTTATAATTTTATTTGATATACATCATTATTTTTTTTTATGAGAATCCTGTATATACAAATATTACAAAAACAAAGGTATATTTTTAATTATGCGATCATATTATAATATTTAAAATGAATATCATCCTATATGTCAATCTCTTTCCGATATGGATAATGAGTTGGACAAGTTAATTTTGGTCTAATTTGTCACCTTCACTTATTTCTATATATATAAATTGTTAATTACAATAACTTTTATTAATTATTCTCTCTCATCATTATTTTCTTACTTCTTTTAGTTCCTCCATTTATATTAAATTCTTAATTATTTTTATTTTAAATTAATTTTTATTTTCAAATCTAGAATTTTTTTCAAATTACTTTACTTTTATTTGTTTATTTATTATACTTGTTATTCCTGAATTATGCATTTAGCATCAATGAATTTTCTAATTGATTATCAATTTTATAATTTTATTTGATATGGATCATTATTTTTTTTTATAAAGATCCTGTATATACAAATATTACAAAATATTAAGGTATATTTTTAATTATGCAATTCATATAATAGCTAACGCAAAAGAATAATTTGTCTAGCAATTTCAATTGCAAAAAAAAAGTCAATACAGTTAGTATCTTAATATTTTAACAAACAATTGATTCAAATAAAATTACATAATCAATATTAAAAATTTATTTTTTTTATATTAAAATATAATATATCCGTGCAATGCACGGGTTCATAATTAGTGCATATAATAGCTAACACAAAAGAATAATTTGTCTAGCAATTTCAATTGCAGAAAAAAAATTTCAATACAATTAGTATCTTAATATTTTAAATAATTCATTCAAATAAAACTACATAATCAATATTAAAAATTTAATTTTTTATATTAAAATATAATATATCCGTGCAACGCACGGATTCATAACTAGTTGGTTTAAATATTAAATGAATCGACTTTGAATGAGTTTTAATTTAGTTGAGCATTGAATAATTCATTGTTTTTTAATTATTTAGTTGTGTTTGAATTTTAAATTACATCTAAAAATACTTAATATTTCGTGATGCATATGCATACTTGGGAAATTTGTCCTTGCAAATGCGCCTCTATATGAGAGGAGACCTTAGGATGCATGAGTTACTCAAGCTCAATGTGCATCTATGTGGAACATATGTCACCAGCATCAAAATGATGCAGTTCGTGATATAATAGGTGCCCCACTACATGATGTATTGTTTGACATTTTTTGTGTGAATGAGACCATGTACCGTACCAAATTCCTCATCTAAGAAGTTGAAAATATTGTCACGCATCTCACATTGATTGCATGCGAAAAATTGAGTTATCTATAAGTCCAAAGGTTTCATTTTCATATCATGAGGTACATTTTTAAAGATAGAATTGTGAGACTCATGAAGTTGGAGCATATAATTCATTACCCAACAGGCACTAATTAGTGCCTCGCCTGCTGCACTAATATCTATATTAATAGAGATAATTACATTTGTACTTATGATTTATGGTCTGATTATACAAATCAACCATGCTTTTTTGCATAATTACACATATACCTGCAAAAGAAGTTATCATCGTCACACAAATTATTCCTATTTTTTGATTGTCTGATTTCTGTAATTATACAAAAATGGAGTAGTTTATGTAAATAGATCATAGGTCAGAAGTTGTAAATTTTATTATCCCTTTAATTTATTATATTTAATGAATTAAATTTAAAATAATTGTTTTTGGTTAGTGATTTGAGTAATTTAATTATTTTTTCAATGGGAAAAATGCAATTACCCCCTTATGATATGCAAAATGTGTAAAAAATTTCATGTAAAAAAAGAAATAATAATTTACCCCCTGTACTTTAAATAACATTAGAGTTAAATTGTTAGTTATTTAATTGCTATTTTAGATAAACACGGGTCAAATTGCATTTAACCCTTATTTTCAACCCTTGAGTTGCATCAGAGACGCGCACAGGGAGCACAGAGGTGCTGCAAATGTGAAAATGGAAAAGAGTTCGACGAATGAATTACAAAAGCATTTGCACAGTTGCTCTGCAGATTCTCTCTCTCTCTCTCTCTCTCTCTCTCTCTCTTCACGTGCCAATCATCGAGTTATCATGTGCCCACTCTCTGCCTTCCTTCTCTGAGTGCTCTTAATCATCCTTCCCCACAAACACTGTGTTGCTTCAAGTTTTCTTCTCTTCCATTGACTCCTAAAGATCAAATTCTTAGCCTTGTTTCTTGAAATCCATCAAGTTCTTCACCTGAGATATATATATATATATATATTTCTTGTATAGAAGCATAAAAACGTTTAACACACACAGTGAGTGAGTGTGAAGTGTGTGAATGTGAGCACACTCAAGATGGGCTGTTTGCAGTCCAAAACTGCCAATGTCCAGTCCCCTGACCAAGAACCTTCACAGCCCGACTCAAAACCAGATCTGGGTACTCTCCATTTTGTCCTTCTTTATCAGCTTTTATTAATGAGATTTTAATGGGTTCTTGTCTATTTCTGTGTGCTTTAACTGATTGTGGTACTTATTTATATGCTTTTTTCCCTCTTGCCAATAATCATTGCACTTTAAAAGTTTGTGCGGCTGTAAGGACAGGAAACATCTGCGCTTTTATGTTTGTTTTTGGTGATTTGGGTCTCACTTTAGATGTTTTTTTTTTTGGATTTGTCTACACGTGATTTCAAGTAATATGCGGGGTTGGAATGAGCATGATTTTTCAGGCAGGTGCAATTTTTTGGTTATAGATTACAACCATGTTGTGTTATTGGTGGTCTTGAACCATATTTTTGCAATTTTTTATTGTTTTCCTTGGATGAATTCCTGTTTGGATTGTTTTATGTATCTGGGTTTTTGTTAGAACTTTTGATTGATCCCCCCTTTTTGTGGGGTTTTCGGCTTTGATGCATGTTTCTTTCTTTAGGCAGAGAGAAAAGGAAAAACAGCATATTTGAGGTAGAAAATAGCGTCGAATTGGAATCTTGCCACAGATAGAATAACTATTTTGTAATGTATAAACAGACATGATTTGTGCTAATAAAGTATTGCCTTCCGTTCCGTACCTGCAATGACTTTAGTGTTTGAATTTTCTTTCTCTAATTTTTACGAATGATGATCGGATGCTTATGTAGCAAATGGGGACCAAGTGGATCAAGATCAAGTGCCTGCGTTTAAGGAATTCGGACTTGCAGAATTACGTGCTGCAACAAATGGTTTTAGCAGCGACTTGATAGTTTCAGAGAGTGGAGAGAAAGCTCCTAATGTTGTGTATAGAGGTAAGCTTCGAAGCAATAGGCTTGTCGCCATTAAGCGCTTCTCGAAGCAGTCATGGCCGGATCCTCAGCAGTTTGTGGTGAGTTTCCTTTTTGATATGATGATTCAATTCTCTGCTTGATCACATTAGCTTACTTTTTACTGAAAACTTAATGAAGATAGACTAAAAGGCTTTTTACCTTTTGTCTTGGACCGAATTTGTGTTTTTAAATGTCGTCCGTCACCTTTTCAGTTTCTATATTCTTGACAGTAGTATTGTAAGAGTTGACTGCTATGATTTATTTTTTATTTTTAATTGCATATAGACATGTCTTTTAGTAATTTCGTATTGATAGGGGAATCACTCACATATCTTTAATTTTATCGACTTTTTCGTTGACTCTGATCTATACAATCCATTAGGTTGTGTTTCTTTTTTCTTTTTTTTATTAGTAATTTATTCTTTTATCTAATAATGTTAGAGATGGAATTAAAGGTTTACATCTTTTCTGAAGATCTATCGGGTTTCTGTGTTACATACCAATTTGAAATTTGTATTACTTGCATCTCCAGTTATTATTGCCAAGGATTATATTACGTCTGGTCTTTCTATTTATCACGAAAGTTGTATTTGATTTTAAAAATTATGCTTCTTGTCTATGTTCTTGATGAAACACATTTCGCAGGCTGAAGCTGCTGGAGTTGGCAAGGTTAGACATAAGAGATTGGTGAACTTAATCGGCTGTTGTGCTGAAGGAGATGAACGCCTATTAGTTGCCGAATACATGCCCAATGATACACTGTCAAAGCACCTCTTTCATTGTATGGTTTTTCATTTTTCACCTGACTAATGCATCTGAACTTGAATGAAATACCATCTTATTTTTCCACTGGAAATATCTTTAACATATGATATTGATTAACTTGCTTGCTCCATTTCTGGTCTCTATAGAAAGGAGAAACATTTAAAAGCCATAAACAATCATCAAGAAATCTGTCCACCTGTTTGTGATGTTTTTCTTTTCTTTTTGTCCTTTTGCCATAGGGGATAAGCAGCCTCTGCCGTGGGAAATGCGTGTGAGAGTTGCATACCACATAGCACAAGCTCTTGACCACTGCAATGCTGAAAACCGGAAAATTTATCATGATTTGAATGCTTACAGAGTCCTATTTGATGAGGTACTACCGTAAACTTAAGTTGCTTACAGATAACTTTAATGGTTTGGACTACTTATCTGCTTTACTCCCCTCTCTCAATGTCGATCTTGATTGGTGTAAAATAATCACTGCTTTGTCGACCAATGTGCTGCATTAAACCTAACCAACAGGACTGGTCACTACTCACTCCTATAGTCAAATGTCAATTTACTTGGTTAGTTTTAAACATCAATCACATTAAATCTTTTGAAAGGCTTTACTTGTCAAGAGAAACATATGGAGAGCTTTCGACAGAGCTGGGAGGAAATCTTGATCCAGCCCTGTATATCTCTTTGCTTGAGATGGACCGATTGTCGAGTTTTTATGGAAAATAAGGACCTTTATGCGTTTTTATACTGGAACACAAAATTCTAGCTTATTTTTAGAAGAAGCCAAATCCTTTCTGCACAATCACGATCAGGATAATGCTAAACTAGTTAAACTTGAATCTTTTCCCAGTTCTTTTTCCCGCCTTCTTCTGATTGCGTATCATGGTCATGCCTGTCAATAAAATATTATTGTTAATGAGAATGGTTATTGTGGTATTGAATGGATCTGGTGTATATGTTACAGGATGGTGACCCTAGGTTATCTAGTTTTGGCTTGATGAAGAACAGTAGGGACGGGAAGAGTTATAGCACCAATTTGGCGTACACTCCCCCTGAGTTTTTGCGAACAGGTATATTCATGCAACCCATGCCGCTCTGCGCATTATTTACCATTGAAATCTGCTTGAGTTCTCTGCTAATGTGGGAATGCTTTACGAGGAGCTCTTTCTATTTTATTTTTCAAGTTTTAGAATATTCGTTTTTCACACGTTCTCGATGAAGTTCATATGTGTCATTCAGCATTCTGGTAGAAGTCCAAGAAACTAAATATGCAAATTTGATTTTAACATGAATTTTCCCTGTACTCAACTATCGGTTCTTCTTATATTACAGAACTGGAAAAGCATATTCTTATGTCATGGCTAAGTGAGGGTTTCTCAGCCAATACTAAATGGTCTCTAAATGTATTTGACTTCTCGTTCAGCAGTCTTTCTTCTATCACGATGAAATCATGTGGTTGCTTTTGTGAATGTAACGGGCTATGTTTGTTAAATTACCACAAATGTTGATGATCTGATAAACTATGCGTAAAGAATGAGTAAATGACACAATTCTTTTTTCTTTCACGTTTTCAGGCAGGGTCATTCCAGAGAGTGTGATATACAGTTACGGAACCGTTCTTCTGGACCTTTTGAGCGGAAAGCATATCCCGCCTAGTCATGTATAGTGCACTTCTACCACTCATCTTGTTTTTTTGTAACTTATAAGCATTTTAGCAGCTGGACTCATCTTTGCAATTACTCCGACAATATTGCTGAACAATATTAAGTTGGCAATGGGGAGGGTCTAGTCGGACCTGACACCCGCCCCACTTTGTTTTGAGAAAACCCGGTTCCGGACCTGCCCCGGATAAAAACCTGCTCTGCCTCCCCCTCAAAACCCACAACCTGCCCCGCCGTGCCTCGGTTGATTGTCTAAATTATTATTATGTTTTAAATTCTAGAGTAATAAATGTTTTCTTAAATCAAATTATGTTCATTATTTTTATCAATCATAAAAAAGTTGGGAGTGTTAATACTCGCTAATGGATCAATTCATGTGATTTTTTATAATTGTTATTTTAAATCTAACTGTCATAACCACTAAATATTTATTACACAATGTATGAATGATAAACAAATATATATTATTAATAATTCAAATACAAATATTATTCATACTTAATTTCAAATCATAGGATTCAAATAAATGAAGTGGGTGAATAAAAAAACTTAGAAAGTCAAAATTCCAAAATTTATAAAGTTCATAAAAATTGAACTCGAATCCGCTCTGAAACCAGATTAATTGGAGCGAAACCTGCCCGGGGTGGGTCAAGGATGGGGCCTGGTTTACTCGGACCCATTGCCATGCCATGCATACTGAGCATACTACACGTTGGCCTCATAAGCTAATGATTTTATACGCATTTTGCTTTAATTGTTTCTTTAAGATTGATGTATCTGCTACTCCAGGCTTTGGATTTAATACGAGGAAAGAATGTTTTATTGCTGATGGATTCATCTCTGGAAGGACAATATGCTAATGAAGATGCTACGGCATTGGTTGAACTTGCGTCAAAGTGCCTCCAGTATGAGGCAAGGGATCGGCCTGATGTCAAGTTTCTTCTTACTGCAGTAACACCCCTTCAGAAGCAGAAAGAGGTTATGTTTCAGTTTTCATTTGGTTGTATGCTGCACGACCGCCCCCCCACACCCATGACCCAACTTCTGGCAGTCGATCCATATATTTACGTGATACTATCCTTTTACTCGTGTAGGTTGCGTCCCATGTGCTTATGGGTCTGACAAAAACGCCTGTGGTCCTACCGACTTTGCTTTCTCCTCTTGGAAAGGCTTGCGCAAGGATGGATCTTACTGCAGTACACGACATTTTGCTGAAAACGGGCTATAAAGATGAAGAGGGTGCAGAGAACGAGGTGACCTGATTTGCCCACTTTGCTTTGATTATAAGTATTGCAAGTATTTCAATTATCTTGTACAAAACACGGTTTTGATGCTTCACTGTGTCTATTTATAAAGCGTATAAGAAATTTTTTGTATTAAATTTTATGCATGTTTTAATTGGTGAAGCTTTCATTCCAAGAATGGACACAACAAGTTCAAGATATGCTAAACACGAAGAAATTTGGAGATATTGCATTCAGGGACAAGGATTTCAAGAGTGCAATCGACTACTACTCCAAGGTACATGCTTTATTATATGGTCTCTTTACGTGCAATTTCTCATAGTCTTCATGTTTTCCACTTTGAAGTTTGTTTCTAACTTGACCCTCGACGTGCAGCTAGTATCAATGATGTCTGTTCCATCTGGCACAGTATTTGTGAGACGGGCTCTCTCCTATCTGATGATAGGCCAACCAGAACTAGCACTCAGAGACGCTATGCAAGCTCAGGTATGCTTGCCCGAGTGGCCAACCGCTTTCTACATGCAGGCTCTCGCGCTTTCTAAGCTTGGAATGGAGACAGACTCTCAAGACATGCTCAATGATGGAGCCTCGTTTGAAGCAAAGAAGCAAAACAGTTGGCGCAACTAAGTTATACTGTTAAAGAACGGTTAGGAATCCGGTTGTCTTGTCGACTGTCGGAAGTAGATCCTAGTTTGCGATGTTTGATGAGGCTGAGAGTAACTTATGGTGTGATCTTACTGTCTGTTGTAGTTTAAATAGCTTCATATACACAGAAAAAAAAAAATGTATATTGTCCAGTTTCTGAGTTGGCTGTTACTTGTCAAATGCAATGTGCATCAAGGTATGTAATCTGCTGAATTACTAATGATCCTAAATGGATTTGGTTCATTGCACAACATCTACTTGACATGTGATTGGTAATTCTCCCTAAATTGTACATCAGTTATATGATAAGTGTATTGCATTTGTCATATAATTGATCCAAGATTAGCCAAATCTGGTCTGAGCTAAAATTTTCCCTACTGCATCTTCACCCCATTACTACCGATGGTTTCTGCATAATCCAATGGACGAATTAAATCGTGATCATTAGATTATTAATGGTTTCATTCATATAATCCGATAGTTTTGGATGGACTATTCTAGATCGTCCATCTAATCTATAATGTAAAGGTGTTTGTGGGTGGGCTCGCAAGCTTTTATATATATTTATTTTTAAGTGTTTTTATATATTTAATTATATATTTAATATTATATCAAATTTATATTAAAAATTCATCATATATTAGAATTATTAGTTAATATATCTCTTATTTTAATTTTAGATTATAATACAAATATAATATTTTTGTTTAGGGTTAAATGCACTTTACTCCCTTGAACAAAATGACATGTCATATACACCCCCTCAAACTATTTATTGTAACATGTCCCCCCTTGGAGTTTAAGGCCTGTTTGGTGTTCCATTTTTTTCCCAACTTCTCTTGTTGATGTTGAGTATCTTTTTTCCAATTTGAAGTGGGCATTTTTAAACGCCAATGTTGTATAAGTTGTGCTATTATTAATTAATTGCTTGTATAGGATGCTTTTGGATATTAATCTAAAAATAATTGTTGTTAGAAAGAAAATAAGTATTTTTCATTATTTCTGAGTTTTGTCATCTTAATAAGTTTGAAAATAATATTTCATGTTCCATTACTTTAATAAAACCCTATATTGTTATTTTTTTTTTTATATGTTCGAGGCCCCATTCATTTTTTTTTTCTATAGTAAAAACGAATAAATTTTAGAGTTACTTACATTTAGACTTTCTCTGAAAATGTATAATCACACTTTTCCTCAAAAAAATTTAAAATTACACTTACACCCCCTCCGAGAATTCTCCGTTATACCTTACTTTCATTGGTTAAAGTATGGACGGAAATATTCACGTCAACAAAAATAATTATATAAAATTTTAATTTACTTTTCATTTAACATTTTCGTGTAATAATTTTGTACTTTTTATTTAACATTGTCGTGGCATACTGTACCTGCGTGCATACAAAAAATAACCGTTCACGCTTTAAAATATATTATAAATAAGAGTAAAATATATAAACCAATAAATTATATACGTTTAAAGAAAGAAAAGAAAATTAATTTGTAAAAGTTGAATAAGTTAGTTATTTTATTAGTTGAAGGTCATTTTTGGCATCACAAAAAATTGGCACTTATGAGTGTAGAGGATATGTTTTTAAGGTAAATTCCATTTTTGGTCCAATTCATTACAAAAATTTCAATTTCAGGACAATATCTTTCGATTTATCTCAATTTTAATCCCGACGTAAAAAAATTAACGAAAAACGTTAACTGCTGTTAAAAAGAGGCATGTGCCTCTCACATGATGTGTAATTAGGAAAAAATAAATAAACGAAATGACAGAAAAGGGGGAAAAATAAAAAATTATGGCTCAACCATCATTTTCTATCTTCCAAATGCACCCAAATTCCGCTTTCATTTATGAAAAATTGGAGTCAACAAGTGATTCGACTCCTACAATTAAATTCTCATGTATTATTGTATTAAGAAAGCATCTTTAAGAACCTATGGACGAGCGCCAATCCATAAAAAAGATTTTATGGTTATAATGATATTGCTAGACAATGTGGTTTTTTTTTATAGGAAGACCCACCAATGTGCAAGAGCAAAAAAAATCATACCTTGACTTCTCTGCAAGTTGAACAAAATAAAAGATGAGATATCCAAAATAGAGGAAGAAATTGATTATCTTGAAAGAGAGAATATGGTGGATGGACCATAAGTTTTTATTTCCGCCCTCTCCCTTTTCTGGCTTATTTATCATTTTAATACAAAATAATAAAAAAACTAACACCATTAATATTTAAACAAAAGAGATAATATTAATAGTGCAAGTCGAATTTTATGAGTTCAACTTTGCAATTTTTTTTTTAATTTTAATATAAAGTCGAACCAAAATTCGACTTATGAAGTCCGAAGTCGAATTTTGTAAGTTCGACTTCAAAAGCATATTCGTTCAATATTTTTTCTTTATTTTTTGTTAAATTGATAATTTAAAATTTATTATTAATAATTTAATAATTATAATTATAAATTTAATTAATTATATATCTTAATAAATGTAAAGTTTATATATAAAAAATATAATAATTTAATTTGCTAAAATTAATCACCGCATTTTAAAATTACAATAATTACAATTATAATTTTAAAATTATTATTAAGAATTTAATAATTATAATTATATTCTAAACTAATTATATTTATTATTATTCATTAAATATTTTAATAATAATTAATAATAATAAATTTTAAAATTAATTTATTGAAAAAAATACAATCAAATTAATTACAAAACCTCGTGGGGTATTTGTAACTTTTCAAACAACGAGAGAATATTTATAATTATGTTAAACCTCAGGGGAGGTGGCTGTAATTTACCCTAAAAAAAAATACAAACACAATCATTAAACTTGAAGGGGGTAAATGTCACAAAAAATAGTTTGAGGGGGTGTATGCGACATGTCAATTTTTTAAGGGGTAAACAGTATTTAACCCTTTTATTTATATTATCTAAAAATAAGTTTAATCAACAATTTAGTATATTTTGATATTTTATTATATAAATATATAATTTAATACATATGATTTTTATTGTTATATTGCAATATCTGCTATAAGAAAAGTGCATTTATTTTAAAATTCACCTTATATTAGAATTATTAGTCAATGTCTCATATTTTAGTTTTAGATAATAATTAAATATGGTACTTTTTAATACTGTATTATCTAAAAACAAGCTTAATCAACAATTTAGTAAGTTTTGTAAATAAATTTTTGATATAATGTATATGAATTATTTTGTTAAATTTCAATATCCATTACAAGAAAATATGTTTGTTTCAAAATTCACCATATATTATAATTATTAATCAATATCTCGTATTTTAATTTTAGATAATAATAGAATATAGTATTTTGTTTATATTATCCAAAACAAAGCTTAATAATCAATTTATTAGTAAGTTTTGATAATTTTTTGTAAATAATTATTTAATATAATACATATGAATTTTATTGTTATATTTCAATATTCACTACAAGAAAATGCATTTGTTTCAAAATTCACCATATATTAGTATTACTATTCAATATCTCATATTTTAGTTTTAGATAATAATAGTATATAGTATTGATGCGTACTGGGTTCCAGCAGCACCACAAAATGTCGAAGGATCTTCTTGAAAGTCCCAAGATTGTAGGGGAGACTAACCTGCAGAGAGGGGTTAGCACTCTGATGCTTAAGTCAGCAATGTTCGACTTGAAATAAATAAAGAACACTTGAAGGGGACGAGAATAATGGTGAAAGTGTGATAATTGGTGTATGAATATTCTAAAAAGTGGAGAGAAATTCGTGTGCAAAAGATAGAGTAGATGTTACTTGAGAGTTTTCAAAAGTAGTGAACTTGTGAGATGTTGAAGTTGTGAGATTGAAGTTGCCAAATGATTGCAATAAATAAATAAATAATAATAATAATAATAATAATAATAATAATAATAAATAATAATAATAATAATAAAAATAATAAAAATAATAATAATAATAAATAAATAAATAAAATTTTATTAAAAAAAAGTTGTCAAATGACTGCACAATATGCTCCTTTTATAACTAGTGTTGAACTCTATTTTGGAGGAGATTTGTTAAGTTCCTTATACCATTGGAAATCCTGAAGAGTCAGCTTCCTAACTCAACAAAACACGCGTGAATCGGAGTTGAATTGGTGGAGATATATCTATTTGAGTGGACTTTGCCATATCTGCCAGATTTTTCGGAAAAACAGTTACTTGCTGAGAAACATCTGGATTCTGGCCAATCTACTGGAATATGGATGAGATCTTTTAACATGACGTGGCTTGAGGTGTTGGCTAGCTGTGTGATGTGGAATCCGAGTTGTTTGATGACTAGGTTTGCTGTACGAACCCTTTCTGTGGACCTGTCAGGTCAGTTATTCGAAACTAGGAAAAAATCTTACTTTTGGGCTTGGTGGTGTCGGCTTGCTGGGCTGCTCAGTCTGGGGGCCTGCTCCTAGCTCTTGGGCTGGCCGGGTGGATTTTGAGGGGTATCAAGTATTATGTTTATATTATCCAAAAATAACCTTAATCATCAATTTAATAAGTTTTGATAATATTTTGATAAATAATTATTTAATATAATACATATGAATTTTATTGTTATATTTCAATATCCATTACAAGAACATGCATTTGTTTCAAAATACTCTTCAATTTTCTTTTCCTCACATTGCTTCTTTTTGAACTTCTTGTGAATATTTTATTCCCACTGCTCATTCTCTTATTTAGATTTTTGAATAATATATTTCAGATTATAAACAATCTATATTTTTTTTATTGTCCAAATTTTATTTCAGGAAAAGACTTCGAGCTCTGCCTCAGCATGTAATAATAAATCAGTTTAGTATATATGAACATTCATTATTCAATAACTAAAATTAACATTATAATAGAATGGTAGGACGTTGTGGTTTTAAAAATAAAAATAAATGTCATTTTAACCAAAAATTAATTTTTAATTTAATTTTTAAAATATTATGATGTAAGAAAAAAATAGAGGATAAGAAAAATAAAATAAATAAATAAATCAAAAATTAATTTCGACGGTCTTTTCCTCAAGTTCTAATTTTTAAAAATTAAATATATGATCTCATATCCTCGTTATTTTTTCGAGGCGACTTTAATTTTATTTAGTGTTACAAATTATGAACGTTAATACTTTTATTTAATTATACTAATTGTCGTGGCATGTTGTTCCTACGTGCATACAAAAAATAATCTTTCACGCCTTCAAATATATTATAACTAAGCGTAAAATATACAAATTAATACATTATATACGTCAAACAAAAGAAATAAAGAAAGAAAAGATAACTAATTGGATAAATTACAGCTACCTCCCATGAAGTTTGGTGTAATTACAAATATCCCCTTATTGTTTGAGAAATTACAAATACCCCATGAGGTTTGTAACCCGTCTAACAAATAACTTATTTTCATCCATTTTAATGGTTGAACTTATCAAAATGACCTTATGCACTGAATTATTTTTTATTTAATTCTTAAAATTTTTTGGACTACAATGGAGATGATTCTTCAGTTTTTTGCACAGAGGAGCAATAATCAATTTGTCTCGGTTAATCTTTTTACAATTTTAATAAAAAATTAAATGGCAAAATGGTCAATTTCAGGCATGCAATTAAAAATTACAAACCTCGGGAGTTATTTGTAATTTTTCAAATAATGAGAAATATTTATAATTATGTCAAATCTCATAACAGATGGCTGTAATTTACCCAAACTAATTTGTAAAAGTTGAAAAGTTGAATAAATTAGTTATTTTATCTGTTGAAGGTCGTTTTTTACATTACAAAGAATTGATGTAATGATATTATTAATCGTCGTTTGTGAGCGTAAATGATGTAGTTATGAAAAAACTTCTGAGTAGATAATTTACAAAAACTCATTATATCAATTTGGTAATAACGATAAAACTTAGGTACCAAAATATTTTTTACTCTAAGAAAAAGTATTGAATCGTTGAAGGGAACATTTGCAAACAGAGAGCCTAAAGAATCTGAGAAAGTCCAATTCTCCACATTTCTCCAGCATCCCCACCGGAGACGAGCACCAGAAGCACCGTAAGAGATGGCGGTGAGACAGAGAGCGGTGGCGGCGCTGCCGACACTTATGCGGGCGTTGCGGAAAGAGGCACCGCCGAGGCACCACACGGCGTTACCGTCGCTGAGACGAGCCTTCTCTCTCTACGATCAGATCAATCTCATCGATAATGTCCCGGAAGACCAGCTCCGGTTCCAAGAGTATGAACTTTGCTTTCATCAGTCTCTATCTTTGTGTAGTTTCTTGTTTTGTTGTCTTTCTGGTTTCCTGGAGTTTTTTATTCCATTAAGTTATAAAACCCTTGTAATTAAAATTCTTTCTGGTATCATTTTCTGGTTTCAGACAATAGAAGGAAAAGTGAAAAGCTATTTCTTTTTTTGTTAATTAATTTATTTAGGTGTGAATTAGCATGCTTACAAAATGTTGCGTTTTCTTTTTTAATTCAAATTCGCTTTTGATCAATGTATGACAAAACAAGTTCATTAAAGCTCGGAATTAAGTGAAAAGATATCGATGAAGACCTCCATTTTTCAGAGTGGTGACTTAGTTATTTCAGCCTTCTGCTGTTGGATATGGCTGTAGATTAGCTTTCGCCCTCTCTGTTTGGGTTGTGATTATGAACTTCCTCTTGCCTATATTAAGTATTATTATGTGCATTATGTAAATATGTTGAAATTGTTGCATTGACACTGCATTATAGTCTTAAGTACTTGGAAACTCGTATATGCTATCAGTTTTACTTTGCAAGTAAGTATGGTTGAACTCTTAAATATGTGTCTGCAACATGAAAAAATTAGGGGCGAAAATTTTGACCTTCTTTTGTAACTTAATTTTGATAAAGATCAAATTTCCATGGAGTTAACTTGATAAAGTGAATATCATAGAGAAGAGTTCTTAATTCGATAAAGTTCAATTATTTCTATGTTTCAGTTAACCTGATAAAGTGAATATCATGAAGTTAATGTCTATTGGATGTTGCTACTATGATGCTTAATCCCATATGAATGGAATAGAAAACGCATACACCTCATAATCTTTGGCAAAAGAACCAAATATGTGTATTGGATTTTCCTTTTTAGGCAAGGGCACACTTAATGGGTTTGGATACAATTTTACATCCTACAAGGTGTGACAAATGGTATAGAAGCATCCTTGGAGTGCAATTGCCGCGCGAGGCCTAGGATGTGTAGTTGGGGCCAGCCTGGATGGGAAGGAAAGCGACAAGGTGTCACATTTTCAAACAGAGGTGATTGTGAAGTGCCCCATAGATTTTAGGAGTTAATTTGAATTAGTTCATGAGTGAATATAGGACATTTTATACTTACGTGTATGGGTGATGAGTGTGAACTAGTTGCAAGGGAATTCATTGAGAGAATATCATCTTTTGTGATCCAGAGGAGCCACCTCTTGAACTTGAGGGACAAAGTGCTACATGCATGAGAGCACCCTCCGAAGCCCTGCTCCCCCCCACCCCCCCAGAATCTCAATACCTGGTGACTAGTCATTAGATTGTCTCATGCTGCCCTGAGGAACCATAGGAGTCACCTATAAAATCTAGCGTCAGACGACCAGTCATGGATTTTATCATGTTGCAGTGAGGATGTCACATTCTGGAAAACGGTGACTTTGGTGACCTTTTCCATATAAAATAGAAATGGAAAAAGTGAAATACCTCATTTTGGCTCGAGAAATTATGCGCATCAATCAGATATCCTTATTGGGCAAGTTGTTCGTTGCTCAACATAAAGTTAAACCTGTTGGTTTTAGGCAATTCTTGCATCGAACAGATTCACAGGTCTGGGGCCTGACACTATTGCTACTTATATTGTGTAGTGTGTGTATGAGATTTTAATTTCTGTTGTGTATGTTGAAGAAGTTTGTATGAAGAGGAGGCATGCTGAAACTGTTGTTAAATATTTATGGAAGTGGTTAGTTTTTAGTTCTAACTTTCCTTCTATGTTTTGACAGGTTTGATGATACAGGCTTCAAAATAAATGGAGTCAAGTATGAAGGTAGCTTGCTTTGCGTAGGAAATTTGCTAATGTCTTGGGCTCCAAAGAAATTCTCGGAGATAACTGTTGAAAGGTACATGAGCTTGATTCCTAAATTTATTGACTTCTTTTTTCTAATTGGGAAAAAGGAAGTAGCTTGATGGTCAATTCTCTATTGTTCTCTCTTTTGCCTGCTATTGCCAACTTGCAAGTCTATCATTAAGGTTTGAAAAATTGAATGGGTTGAGAGGATAATCTATTTTGGGGCTGAATCTGTAGCCATTTTCTCTTCAGAGCTTTCTAGTAGTGAGATTTGGTGAAGAACCCAAAAGAGAGCATGCAATTTCCCTGTTTGGATTATTTTGGAGGTGTGAGTTTTTATGACAATGAAGACCAATTATTTGCTTAACAAGTCCTTCGTAGCATTTACCCAAATATTTTAGAAGTTTTATGTCGAAGAAAGGAATGCTTTTATCTTTTCTCAGATGTTAAATATTGTTCGAAATTGGAAAATGATCAGCCAACCAAAAAATACTACAATATGCTTTCTAGAAGTCATTCATTAAAGCGGAAAGTCTATATGCACTTACTAATATTTATCTATTTTATGGTCTTTTTCTTTGAAATTGGAAAAGTCACTCAGTGTGAGCTACTGCCCTAAAGATGGAAACTCTGCGCTGAAAGTTCTTTTAATTGCAACATCCCTTGATTGTTCATTACATAATAGAACTGAATAGGTACAGAGGATTGTCTATTGGGGGCTTAATCTCTGCCTATTTTTCTTTGTAGAACTTGTCTAATTGTGAGGTTTGGCAAGATCTGGATTAGGGGAGAGAAATCACTTTCCTGTTTGGATTTCTTCTTGAGGCGTGATATTATTATGGTGATGAAAACCAATCATTTGCTTAAAAGGGTCTTCCTAGCACATTTCCCACATATTAAGAAGGTTTATGGCAAAAGGAAGGAGTTTTTGTCTTTATCAGATTTATTTTGGGTTTAGAAATGATTGCCAATCAAAAATTACAGGAATATATTTGTGAAGACTCACTGATTAAAAGGAAAGGTCTGGATGCTTTTAATACTGTATATCTTTATGTTTTCATGAGAACTTCTCAATGAACTTAAAAAAGTGAGTCAGTGTCAACTATTGCTATAGGACATGGAAAGTTGATTCTGATTTTCCAGGTTTTTAATGCAACATCTCCTAATCACACAGTACATCGTAGAGTTGATAATTGAGTCTGTATCCATTGCCTCGTGTGATGGTTTCTGAATTCTGAAAACTATACTGTATCTAAAAAGTTGCTTGTTAAATTGACATGTTCAAGCAGTAAAACTTAACTGTTCCTTGCAGGATCTTTGTGTCTATACATAATTAAGTTTCTATCCTTTTATTGCATAAATCAATCTTTTTATGTTTGAACTCTGTAGACAAGATGTGTTTCTGCTGGTTCTGTAGCCTTTCACATTTAATAACAGAACTTTATAAATAGTTTGTTGTGTAAAGTTTCTTACTAGCAAGGTTAATAAAGATCTATTTTTAGTCTTTATGATGTAGTATAATTTGTTTTCATATGTTTCTGCAGCTTATCTATTTTTAAGACTGTCCGGCCAATACCAGGTGAGAAATCTTATAAAAATGCGTGTAAAGTCTAAATTACTTTTCCTGAATTGATTTGAGGTTCCCATATTCACTTAAATGATAGAGGAAATTGTTTCAGAATGAGAAAATTTCTGCCAAGATTATTTGTAAGTTGATCTTCTTGCATGACCTATTCACTAGAATTTGGTCTTGAAAAATAAAAGCATTTGAAGCTCGTGTTATTTTAGAAAGTGCTATGTAGTCTGAAAGCAGAAAGGGCCTAACAAGGGGAATGAGTTACATTTTTAAAATTTCTTTTAATGTAGTGGAGTTATTTCAGTATGATAGAACTAATATAGGGACAAAAGACCAGTAACGTAAATGAATAAGTATACCAAATTCTCAAATATATGGCATTTGCATGTTGAGTTTGCTTAAACACCAATAGGATGTTAATCTGATCCATGGACTATTACAGCCACTGGTTCAAGCATGCTAGAAATAATATGGGAAGAGCTTATGTTATCTTTACCAGAAGCTCATTGGAATATTTAACTTCTGCAAGATATGCAAAAATACCAGAGTTAGATATATATTTATATCATTGTCCCAGTTGAAATTTTTTAAGATGTTTGTTTCTTGGCTTGAGTAATTAACCTTAGACTTCCGTTTGAGTAAAAAGTTGGTAATTGGTTAATAACATACTTGAAAGAAAATGCTAGTTTGGTGTAGGAAGTACACTTGTTTTTCTAATTTCATCACTTTAATTATTTTATGTTGATAACAATATCACACATCTCTTGATCTCAGAGATTTTGATTATTGGATGTGGAAGGTATATTCAGCCTGTAAATCCTGAACTCCGTAGCTTTGTTCGTTCCATTGGCATGAAACTAGAGCCAGTTGACTCAGTAAGTACTCTCAATCTTTTGGAATGTGTATGTGTAGCTCAATTTCATGGTAAAATTTGATCTTACAAAATTCTAGTCATTCTCGTCATATGCTATTTAGGCTTGATCTTCCTTATTCCCGACAGTCCTTCCCTTTAGTCTCATGATTGTGCCATATTTTCATTTGTTCAAGTCTATATTCCAAATGTGATGTATGAGGCAAGTTATGATACTGTGAACGATAGCAATATTATTCATACAAACTGTTACAGATCAATTATCTGCTTTTTCTTTGAATGCTTCCATGTCACAATGACCATATGCTACTAGTAGTGTGTTTCAAAAGAATATTCGTCAATACCTATTATTCTCCACGTATATATGTTTTGCCAATATAATATTGGATGATTCGCCAGTACGATGGTATTATGGGCCTATCGTAATATCCGATAACATCGGTTTATCGCGGATCGGTTAATGAACTTCTTCTTTGAAGACTTTTTGTAATATGATTTACTTGATGCGTTATTACATGTAAAACGAATATTTGCTATTACAAGTTCAAGTTTGACAATAATGCTTTATTTAATTTTATTCTAAAATTTCTTGAAATATACTTATGAAGTAGTAATTTATGTTATTTTAATTCATAACTTTTACTATTTCTTAGATTCATAGCATCTTATAACGCATTTCTTTCTTATTGTCCCATATTATCCTCGATACGACGACTTTGAAGTAGATGAGCAGTGTGATTTCTGCTTAGTGTTTGAGTTTAACAATCATGTCTTCTACTGAAAGTTGCCTGCAATGTTATATTCTTCTTGCTATGTTGCAGAGGAACGCTGCATCAACTTACAACATATTGAATGAAGAAGGAAGGATAGTAGCTGCAGCTCTTATTCCATTTGGAGTTACTTCTTGAAGCCGGATCTTGTACGTGTTCCCGACACTACAACTCCTGTGTGAAAATGCATTTTCTTCTGTTTGGAATAGCTGTAGTTTTTACTTAATGCTCTGTGCATCCATAGTTGGTTTAAAAGTCTCAGTTTCCTGTATGTCGGTACTAAAATTGCAATTTACAGCATGCTTTGGGCTCTGAAAAACTGTTAGAGAGTCTCCCTTTGGCAGACAATGGAAGTCCATCTAAAGAATGCCTTCTCTAATGAGTGCTTTTTGAGAAGTCTTTTAGCATTAATAACATGTTAGGTTAAAACTAACGGAATTGGAGAACACGACCATGTTGCTCAACACAGCCTTGCCGTGTCTCCACAGCCGTTTTGGCAGATTTTTCACCCCCAAGCCAAGCCCTGTTTCTCAGGATCTGTGGTCATTCCGGAGAGGGGAATAGAAGGAAGGGTGGGTCGGGAAAGTGAGGTTTCAGAAAGAAGAATAAAACCCAAATGTAAATTGGCGAGTAAAAGTGAGATTTGGAAGTATAGGAGTGATACGACAGGCGGATTGCAAAGAGAGAAATGAGATCTAACGGCGCATGGGATCACATGGTTAGACTAACGGAGAAATGTCGGAGGACGGAAAGAGCACGGGGAGGCAAGTCTAGAGGAGGTTTGGTTGGGTGGAAAAGCCATCGAAAAAATTCTGGTGGTGGCGACGGGACGACAGCACAAAGCCGGAGTCTAGGTGGAGTGAAGAACATGAGCAGGCCCTGTTGAGCAACACAACCGAGTTCTCCAATTCTCAACACAGTTGTGTTCTCCAATTTCCTCAGTTTTAACTTCAATTTTAACAGCTCAAAATGTTTGAAGTATAGGAACCAAGTGTAATTTACCCGTAAAAAGCCACAAAGTTTCACTTTCGAAGAATGCACTTCTGAAGGCGATTTATTCCCAAAAAAAATTCATTTGCGATTCATCTAGTGTTAACAATCAAACATTAAATATTTTTCAAATGAACTTTCATATCTAGAAGTTCATGTGAAAAGTATTTCCAAACAAGCTTGTTTCTTCTCTATTCTCTCGGTTAGTCAATTGTTTCATATTCATTTTTTTTTTCTCTTAAAAGTGGACAGTATCAGTTAAGAAATAAGACCATAATTGTCATATTTGTTTGCTGTTTCTTGGTGTCCGTAGCTTCAAAAATAGTGTAAAATTGAAACTAGGACAGACTCCACGGAAGACTTCAATTAAACTTGGAGAAAATTCAGAGCTTTTTATAATTTTTCCTAAGAGTTCATGTACAGACAGCTTGCCAAACTATCACCACCTTCCACAAACAGAAATCTGGGGAAGTTGATCATATATTCACCTCTCCCCATCGGATTCCAACGGGGCATCATTCAGCAGTAGCTCTGTGAATGAATGTGAGCCCATCTGAGGACGAACTTGACATCTTTGGTTATCCTGGAGTTGATCAGACTCCTTGTTCATAAACTTGAATCCCATTATGTACCTGTATTCTCCTGTTCCAAGACACCGGTCGCAGTACCCAAGACCACTTCCACCACAACTCCGGCACCTGTGAGGGATTATCAATAACATCTGATGAGATCCGCTACTAATCACCGCAATGCGACCATAGTTCAACCAATACTTGGTAATTACATAGGAAGTTTTTAGAATCTTACCATTTTGGCCATTCTCCTTTAGGAAGCATTGCCAATTGGCTGTGATTTGTCCGGCCTGTGGAATTAAACGTCGAACAAGATACTTGAGAAGGAAAACAACAGCCACAGTATATTGAAATGCATAGTACACAATATAAAGTGTAACCCGACTGATCTAATAATGAGTACCGAATTGTGGAGCCTAACCCGACTTTACACTTTAGGCCAACTTTTTCACACATTTCATGCTCCACATTGCAATTTCTTAACAATAAGTGGTCAAACAAAGAAGCTAGTTAACACCAGTGCAATAAAGCTTAGTTCTTTTGTGGGATAATTACACCACCCTCTCTTGAGATTTGTTGCAATTACACGTAGAAACTCTGTAGTTTGGAAAATTACATGCAACACTCCTGATATTTGTTTTTGTCTAATAATAGACCCCTCCATTAGTCAAGCTTCTCCAAATTTGTCGATATTAGCAAAAATTTGAATGAAAATCATATCTATCTCTGTTTATTGCAGGTTAAAGAAACTTTTTCCTAACCAAATTACCCTTATACATCTTCAATGCTAATACATATGAGGAGGCATATCTTCTTCACCTTTATAAGGTAATTTGGTCAGAAAAAAATTTGTTTGGCCTGTAATAAGACAACTAACTGTATGTCTGAATTCAATAAACACGCCAATGGCATCTTGATCCCTCATATATAAGTCGAAGTATTATGCAACACCAAAATATCACTTTGCTCAAAATCACAGGGAAAGGCAGAACACAGAAGAAAATGAATGTGTTAATGCAGAAAGGGCAAAGATAGAGAGTGACCTCTTCCATTGCAGCTGTGGCAATCAACTCTACCACTTCCTCTGCAGACAACGCACGGTGGATCTGGTTTCGTTATGCGTTGTTTCCGGACATTTGACTACAATATACAAGTAATATGCCACAAGAATCATTGTCATTAGGACTCCTACAATTGTATTTATAACAAATCAACAGAGAAAGCAACTACTTGGTTTCAGATTTATCCTTATCATTGTTGTTTTATAAGACTACAAAACTAGATACTTTGGAATTTGGCATTTCTATTCAAAGAACAAAAGCTAGCCTGATTTCACTTGCAATGGGCAATGATATGGACTTATGCATGTTCACCACACTAACATCATAGGGAAATTCTAACCCTCGTTCAAAGTATCGGCGATATCTGATGACATATGTATTCGGATCGGTTGGTGCCGATCTGAGAAAAACACTCGATATCTTATATTATCCAAGATGCTATGGTATTGCTAATAATATCTGATATCATTTGATATTATCACTAATACATTGATAGTATCGCTCGTACTTAATAATATCGCCGACAATATCCGTTATTATTGGCTATACAATGAGTCAATCACTTTGTTATACCTAAAGATATCTTTTCTCCTTTTTCTTTGTTCTTTGTAGGGAGAGTGATCAATCATGTGCGTTTAAGTACACCCAACACTTCCCATCTTTGTTAGAAATTTCCAACCTCAACTTCAATTCCAACCTCCCAATATGAAATATATAGCAATGATCTCGCAGTGATTTATAGCAGCAAATCCTACCAATACATAGATGAAAATCTTCAACACGGACAGTTATTTGTCAAGGAAATCATGATTTAAGCTTGAAATGATTTCAAATTCCGGCTTTAAGAAACCCCATATCCCTAAATTCCGTTGCTTAGATTAAAACTTAGAAAGAAGATCGATTCGGGTATGGAATTGAAGCCAATGATTTCCATTTCTTCCCCATTGAAAATCCCACGTAAACAGCAAAAATCCTTCAGTCCAAACCCCCCCCCCCCCCCCCCCCCCCAAATTCAGACTCATCCGCACTCGTCTACGTTTTTCTTAATTACGACAATGCAACGGAAAGAAGATATACATGCCTCAGTTCTGACGACCCAAGACGGCTTCGAGACCACCGAGAGAAGTGGCCTTGCCGCCGCCGGTGGGTTCAGATTTTCTGGAGCTGGCGCACCGTTGCCGGTACTCGTTGCTTCCAATCTGACGGTTGGTAGCGAACTCGTCGCGCTCATCGTCGCCGCCATTATCTGCTACTCCTCACCATACTGCAAGCATTGTCGTCGTTTTCTTCTTGTCTTCACATCAAATCCCCTGATGACATGCGGTGCTGTTACTGATTTTTTCCTTCCTCTTTTTTCAACTGTAAACGCTTTTCCTCCCACTTTAAAGTCACAAAATCGTGTGGACTTCTTTCGAAAGTCGCACTACAGTCGCCCTAAATAACATGAGTAGGAGTACCATCATTTTGGTCTATCATTTTTATTTTTTTTATAGGCCGAAGGTTTGCCATAATTACGAATACTCCTTATTGTTTCAAAAATTACAGATACCCCCACGAGGTTTGTAATAACCAAGGGTCTGAAATGATAGATTTTGCCCTTGATTTTTTTTTAAAAATTGTAGAAAAATCAGTCGAGGTAAATTACATTATTGTTTCTTGTGTAAAAAATGTAAGGAACATCTCCTTGCGTATATTTGTCCAAATTTAGAAATTTTGAAAAAATAATTTAATTTGTATAAGGGCATTTGACTTAGTTCAATTATAAAAATGGATGGAAATGAGTTATTTGTTAGACGGTTACAAACATTAGGAGGGTATTTGCAATTTCTAAGACAATAAGGGGGTGTCCTTAATTATGCCAAATCTCAAGGGAGACCATTATGATTCACCCTTTTTTATATTACTCACCAAATTTAATTAAAATATATAGTCTTAAAAAACAATTAAGTTTTAATTAATTATCTCACACATATTTGAGTGAGCCGCACACACTAGTTTCTGACTATCGGTGTGAGCATCGATTGGTGCATTTTTTAGCTCATATCAAGTTTGGTAAACTCAAATGATATGCATTGCAAATTCAATAAAATTCTCATGCGATTTGGTTTACAATCTAGAAAAAGATCCAGTAATCATATAGAAAACATAATGACACTTGCAATGTGATTGATCTGACGTCTGTGTACTTGGTGCAGTTAAAAAAATTTATGTTCAGGTAAAAAGTTTCATGTGGTTATCTTTTCGCACGACTCTGAAATCATGCTTTATTTATGTGAGAGACGCGGATAAAGAAAGTATTACTCTAAATATGAGGTACAATCATATGATTATATAGGTCCGATGAGTCTATATATGTTAATGGAATTGTGTGTTTAGAGCTGCTTGCTGCACATATAGAACAGGAAAATGTATTCATATCAAGAACAGGCTTTGAGGAGACCGTAGTAGTGAACTTTAAGGTACGATGTTGTTTACTTGGTGGTGTTTTTCGTATAACAGGCAAGAACTAACGAATCTGCGTAGGGAATGAAAGAAGGGGCTTTGTACTAAATGAAATAAGCTCGATGTGTTCTGAATCATTCTATGCAACTTTGATTGCGAAAATCTGAATGATTTCCACTTGGTTAGAGAATAGTAAATTTATTCGCCTATTTCATCATACGTGCTTACATTATTTTTCGTGAGCAGAAAGAGTAACAGCATGATAAACGTTAGCTAGACTAACTATTACTTTGAAGCTTTCTATTTCTGACTGCAGATGCACCAACAAAGATGCCATCTTCGTCTACACTCGTTAAGACGTTTCTTTGTTCCTTTGAGAAGCTTATAAATGACACCTCGTTTTTCTTAGGTTGTGATGTTTCTTCCATAGGACTTGTCTCGAGGTGCAGCTTCCAGCAATCTTGGAGTCAAAGGTTATTTCTCCAACTTAGGAATGCTATTGTAACTCTGCGATCTCATGGAGTACTCCTTAATTAACTTGGAGAAGAAAGAATTCTCTCGTTCCAATAGCTTGGCGGGGGTGTCGTACTCTGCTATTCTTCCTGCTCAAGAAAAATCAACGTTCGTTCATTACAACCTCAGGAGAACACATAGGAGATCATTAGACTATGGACTTGTATTTCTTACCATCACTGAGCACCAAGACAAAGTCGCTGTCTATTACTGTGTGGATTCTGTGCGCTATTGTCACAACCGTCCGATCTTTGAATTCTTGGCTGATAATCTTCTGTATCACTCCGTCAGTTGCAGAATCAACGGATGCAGTGGCCTCGTCCAGAACGAGAATGCTGCTTTTCTTCAGTAGAGCTCTTCCAAGACAAAATAGCTGCCTTTGGCCAACACTCCAGTTCTCTCCGTTTTCAACCACTGTCAAAATATTGACGTTTTAGTAGCCTTTACGGGCAGAGGTGGTAGCATTGGTCGATGATGAACAACTGAGGCAGTAAAGACTAAACACTGACCTGTAGATTCCAGCTTCTCTGGCTTTCGACGAATGATATCTCCTAGTTGACATTTATCCAGTGCCTGCAAAGAAGGTAAATTTACGAAAAGTCAGTTCCACTAGATGAAATGTTGTATGGTTTGATTTAATTTAAAGCACAACGTTGTTATTGCTAACTTCCTAGGATTGTTAGCAGTCTTTTATGTTGTTTATTCTATTTGAAAGTAGGATTTGTACCTCCCAAATCTCAGTGTCCGAATATTGCTCCAACGGGTCGAGATTTCCTCTAACAGTTCCCTCAAACATCGTCGGATCCTGTGGAATGATACTGAGCCTTGATCTCAGGTCATGAAGGCCAATCTTGGATATATCGACGTCATCAATGATAATGCTGCCTTCTCTAGGCTCTACAATGCGGAAGATGGCCTGTATGAGAGTCGATTTACCGCTTCCTGTCCTCCCCACGACCCCGACTTTCTTCCTCCCAGGAAACGTGCAGGTAATGTTTTTCAAGACGGACGGGAGATGCTCAGCATACCGTATCTGCTCAGACAATCATTCAAGAAACTGTAAGTAAATCTTTCCTGTACTAACAATTACTGCCTGAACAGTTTGACTGTGTGAACCTTAGAGTCTTACCTGCAAATTTGAGAAACAAATACTTCCAACGTTCGGCCAGTTTGCTGGCGGCCTAGAATCTTCGATAACAAGGGGGGCTTCACTTGCAAGGTTTGAGTATTGGAGAATCCGTTCGACTGATATCATTTTGTTCTCTGCATTGCATATATTCCATATCACAGAAGCTTGCAAAACATTTAAATTTATTCCGTACGTGACTGCCAGCCCTGCGATGCCTGTAACAGATATGGTTAATCAGCTTCTGCCTGAAAATTAATAAACGATGGTACTGATGCCTGTCCTATCGACATCTTGTATTCTTCTGAATAAGCGTACACAAAAATTTTAAGTTACATTTCTTTAATCGAAATTATCTTACTTGGATTTATGATTCCTTCAGGGAGAGTCACAAGCAAAACGAGTGAGAAGGCGAAGACAAAATTGGACAACTGGTTCAGTCTGAAAGAAAGCCATTCCATTGCTGATACGTTGTGAAACCACGGCCTTGAATGGCAGTCAATGAGGCAGAGGTTAGCATCAGTGAAACGTTCCTGTTGGTCGAAAGCACGAATGGTTGCTGCTCCAGAGAGTGACTCTGCAAAGTGGTGAAGGATTGGAGCTCTTTGAATACCTGCTAGACGGGCCAATTCTCTCGCTGTTGGTATGTAATATTGCTGAAAACACGACAAAAGATTAATGAACTGATGTCAACAGAAATTTTTAGCGGTAAAGATTACAAGCTCAAAGCAAATGCTCACCTGGTACCATATGCAGATTGCTGTTACTGGAATGAAAATGACAAATACTTCCCATGCAACTTGTGACATGACTGCTATAGTCCCGAGAAGCTGGATTATTGAGAAAGCACACCAGCCTAATTTGTTCGCCATTTCCAAGTCGAGAACGCTTTGATCCGTGGAAGCCTGTACAGAGCATTAGCACAGTTGCAAGGTTTAACATATTTGTAGCTCATACGTTAACGTTATGAGAAATTTGATATGTTAGTGTACTTCAATGTTCTTACCCGATTCAATATTCTTCCTGTAGGAGTAGAGTCGAAGAACGCCATTGGAGCACGGAGAACGCTGTGCAGCATATTGCTAAAGAGCTTTTCCGCTGTCATAAGGCCTGCTATGGCAACTAAAGAAGCTCGGAGAAGCACAAAAAACGCACTTCCAACAGCAAGAAGCGTATAAATAGCTAAAACAAAATTCATCCCGGTTAATGGCTCATCGGCTCCTGTCGGACAAGCCCACGCCATCCAGTAGTTGCTGGATATCTGCAACACTTGGAACGATGATTGTGCGAGAAGAATAATTGGAACTAAGGCACCTCTCTTGAAAGTCAACAAGTAAGACATGTAAACTTCCTTCCCAATGCTTCCTTTCTCTCGTTCTTCGTCCTGCACTAGTCGTCCTTCTTTCTCCGCTATCTCAACACACAGATTATGCTCCGAGTCTTGCTTGGTATGAGGGAATTCTTGATTTGTGCTGGTTTCTGCATCTGTTTCGTTCTCGACTGCTGCATACTCAGAGGTTCTGCTTGAGTTTTCAACTGTTAGGACTGATTCAAGAGCTTGGTTGTGTGCACCAACAAGAACTTCAAATCCGATATTTTGTTTCAAGAGTTCCTCAAAGGTTCCGGCTTGCCCGATTTTTCCATTTTGCATCACCTGTCGAAACTTCTGTTATAATGCGACACTGTAGAACTAAAAGTAGTTCTGATAAGAACGAAGAAGAAAAAGAAACAAGACAATTTTCTGTTTTATACTTAGTCGAGAAGAAGTGACTGATTTCATGCTTCATTTGATTGATCACAGAAACAGTTACCAGAATGAGGTCTGCTGCAGGAAGAAATTCAACTTGGTGTGTAACATACAGAATAGTCTTGTCCTTCAGGACCCCCATCAAGCAATCCTGTGGAGTGTAAGTGGCAAATCAAATTAAACTATGCTTATGGTATGTTCGAGCTTAAGTGACGATAACTACTCAAAATCAATGAGGCAACTGAACGGCGAACAGACCTGAAAGAGTTGTGTGCCGGTATGAGCATCGACAGCGCTGAAAGGGTCATCAAGAAGATATATATCAGCATCCTGGTAAACGGCCCGTGCAATTTGTATTCTTTGCTTCTGCCCTCCACTCATATTTATACCTCTTTCACCTATTTCTGTCAGGTCTCCAGCAGCAAATAGCTCGAAGTCCTTTGTCAGGGCACAAGCTTCAATCGTTCTATTGTACTTATCACTGTCATATGGCTCGCCGAAGAGAATATTCTCCCTGATATTTCCAGTCAAGATCCACGGGGACTGAGGAACATAGGCCTTTGAACCGCTGATCCTCACCATTCCCGACAGTTTGTGCATCTCACCGAGTATGCATGACAGTAAACTGGATTTCCCTGAGCCGACGGTACCACATATTGCCACCTTCATTCCCCTTTTCACTTTCAACTGTATATGATCAAGTGTTGGATTTCTTGTTTCCATGTCCCAGCTGAACTTTCCTCCATCAATCTCCACATGGAACTCCGTCTGATCGTTTGGAACATACTCAACTGCATCCGACTTAATCTCATCTTCCTGAAGATAGGACGAAATTCTCTCGACAGAAACTTTTCCCTGTGCTATCACATTAAGCAAATCAGGCAGATTGAAAATAGGATCTTGGAGCATTCTGAATGTGGCCAAAGCAGATAAGACTCTCCCGGCCGTGAGTGGAATTCCCATCAAAACGCATCCGCAAAAAGTGATCACCGAGATAAACGTCGGCGAACCCCAGAAGATGAAAGCTGTTAATGCAGTCAATCTAAGTGACTTCCAGATCCAGTTATGCTCTGTCTTTCTCAACGTAATGAGCTTTTCGAGGTAATGGCTGTCCCATGCTTGCAGTTTCAGTGTTTTCATGCTCCGAAGAATTTCTGATGTGGCTTTCATTCGATCATCCTTGGCTTCCATGATTATCGTTTGGTATCTCTTCTGAACCCTCGTTAACGGGATGTTCCCGGCCATCACCGTCAACGTTGCAGCTAATGCTACTAAAGCTCCCATTCCAAGATTCATACGTAAAATAAAGATCGCCAAGGAGATCTGTACAGGCAGCATCCATATAGTATTCAAGTACCATATGAAGTCTGTGATTCTTTGTACATCGACGCTCATATAATTGATAATCTCCCCAGTCGTTCGGCTCTGACGTGATCGGCTCGACAAGATCAGGCCCTTCTTATATATCTGAGAAATCAAAGCAGCTCTCAGCCGAAGCCCAAGCTGTCGGGCTCCAAAAATCCACTGCCTCTGTGCTATCGTCTCGACCAGTTTCGCCCCGAGGAAGCCTAGCGCAAGAAGGTACCCACTTTCTAAGCTCCTAAATCTCTTCTCGTTTAAGTAGTCGACAAAGTAATTGATAAGGTAAGGCCCTACATAGGATGTTCCTGCACTTGTTACTGCAAAAAGTGCATTGATAGCTGCTTTCTTCCTTGCAAATATGTAAATTGCCTTGTAGATAGAAGGGGTCGCAGTCCCGTCTGTCTCCTTTACGTACTTGAGGCACTGATCAAATTCATGGGACAGAAAACTCGCAGAATCCTTGATGTCAACGTCCGGGACTTCATCCTGATCTAGCGGCTTCTTAAAGCCAAACTCAAACAGCGGATTAAGCCAAGAAAACGTTACCAGTTGGATAAGAGTGGCTCTACCGTAAGGACTATCCCTCTTTCCTTCTGCATGCTTTTCGTTCTTACCATTGAGGAGAGGGTCAGTAATATCGTCTGAGATGCTGAAATCCATGCCCGTCTTCCCTCGGATTGACACAACAAGCAGGCAGACAGAAGCTAGAAAACTGATGATATCAGCATATTCCTGCAGCTCGAGATGGCCGTTGTTCGTCACTACACAATGAGCATCGATCATGGCACGAGCAAGAGACAACAAGAAGCTTGACGTCCACCAGAATCTCAAGATCCATGGAAACTTGATGTACTTTCCATTCTGAATCTTGTTCAGTACAATCAATGTGATCGCCCACGATATCACTTGCATAATCCTGGACGAAAGGACTGAGACTTTGGATTCGCACTGAGTTCCAGTTCTCCTTTGCGATATCAGCAACGATCCAACATGAGTACCGAGCATTAAGATGGAACAAACGATGCTTAGTTTAAACGACAGGCCATACTTAACGTCTTCATTTGGGTATTTCTCTACATCCTTCATTTTTCTTGTCCCTTTGCATAGATAATGCACATTGTTTCTTATGACGTGGAGCAACAAAACTGCTAGGAATCCGAGTTGCAGGATTATACTTGCATTTTCCCACAGGCAGGGGGAGATCAGCTCCGGCCATGCTACCCAAAATTCAAGAAACTGTAAATCTGTCGAGAACAAAGACAAACAACAGGGTCATCGACAAAACAAACAAAATTCTTCCCAGGTACATTTCATGACTCGGAGATTGGTTTGTTTGGCTATGTTTTCTGGGGATAGTTTCGTGTACCGTTCTTGAAAATTATGAAAGAGATCATGTTTTTTCACACTCAAGCATGAAATGATTTCTCTGTAGATCAAAAACTTGATGATCTGATGCATGTTTATTGATCTACATGTTTTGAGCAAGTGCTCTGTTGCTTAGGCTATTGAAGTACAACCACACTGCTCTACAAAACAATCGCTCGGTTTTGTCGCAGTATACCTTCTGCAGTCATGTTTTACATTACAGATTTTTCCGCTGATGAAAACTCAAAATTCAAGAATGTATAATATACGAACACGACTGCATCATGTGTCGATATACTCTTCAAAAGTCGATAAGAGTATGGGTGTCTATGTAATTGTCAAACAATTGACTTTGCTCACCCTAAATCTCATTCATGACATGCTTGCAGTAAATAGTATAAAAAGAAGGATTATTTCCTACATTATAAATCAGTACGGCTTAAAAATCATGAGTAAATTAATACAGTTAGAGAAAACATCGTCAAAGCTTCAAATTTTGATAATGGTTTTTCAATATTTATCATGGGTTGATGAGAGCATTTGTCATGGTTTTTACCTATATAGCTAATGTTTTGGCGTCACCTGCTAAAATAATAGCTAATGTCCGTTGCGGAGCCGTACTATTCATTGTTATTGCAGTGAAAGATGAAGTAAAGGTACAAACTATGTGGTCGCAACCAATCTAATGTAAGAATATAATGTCATAAACCATTCCTGTAGTTTTCTGGGAGTCATCACATGCTTTCTTCTGTTTCTTCTTACATTTTCTGCTTAAATTATGTGGGCTGCCTCCCTGATCCTGTCTTATTTGTTGGACTCTTTTATAAATAATTCAGAAAAAGCCCACCAACTTTTATATTATTTACTTTTCGACCACATCTTGGGGAGTTTTATTCAACAAACACCCCCCCTGAAAGGGCACTTTCACGTGAGGATCATCGTCCAAACACGCTTCTTTCGAGAAAAAAAGTCCCTGTTGAAACGCTTTTCTTGTATTAAAAAGCAGAATGCATGGAGCACAAAGAGATCTTCAGACAAAAAAGTGTACTAAAACCTCTTGTCCAAATCATACAGTAATATTCTGATTATATTCTTACAGTCAAAGAAAATAATAGAGGGTGGGGCCCTTCAGAAAAGGGATACGCTATGAGCAAATTCTACTCAAAATCAAACGGACCTAAAAAATTAAACAACAAGTATAATATATTTATTGTATGATTAGTGTACAGTTCATGGACAGTGACCAACCATACGACAAGAGTAGAATGCTTATTGTGCTATGGTTAAGTTCAGTTGCACTTAATTTTAATGAAGAACTTTTCATGCATCGTATAGTTTTCGTTAGTAATTAGGTCCAGATCATACTGACATAAGTATGATTGTGACCGATTGTGACCGTCTGATGTGACACTCGTGGAAATTTTCCGACATTGAAAGAGGGAGTGAGAGAGAGAGAGAATGATTGTCCTTAGACGTTAGAATGTAGGGTGAAGATTGGGTCAAACAAATGACCTCAAATCTTGGATCTCAAACTTATGACAACACATGTGTTCTTCCAACACCATTCTTACACTTGATGATGAGCTTCACCAGCAAGTAGGAAAAGAAAACACAACATTATATTCATATATATATATATATATGAATCAACCACTTTAATCCATGCAAACAACATATGACCAAGATTTACGGAACATTTTTTCTTACTGCAATTATTTATTATTGCAACAAAAACTGAAAAAAGAAAATCATATTGCCCGTTAATCTTCATTTACGACAAGTTCACCGCAGGCTCAAACAAGAACAAGAACTACCCAGTATAGAGAACGTCGAATGAAACAAGAAACAAGAAACGAGAGATTTATATATGGTTTTGATCAAACGACAAAAACACCAAAAACATATAACTAAACGAATCAAAAACCCTATTTTCACATCGAAAAATACATTTCAAAGTTATCATAAAATAGCCCATGTATGCATATAACTTTTTTTTCCTTTCTTTTTCTTCATCAAGGTGGGGTGGGGGGGGGGGGGGGTGCATGCATGTTTTGGACGTTGAGAAAGAGCTTACTTGCAGCAGTGTTGAACATTCTCTCCAAGACCATTTCTCTCTCTTCTCTCTCTCTCTCTCCTTTAATTTGCAGTGTGTGATGAAGAAGTAGAATTGAATGTGAAGTAGTTCTGTGGCTGAGAATGGAAACTTTTGGTTTTCTTCACACAGAGTGTGTGAATGAAAAGAAAGTTTGTAAGCAAATTCTCATATGCTAAGAGACAATATATGACCATAGGGAGAGGGGGAGGTGTAGAGAGATCCACAAACCTCACACACTCTATTTATATATATATTCACTTGCAACTCTCTTTATAACTTTTAAATAAGGGTAAATTACAGCTATCTATACTGAAATTTGACATAATTATAAATATCCCCTTGTTGTTTAAAAAATTATAAATATCCTCCTAGGTTTGTAACCTTCTAACAAATAACTCATTTTCATCCATTTTTGTGGATGAATTGACCAAAATGCCCTTATGTAAATTGAATTATTCTTAAATTTTTTTGAATTTTTTGGACTACAATGCGTAGGAAGAGGTTTCTTAAGTTTTTTACACAGAGAAACAATAATGCAATTTGCCTCGGTTGATTTTTCTACAATTTTAACTAAAAAATCAAGGGCAAAATGGTCAATTTCAGGGTTTTAGTTAAAAATTACAAACCTCAAGGGGGTATCTGTAATTTTTCAAACAATGAGGGGATATTTATAATTATGTCAAATCTCAGGAAAGGTGACTGTAATTTTTCCTTTAAATAAATAAAAAAATATATATATAGATGTCACGTGATGGTGAAGTTATTTTTTTCCTGACGGCAAGAAGACAGGGGAATGACGACCAGCACGAAAATTCCGATTTGATATGATTAGTGGAATCATTATTTTTCTAATTAAAGTGCTTTTTTAGAGCGCGTTATTGGAAAATTATTGTTTAATTGATTAAATAAGATTATTACTTTTTTTTATGGTAATATCATATGATTTACATTATAGAAATCTTTTTCCCAAATGGGGTTTGAGCAAATCCAATTAATAAGTATAAAGTGTTATTATTCGTCACGTAATCATGTTATGTGTATTTAACTAGTTATATTAATTATTAAAAAGAATAATATTAATGACAAAAACTATAGTGATGATATGAAGACTTTTGTTAATTATATATATATTAAGTGATAATAATTTTAATTTTTTGTTAACGTACACTACAAAAAATGTAGCATTTAATTATGGTTAATTGTCATGGTTACTAGTAAATAATCGTAGCAAATAGTCATTAATCACGGCCACGCAATGGTTGTCGGCCGTGGTTTTTGCAAGGGTGGCTAAAACATTTGTCATGGTTAAAAGTCATAGCGAATGTTTTTACCACGGCTCTTTAACCATGGCAAATAAGTTTTTCATGGTGAAAAAACTAATTTTTGCATCGGCTTTTATTTAACCGTAGTTAATAATGGTTATTCACCATGGTTTTTAACTATAGTCATTAAAAATGTAGCTAATAATGAATTTTTTTCCTAGTGGTAATGGTCATCACAAACTCTGTTAATTACAAGATGTATAATTAAAAGTTGTCAATAATGCCAACTAGTGAGGGGAAAAAATTGTAAAAAAAATATTATAAATAATCAGTGACATATGTATAAACGATATATATAGTTCTGATGAGAACTGTCGCGTTATGTGACTAAGAGGGTATTTGACTAAGCTTAATTAAAAAATCTTATAAGCTAGTCTGATACATCTAATAACATATTTTTAGAACTTATTATAAGATGTTAAATCTTATTTTACAGATAAGTTCATGAAGTGTTTGAATAAAATAAGATTATGGAGCTTATAAAATATTAGTAATGACAAAATTATAATTAATTTAAAAAAATTTGTTAAGATTTTATAAATAAGTTGGGCAACTCCCTTTTTATTTTAAAGAGCTTATAAGCTCCTAATTAACATATTATTTTCAGAGCTTATAAGATTTTTTTTTTTTTTTTTCTGAAAAATTTACCAAACACCTTTGAAACATCTTATAAGATGTTTTAAGAGTTTATAAGCTCAATCAAACGACACCTTCTAAGCTCATACAACATTCGATGCCTTTTGCACTGATGCATATACGATTGTTACGTACACTTTATTTTTAAAAAAAATAAAGTTTGTTATAATTATCTAAGTACTCAAAAAGATAAAACATGATAAATTACATCGACATTTATTAATGTTAGATCTAATTACAAAAACATTCCTACCTTTTATGAACTTATGAATACACCCCTAGATGTAATTTATTGGGATAATTATATTTATACCCCCTAACCTATAGTCTGTTTATACAAACTATCTCTATCTTTTGAACAATTACATATACACCCACTAGAATGTAAGCATCATTTACACAAACCATCCCTATTTTTTTTAGAAAATTATACTTACACCCCTCAAAAGTATCGATATTATTACACAAATTACCCCTATTTTTTAGTCTATTAAGAGTGATTTATGTAATTATGCAAAAGATAAGGATAATTTATGTAAATAGACTAGAGATCAAGAGGTGTAAATGTATTTATTCCTAATTTATTTTAGGAGGTGTACATGCAGGTTTTTGCCCCTGTCCCTCATAAGGTGTTGCTTTAATATATTATCATTATATATATAATTAAATTTAATTTCTAAGAATGTCAATATAATTTACCCGGCAAAAATACTTGGAGAATAAAGTAGGGGTCTTAGAGATATTAAAGAAATAAATGGGCATGGGCAAAAAAGTATTTTACATTGTGGGGTTTAGGGTCTAAGTCCTAATCACCCCACTATTGAATGTTTGATGGAAAATGGGATGTTTTATGTCTTGTGACATCAATAGTGGTGGGGAAATCCATAGCACATTTAGTCATAAGTTTATTGCTATTTTTGTCTTATAGCCCTTATTTCTTCACAATTATGATTACTTGGTTTCCACTAAATTATTTATATGCCCATCTCTCTCTTTAGTGGGAGAGAAGATGTGGTGGATTAAGATTTACGTTTTATGAATTAGTTTGGGAGGTCATAAATTCGAGTTTTATCGAACGTGTAGGTGTTTATTTTATTCTTATGCGAGTTTATGATAATTTTTTATTTGGGTTTAGTGTAATTTATTTTCCTGTGATATTATAAATGAGCAAATTATCCCTTATGAAAAAAAATAGTAATTTACCTCCCTGTATTCTTTAAAATAGAGCAATTTACCTCCCTAGAGAAGGAGGTAAATTGCTCCATTTCAAAAAACATGGGGAGGTAAATTGATTCATTTTAAAAAACACAGGGAGGTAAATTGATATTTTATTTTTCATAGGGGGGTACTTTGCACATTTTCAATATCACAGGGGAGTTGTTTGCATTTTTTCCTTTTTTATTTTATAATTCTTAGTTATGTATTGATTGAACCGATATAGTGCTCAATTTATTCGAATATTGATGTAGTAATGTAATTACTACTTCTATCTCAAAAAAAAAAAAAAAAAAAGGAAGAAAAAAATCTCTATAAAGTTTTAATCATTTTACCTCGTGCTAGTTTATTTTTATTTTTGATTAATATAAATGCTTAACTATATGGGAATTAATTAATGGAGTTGATTATAGGAAATTAATGAAAGGTGTAATTAGGTTATAATCTTTAATCTTGGACACTACATAAACTTCAATTTCTTTGGTTACAACTTAAAAATATGGGAAAATAGGACTGGCAACCTACACACCCATTAGGGAGGATTACGTCTACACTATATGTGACGACCAATGTGCTTAAATCCTCAAAATAGATACTTAAATAGATTTATTATTTTCTAATGAAATTAAGTTTCTATTTAAAATTAGCTATCATGTGTATTTATTGAGTTTATTGATAAAAAAATTAAACAATAGATAGAATGTGATTAAAAAAAATCTTCGATAAGGAAGGGGAAAGGTGAAACGACAGGGGTCGAGACGACCCCGTTACGTAAAGAAGAGGTTAGGGGAGAAAATGAAAGAATTAACTCAAAATAGAATTAATTTTTCCAATAATATCAAAAAAGCATATTATCGTAATTTTTTTCAAAACTCCTTACAAATATATATATATATATATTATAATATAAATTATGATTATTATGTGTAGAACTTTTTTTCTCTAATAAAATTTTCCTTAAATGTAGTGAAATATTAATAAAAATTCAAAATAAAAAGGCTTATGATATACTATTTTGGTTTGGAGATGAATAATAGGGTCGAAATTCATAGAGCATCACAATCTCAATTCTTGTCCACCTAATTTGGCACTATGACAGGACCAATATTGTACCTTTAAAACAACCTTTGAAATGACTGAAAAGACAGAATAATTTCACTTTTCGTCCCTTAAGCTAGTTATTGAATTTAGTTTTTGTTTCACATGTTTGAATATCATCAATTTTGATTCTTGATTTTTTTTTTTTTTGAAAATGATCAAAGTTAGTTATGATCGTTGATCGAGAAAGGCCACTCCGTTAGTTTTGACCGTCAACTAACGATGATGACCAATTTTGATTATTTTTTAGGATAAATTACAACCACCTTTCCTAAGATTTGACATAATTATAAATACCCCCTCGTTGTTTGAAAAATTATAAATACCCCCCTAAAGTTTGTAGTTGTCTAACAAATAACTCATTTTCATCCATTTTTATGGATAAACTGAAGAAAATGCTCTTATGTACTGAATTATTTTTTATTTAATTCTTAAAAAAAATTTGGACTACAATGCGCATGAAGGGGTTTCTTAAATTTTCTACGCAGAGGAGCAATAATGCAATTTGCCTCGTCTAATTATTCTACAATTTTAATAGAAAATTCAAAGGTAAAATGATCAATTTCAGGTATTTGGTTACAAATTACAAACCTTAGGGAATATTTGTAATTTTTCAAACAATGAAGGGGTAATTATAATTATGTCAAATCTTATGGAAAATAATTATAATTTACCCTATTTTTTAAGATAACTTGAGGATCAAAATTGATAAGATCGAAACGTGACATATCAAAAATGATTCAAAAACTTATTAGGGATCAAAAGCGAAATTATTCTCCACCTGACACTGCAACCCTTTGCTTATTATATGTGGACAATTTACTTCTTTCAAAAGTTATTTCAATGTTGTCAAATATTATTTTCTTTTTTAGAGTAAAAAACAATCACATCATCCAGCATATCAATTTTTTTTAATATTTATTTAAACAAATATTACCCAGTGGACTAATTTGAGATTTTTTACCAAGACTTGGACTCACAACTTTTTGATAATTATATTATTTTAATACAATAGTTAGTAGCAATCAAATCATAAATAATAACAAAATAATTAATTCAAATAAAGAAAATAAATACTCACACATTTTATGAGCTTCAAACTCATGATATTATACTCGTTATGAGATATCAACCATAATTCCTTAGAGGACAACCCAGTGGTTTGAAACTCAATACATCCGTGAGTGCGGATGAGTTCGTGTGTGTAGGTACCTACCATGGCCATCAGGTGCAAACCTCATACATGCTTTTCGCCATCCCACGAAGGATGTCTGAGCTATTTAAAGTATAAATTTTTAATATAAATTACTTTTATGCCCTCTTATTGGAATTAATACGAACGAAAATAAAATATCTTTTCATCATATATTATTACATATTTATGAAAAAACCCACCAATTAAGTGGTCATTAAAATTTATTCTTTACTTATATAATCAACACCATGATATTCTTTTTTAAAATTTTATCTTAAACCTTTTTTTATCTCTCAATAAAAATCAAATATGAAATTTTTTTATGGTACATGAAAAATATAATTTCGGGTCTCGACTTTACAAATCAGGCAAAGCCTGAGTCATTTAAGATTTTGTGAAACTTAAATCGGGTAAAAATATTTTCACCCTTAATTGGAAAGATAACAAAGAAAAAATCAGAACAGAAAATACCACGTATCACAATTTTTCTGTGAAAATATACGAACATTATTAGATAAATTAAAAGTACCCTTTTCCAAACAGAATAAAAAGAATTAATTCTTCAAAAGGATTATTTATTATTGAGTTCATATAAAACAACTCATGGCATTTTCCCAAACCTGTATAAATATTTTCGTAATTATTTTGTCGATTTAGCTGAAAATGTAATCATAAAATAAAATATAAATAAATAAATAAAGCATCATGTTCGAGAATTATATTTGTTCATGAGAAGTCAATGTCTGATATCTAAATTTAATCAGATGCATCAAAAAACATCACGGCATGTCCAAAAATTGTTGTGCTCTTTCAATCAGAGCCGTCAATTATGGGCTCTAAGAATCTGTCAGCATCAATCGGGACCATTAGAGGAGTGGGATCAATGAGGTCTAAATTTGTTGTCCAGGTTTTTTTTGGTAAATCGATTACAAATACATCATAAATTTTAATTATTAACTATTAATATACGTTAATTAGTACTATCAAATATATCATAAATTTTAATTGTTAATCATCAATATGCGTTAATTAATACTATTAAATATGTATAACTAACCAATAACTATTATTATAGCAAACCAATAACTACACATTGGTGGGATTCGAGCCCATGGTCTCCTAATCATGGGATATCAATTTCGCCAACTAAGCTAAGCACGATTATTTTTAGTTAATGAAGTTGAAGCGCAAAAATTATAAAATTATAAGTTCAAATCTCATCAATATGTGATTGTTGTTCTACTTTAGTAGTATTTATTTGTTTATTCTTAATAGAAGTTGTTACAACTGTTAGTGGTTAAAATTATGATATAATTATAATAGATTCAATCACTAAAAGAATAAGATTTCAAAATTTTAATATTTTTGAATAATGAGTAATGAACTATTAATTTGAAAATACAATAATGTTTCTACAGCAAGCAATCGACTGTTATTACAATATTCAATCCATAGTATAACAATTTTTTTAGATCTACCAACACCAACATCAAAGCAACCAAATGAATAATACAAACATCTTATAAACTAAACAACACCCTACATTCGTTGTACTTGAACCCACGACCTCTTGGTTGTGAGACCTCAAAGATATAAACAAACAATTGTCTACCCGGATTAAAAAAAAAAAAAAGAACTAATTTGATAATTTTACAAATTTAAGGGACTAAATTGAGAAAAACAAATTTAAATTGATCATTTTATCCTCCAAAAAATCAAAATTCGGCCAATTTTTGCAAGAAAATGATCAGATGGACCAAACTGATACAAAATTAAATTTTAGGAACGTTAAAATAAAAAAATAACTTAAAAGGACTAAAATGATTCTAAATGCTAACATAAAATACCAATTATACTACTTACCAAATAAATATCTATTTCAACCAAATATAATAATCGAACTCAATATATCAATCTCTTAGGCAAAGGATAATAAATACTTGATGAAATGATATAAACCCTTAATAAGACAAATAAATACAAACCAACCATATTAAAAAAGGGTAAACCACACCCACCGTTTTTAAAATTTGGTATAATTATAAATATCTCCTCAAAGTTAAAAAAAATTACGAATACTCCCATTTATTTTAATGTTCATCCAAGAACAAGCCCAATCAATTAAACTCTGTTACGTTTTCATCTAATTTTTGTGATAAACTGACCAAAATGCTCTTATAATTTTATATTTTTTTATTTTTTTAAAAAATATTTTTGTGAACTAATATGCTTCATAAAGTATTTACTTTATCCACTCTAAAATTTTCCTGTTACATTTTTGAATATTTTTTTACAAACAATCAACACGGATAAAATAACAATTTTTATTTTACCGTATACGAGCTATATAATTATTTTTTATTTTAAAAATTATTTATAAATTTTAAATAATAAAAGAATATTCATAATAATAACAAATTTTACTTGAGTTATCAGTAATTTATCCTATTAAAAAATTGAAAAATATAATAAAGTCCAAGCATGCTACTGTTATTTCTCCATCAAAGAAAAGAAGTGAGGTATGGTATACTGTACAAATGGGGCTCTTTTTTTCCTTTTTTTTTTTCTTCTAAAAAACTAAAAAAGAAATAAAGAGTGCTGCTTTGGTCAAAGTTTTTGGGCAAAGATAGAAACTTTACAGCCAAATGAGGTGCAATTTTCAAGAACCCCCTCACCCTCAAACATGCGCCGAATTAAGTTAAAAGTTAAAAGGTAAATTACATCGTCACCCCTTAAATTAGATTTAATTATATAAATACTTATTATTCTTTATAAAATTAGAGGTATATCCTATAATTGGGTGTCGGTATAATATATATATTAGGGGGTATTTGTATAAAATTTCGCCATTATACAGAGAATACGCTTGTAAACTTCAGCTACAACATTAAGAGGTGTATTTATAATTTTACTAAAAATAGGGGCGCTTGTGTAATTAGATTAAATTTTAGGGGGATGTCCATGTAATTTACCCTAGGATTAATTACATATTGATGAGTGTATTATATTTATCAAAGAAATTATATAGGAAAAATTATATTGATATTCCCTGATGTTAGGCCTAGCTGCATAAACATCTCATATCTTTTGTGAAGTTATAATTAGTATAATGTAACTTAATGGGTATTTGTATAAAATTTCGACACTGAATGAGGAGTTTACTTGCAATTTTGTAACGAATATTGTGTTTGTGTAATTAGACCTAACATTATTTCTGAATACGGAGCATCGATACAGTTATATTGAGCTATGATCGATAACGAGGTTATTTTAAGGCAAAGATCATCTCGTCGAGTTACATGATCCGATCATATTATATATATAATGAACTATTGAAGTTCTGTATTCATAAAACAAGATCAGAAGAACGATTGATAATAGATCCACAATTATAAGTCTCCAATATTACTATTTTCGTCACACAAATATTATAATAAAAAAATCAGAAATGTCGAGATCCCTCAAAATTGTCGCCAAAATCTACTAATCAATCATCACCAAATTAAATATACAACCAAAAACAAAAAAGAAAAAAATGCAAAGGTATAGATCCAAGAATTTTAACATTTTGTGGGATGGTACGACGTCGTTACCTGTAGTAACAACAAGAAAAGAGTCCCACTGTCTGAGACTGCTAAACAACAGTACTAAACTAATACTAAGAATAATTGAGGATTTTATTATTGGGATAAATGCAATTTACCCTCTATGATATAAGAAATGAGCAAAAACTCTTCATGTGAAAAATAATTAATAAATTATTCCTTGTGATTTTAAAATGAAGCAAATTATCCTCCTATGTTTTCCCTTGATAGGAAGATAATTTATTTCATTTTTCAAAACACAAAAAGATAATTTATTAATTATTTTTTTATAGAGAATTTTTGCTGTTTTATTATATCACATAAATTACGTTTATCCCATTTATTATTATATTTTGTACTTTGAAATTTATCTGACAAAGAAAACTGTTAGGCCCATGTGGAATATTATCTTCCCACGTAAGCTTTTTGGACATGCAAAATTTTCTAAGGAAGATGGTATGTCTGTGTCAGGCAGTATATTTATACTATATATATATATATATATATTCACCCTCGCTAGCTATGGAAATATGAGATTTTTTTAATATATTTAATAGGATAAATGCAATTTACCCCATGTGATATAAGAAATAAATAAAAAAATTTCTGTGAAAAAATAATTAGCAAATTACCTTCCTGTGTTTTGAGAAATGAAACAAAGTACTCCCCTATCAAGGAAAAACACAGGGGGTAATTTGCGTCATTTTAAAATCATAAGAGATAATTTGCTAATTATTCTTTCACATTGAATTTTTGCCCATTTCTTATATCACAGGGGTTAAATTGCATTTATCCCATATTTAATATGATTTTTAGAATGTTATATTTGAAAAGCATAAGAAAATTTATCTCTTGATTGGTAATTAATTATCAGTACATCGAATATTTATTTTTTTTTGTAATTCGTACCTGTAGTTATTATGTTTATTTTTTGATTTGTTTATTTTTTTCGATAAATACTTTCTCATCAGAATAGAGGTAGAGAAAGTATAATATATATATATATATGATATGATCATTAATCATAATTTAAATTGACGGACAAGATCTATTTAAATCGAGAGATAAAATTTATTTAGATCAAGGGAATGGATTTTTTTTAAGTGAATCCATGAATTATTATTTATTTCGAATAAATTGATTACAATCATTCATATCAAATATCTTATATTTAATAACTTGTCAACAACTATAATAATCTATGTTAATCATCTTTTATAAATTAGAACTACATTCACTATTAAGCAGAACAAGATTGCCCGCTGACGGAGTTCGAACCCATGATCTTAAGAGTCATGCGCCTCAGTTTCGCCAATTGAGCCAGACCCATGTTATAAAATTTTAACAAATTTCGTCAATGGGACTAAAATTACAATGTTTGTGGATTTATGGGATTAAAATTACTATGTCCAAAATTAATGAAACCAAAATCACAAACAATATAAATTATGGGACGTAAAATGCAATTTTTCCTACATACATACCTCATTGTAAAGAGTAGAAGAGGACTTTGGAGAACCAACAAATTGAGGGCTCTTGTCTAGATTTTGGGATTTAGGCTGACATGTCTAATTTTATTATAATTTTGATTGTAACATCAGTTTATATATATATATATATTTTAAATACTGGTGGAATAAATATCAGGTCAAATTAAATTCATTATGACTACCCATAGGTATGAAAATCTTTTTTTATTAAAATGGTGGTGGGAATTGGGATATTTGAGTTTGAACCGGGACCATCTACTTCAAAAAAGAGAGTGATGTCAAGTTAATCAATTAATTGATGGTCTAAATATGGAAATCTAACTGCCACATAATATTTATTTAGTTGAGACTCATTCGAACTTGCTCAATAAACCAAGCATTATACCATGACAATCGACAACTCATAATTTACTGACATAAAGTAATGAGCTCTACAATATAAACAAGATTTCAACTCATGACATTCATATATATATATATATATGTATATATTAGGGTGATAATGATTTGGTTTTGATTTCTCTAAAGTTATTTTCTGATCGAATTGTCATTGGCGGTTTTATAAAATAATTTTTGAAGTACCAATTTCGAAACCAAAATTAAAAGTGCAATTTCGAGCGATATTCACACTTATAACAAAAACAAGACGTTGATACTAACAAGAAACAAGAATATATATAATTAAAACTCTTTCATTGACAAAACGTATAGATCATCGGAATAATTAAAGTCAAATACACAATAATTTAAGAACATACATAGCTAAAGTTTTTAAGTAATAAAATATAACAAGTTTCGGAATAATTTAAATTAAATACACAATAGTTTAAGATATAATACAATTAAAGATTTGTAAAAACATTTTAAATGCCAAGTTCCAACTAAAAGGCTTAAAATCAATTTATTATATTAAAACTTTAAGTTTTTTTTTATTATTATTTTTTATAGAGCCCAAATCTAAGTTTTACGAAAATGGGCTTTGCAATATGGACTTTTAACTATACATGAGCTTTGGCCTTTTACAATTTGAATATAAAATTCTTCTAAATAATTAATTAATTTTATCAAATTATTTTATATATATAATTTAAAAAAGTTATTATATATTTAACGATTCATTTCAATTTTTGAAGTTTTTTCTTTAAATTTTAAATTAGAACGGTGCGGTTTGTTCTTAATTTAGAATCACGATTTGAAACATAAATCATAAAAAGTTGTTCGATTATGTTTGATTGGGGCGGTTTCAATTTTTCTTAGTCACCCCTTATATATATATATATATATATATAGGTCTCGTTTACTTTGTGTGATGAAATTATAGTGGTATAGATTAATGAATGATAAAATTTAGGATATGCAGCGATAGGATTATTTAATATTCTGTTTATTTTATTGGACGAAGTATTGAATTAATGCGAGAAATTTTATCTTAAAATTACTAGTATGCCATTAAATTGGAAAAATATTATGAAATATCAAAATTACCACTTAATAAGACACAATAACGGTCATCGTATAAAATGCTTTTATATTTTTTTTTAATTAGTAATTTTAGATTTTAATTATTATTATTTTGCTTAGTTTTCAAAATACCCAAAAAATAAAGAGGACAAATTAGGCCTTCAAAAATTTATCTTGGACTAGTGGACTTTGCATGATAAGTAATCCCACCTCGTTTGATGGAATTACTATCAACCATTTATCCTTCTTAAAACCGGACTTTACCTCATTATATCAGGCCGATCTTTTGAAAAGTAAACAAGTTACTAAGTTGGATTGGGCTGGATATCCAACCTAATCCAACTAAGTAAACATGTCCATAGAGAGAGATATGATGATGATGTAGGAGAATTAACTAGAGATGTAAACTATAAAAAAAATTGATGAATCAAGATGATATATTATTGTTTTTAATATTTGATAGAGAAAGCACATTAAATGGGATATATGTGGTGGTTATGAACTTCATTTGCCAAAAGGCCCTTCATCTCATCTCTTCTCCATCAACAGCAACTATATAATACGACTTTGGACATGACTTCTTTTAGTCGCATTTATAGAAGCCTAGTTGTTGTGGTACATCATTTTGCGTGCATATAATAAATATTTATTTATATTTTAAAATATATTATTATAAATAAGAATAAATTAATATATAAATTAATAAAGAAAATAAAATAATTTATCAATTAATGTAAAATTTGAAAGTTGAATAAGTTAGTTATTTTATCGGATAAAAGGCGATTTTGACTTCACAAAAAATTGGTGCAATGGAGTCATTAATACGCCGTTTGTGAGTGTGTATATTATTTCTATTTTATATTAGTATAAATACCACCATATAATATAATCTGCAGCCTGCCTAGGCTGTTTTATTTATAGATCTCAAACACCTTTAACATTGATGTGAAAGCTCCAGACATATCAACTTACATTCCTTTGTTGATTGATAGTCACAACTTTGAGTTTTAATTTGAGATATCACAATTTTTAAAAGGGAAAAATATTTATTTTTAATTTAAATTAATTGTACGTGTTTTTATGCTTCATCATTTTAATAATTAATTTTATAATATTTTATTGTCTGTATTAAAGAAAATTACAATGCCATCTAAGGCTATATTCCGATGCTAGCTAGTTAGTATATTCGGATTGGAAATATACTAATTAGTTACAAGAAAATTGTTTAGAGTACCAAAAGAAGTTTCAGAAAGAAAGGAAAAATCAATTGTATTAAGCAAAATAGATGTGGCTATAAATAGCCTTACAAAAAGCAACATAAGATAATAGTGGAAACGTATTTAGAGCCTAATGAAAAGTACAACCACAAACAGCCTATCCCTATTAAATAGGAATTATTGAAACAACAAGATAACAATCAAGACTAACTTAGACTAAATCAACTATTTTAACATCCACCCTTAAACTGAATTCACATGACAATTCAGTTTATATTAGGATCAACACATACTCTCATAAGACTTCTGAACTTTACGAACAAGTCAAGCTTCAAAGGCTTGGGCATTGTATCTGCAACTTGTTCTTGAGCATGATAATGAGCCAATTTTACAACTCCATCTTTAGTAAGATCGCAAAGAAAATGGAATCTGACATCTATATGTTTACTTCGATCATGAAAAACAAGATTCTTTGAAAGCTCTATAGCTGAACTGTTATCACAGAAAATGGTAGTGCTGCTACTGCTACTTCCAATATGATTTAGATTGCCCAGAATCCTTCTTACCCAGACATCTTGACAGGCATAGATGCTGCTGCAACAAATTCAGCTTTTGTGGTAGACAAAGTGACTATAGGTTGTTTCTTTGATGACCAAGCAATAGCTGCAGAATTTTGTAGGAAAACATAGCCTGAAGTACTCTTTCTATCGTCTAAACCTCCAACACAATAACTGTCTGTATAAGCAACTAACTCAACATTTTCTCCTTTCTTGTAAAATATGCCAAACCCAACTGTTGCTTTTATGTATCTCAAAACTCTTGTGCCAGCTTGAAAATATAACTCAGTAGGATACTCCATATATCTACTCAATAAACTTATAACATACATCATATTAGGACGAGTAGCAGTTAGATACATCAAACTTCCGACCAATTGCTTGTAGTGTCTGCTGTCCACCCTCACTCCATTTTCATCTCTAGTGAGTTTGCAGCCTGGGACTATTGGATTATGCACTGTATTGAAATTATCCATATTGAACCTTTCCAACACCTCCTGGGCATATCTCTTTTGACAAATGAAGACTCCATTTTGGCTCTGTACTACTTCTAAACCAAGAAAATACCTCATTTTCCCAAGGTCTGTCATGTCAAACTCATGCATCATGGAGTTTTTAAATTCAAGAAACATTTCCTCACCATCTCCAGTAAAAATCAAATCATCAACATAAACACAAGCAATCAAACTGTTACCTCCTTTTCCAGGTTTGATGAACAAAGTGTGCTCGTAAGGATACCGCTGAAAACCTTCTTTTGCAAAATATGACTAAATACGACTATACCAGGCTCGTGGTGCCTACTTTAGTCCATATAAAGCCTTTTTCAGCTAATACACTTTCTGCTCAACACCCTTTTTTGCATACCCAGGTGGTTGTTCAACATAAACCTCTTCATTAAGTTCCCATGGAGAAAGACAGATTTAACATCAAGATGGAAAATTGTCCATCCCTTTTGAGCAGCTAAAGAGATTACCAATCGAATTGTTTCAAGTTGTGCTACAGGTGCAAAAACTTCAGTGTAGTCAATTCCTTACTTTTGCGCATAACCCTTTGCAACCAAGCGCGCTTTATACTTCTTAATTTTGCCATTTTCATTTGCTTTTGTTTTGTACACCCACTTCACTCCAACCTTCTTTGCTCCGACATGCAAATTTGTCAACTCCCAAGTGCCATTCTTCTCTATAGCTCCAATCTCCGCATCCATTGCTGCACTCCATTTAGCGTTTTTCTGTGCTGTTTCGAACGAAATGGGAGCATTTTCTGCAAACATGACCAGATTGGTTGTTTCTTCCTCCTTTGACAAGCCTTCCCCGCTTTCATAGTCCTGCATCCAAATATGGTGGTTGTCGTGTTCGAGAATTTGGATTTTCGAGTGGCGGATTGTCACTTGAAGGTGACAATTGCTGTTCATGTAAGCTATCAGTTTCCCTTCTCCATCATCAATTGTGTCATTTTCAGTTTCACCATAATGCTTGTCTGATTCCTTCTCATTATCTTCCCGATTCAGGTCCACTAGAATAGCTTCCCTCTGACTTTTATCCCAGTCCCAACTTTTATCTTCTTCAAAAACCACATCTCTGCTCACAATGATCTTTTGAGACAAAGGATCATACAATTTATATGCTTTTGACTTCTCAGTAACTCCAAGAAAAATACACTTGCTGTTTTTATTTTCGAGTTTTGCTCTTTTGCAATCTGGAATGTGAACATGTGGTACACATCCAAATACTCTGAAGTAGGCTACTGATGGTGTGAAACCACTCCATGCTTCTTCTGGACACTTATTTTCTATTGCCAATGTTGGATTCCTGTTAAGAATGTGAACCGACCAATTTACAGTGTGTTTAATGTAATTTACCTCATTGTGATATTGCAAATGAACAAATTAGCCCCTATGAAAAAAATAGCAATTTACCTCCTTGTATTCTTTAAAATGGAGCAAATTTTCTATCTAGGGAAGTAAATTGATCCATTTTAAAAAACACGGGGAGATAAATTGAGTCATTTTAAAAAAACATAGGGAGGTAAATTGTTATTTTATTTTTCATAGGGGGTAATTTGCACATTTGACAATATCACAGGGGGGTTGCTTGCATTTTTTCCAATTTACAGCTTTTGGCCAGAACTTCTTGGGAATTTTCTTTTCTGACAACATGCTCCGAACCATGTTCATGATTGTCCAATTCTTTCGCTCTGCTACACCATTTTGTTGGGAGGTATATGCTGTTGTTAATTGTCTGCAAATACCATTCTCATTGCAAAAATCAGTGAATTCAAGTGATGTAAATTCCCCTCCACGATCCGAACGAAGACATTTAATAGGTAAGCCACTCTCCTTTTCAACTCTACTTTTATATTATTTGAAGGTAGTAAGAGCTTCAGATTTTTCAGCCAAGAAATAAACCCAGAATTTACGACTAAAATCATCGATAAAGGTGATCATGTACCTTTTGTTACTGTTGGACATGGGACTTATTGGTCCACATATATCAGTGTGAACTAGTTCAAGGCTTTGTGAAACTCTCCACATACTTTCTCTTGGAAATGGAAGTCTTTGTTGTTTCCCCACCAGACAGTCTTCGCATATTTTTGATGAAGTGTCGAAACACGCAGTCCTTTCACCATTCCCTTTCGTTGAAGCAAGTTCAAGCTACTGAAGCTCAAATGCCCATATCGTCAGTGCCAAAGTCGTTTTGGATCATCCATGAAAGAGTTGAAACAAGTCTCTTCCTTTGATTGTATCACACCAAACAACTTGAACATTCAATTATCGGACATAGGCTGCTCTAATTAGCCCTTTCTCTAGATGATATATTTTGCATAACCCATGCTTTATAAGGATTTCAAGTCTTTTTTTAGATAGCTGTCTAATGCTAAGCAAGTTGTTTTTTTAACTTGGAACATAAAACACACCCGTAATAATGTCTATGAAACCATTTACCAGTATGCGCACTGTTCCTTTTCCCATCACGTCATGTTGGAGTTGTCTCCGATTTCACCTTCTCTCTGAAGCTTTCATCAAGTTCAGATAAAAACTCCAGCTTGCCACACATGGGGTTACTACATCCAGAGTCTAGAAACCAACATTCTTGAGTTCTTGCTTCTTTATTGTCAAAATATGCCATTAGTAACATTTCTTCATTGTCTTCTGCATAATATGCTTTTTCATTAGAGCCCTTGCTTGGACATTCATACTAAAAATGCCCAAGTTTATGGCAGTCGTAGCATTCAATAGCGGATTTGTCAAAGCTGCGCCTGTTTCCACTTCTTCCGCAGCCACGCATTCCGCCCCTACGTCGTCCTTGTCCTCTTGAAGACTCTCCAGTAGCTACGTTCAGTGCCTGCTCTTCCATCATTTGAGACTTCATTCTTTGCTCATGCACCAAAAGGCTGCTTTGCAACTCATCAATTGTCATAACATCCAAGTTTTTTTGACTCCTCAAGAGAACACACTACATAATTAAACTTGGGTGTCATGGATCGTAAGATTTTCTCAATAACATCGACATCCTCTATCTTCACCTTATTAAGTTGCAGCTTGTTGACTATGGTGAGAGTACGAGCAAAATAGTCATTCACAGATTCACCCTCAGTCATGCTTAACACCTCATACTCCTTTTGAAGAGCTTGGCGTTGTGCCCGTTGCACACGTGCAGACCCTTGGTACTTCTTCTTAAACGAGTCCCTTATGCCTTTAGCTGTATCTTTGTTCAAGATAGTTTCCAATATGGATCTATCAATGGCCTGGAAAAGATAGTTTTTGCCTTCGAATCTTTCAACATTGCTTCATCAATTGCTTTCTTTTGTGCTTCACTATGCTGACTCCCTTCATCTACAATCAGGATGCCATCTGCTATTATACTCCAATATTCCTTCGACCTCATAAAATTCTCCATGAGCATACACCAATGATCATAATGCCCATCGAATTTTGGAATAGCTGGCTGCACAAATCCACTTTCAGTAGTCATTTTTCCTAACACAGAAGACTGTTGCTTTTATGGTTTTCAGGCCTCTTATTGAGGTTCTGATACCAAATGTTTAGAGTATCAAAAGAAGTTTCAAAAAGAAAGAAAAAATCTACTGCATTAAGAAAAATAGATGTGGCTATAAATATCCTTACAAGAATCAAGAAAAGATAGTAGTGAAAACGTATTTAGAGCCTAATGAAAAGGACAACCACAAACAGCTTATCCCTATTAAATAGGAATTATTGAAACAACAAGATAACAATCAAGACTTACTTAGACTAAGTTAGCTACTTTAACAAAAGTATCGAATCTCAGGTTGTCCGATTCTAGTTATCTTTTCTGTATGAATTTAAAAATTCTAAAGCATGACATTGCACAACTTGAACATGATCGTCCTGTAAATTTTATGGGCAAAACTATATGGTATATATATATATGTGTGTGTGTTAATTGATAAATAATTTATTGAAATATAGATGTGATTATAGTGAAAAAGATGTTCATAACATTAATAGCGAGGGACGTAAGTTGGTGTGATGTGAACTATGATATTGCTGAATGAGAAAAAAAAAAAAGAAAAGAGTTTAATATCATAAAAAAGTAAAAATAATGAGATAAAATGAATGTAGATGAGGTAATACTGTTTTTTCAATGAATCTATGAAATTTTTTTTATAACCCTAAAATTTATAAAAATATATAATAAATATTTTGTTATGAAAAAACGCGTCAACCACGCCATAAAATGTGTTAATTTCGTGTCATTCACGCATCTAAAGATTTTTTATTTAATTTTTCAAATATGTTAAATGACATATCCAATATGTATCAGACCTCAAGATGCCTAGTATGTCGGGTTAGACCGGCCCGATCCAAGATCGAATTGGCCGAATAATAAAAATGGGTTGGTTTCCCAGGCCCAATTGGGTTTGGGCTCATCTTGGAGTACTAATATCTAGGATTGGCCCAGTTCAATGGTCTGGGGCCGCTTGATCCTGAGTTGGGCTTACCTTGATCTAAATTAGTGGGTGGGCCCAGTTCGACCTTTTTATTTGATATATATATATATATATATATTTATATTTTAATAATACATGGTACATAATTTTTATTTAGGTTTTTTAAAACTTGTATCTTTATTGTTCTATATCTAAGCTTTTAATCATTAATTTATTAATACTCTCTATTTATCTTTTTCAAAGTCTATTTTAAGTATTTTTTGGGTATTTACTATCTAAGTTTATTATTGTAAACTTGTTAGTCAAATTATTGTTTAAGTTTATTATGTAGTTTTAACTATTTCTTTTAGTTTTAATTTTTTATAAGATTTTTTGTTTGATTAATTTATTATTTTATCTATTTCATAAGATAATTATAAAATTTAAGTAATTGTTCAAAAAAATCCTCATTTTATTAAAGAAAAAAAATGCTCAATTGGACGTCTGGCTTCAATTTGACCAGCCATGGACCAACCCGAGTTTAAAAATGGACCCCTATTGAACCTATTTAAAAGGTTCAGAACTACCCTATGGTCAACCATGAACAATATTGAGCTAGTCATGAACCAGACTTTTCCAAATTAGTCCTGCCAACCTAATTTATTGTGCACCTTGAATCAAACTCGTATCATTGTCGTGTCTATCTCCAGCATTGCACGTGATAGCTTTTCAAAATGTCATAATTTACTGACATTTTCTCCTTCACATTTTCTATATCTCGGTTGTATTATTCATTTCCAAGTATTTTCAATATTTATTCTATGTAATGAAATTTTAAAAAATAAAAATTATTATTAATTACACTGCTCTCCCTTGAAATTTGGTATACTTACACTTTGGCCTCATGTGGTTTGAGAAATTACATTTAGTTTCTTGACATTTGGTTCCGTCTAATAAAATAAATCCGTCCGTCAATCAAAATTCACAAAATTTGCTGAAATTAAAAAAAAAATTGAATGAAAATCCATAGTTATCCCTCAATTGACATATTACTGACTTAGTGCAGGTCAAATAAAATTTCCTGACCAAACTACCATTATACATCTTTACACGTTAATGCATGTGAGGAAATATATCTTACAAGGGTAGTTTGTTCAGAAAAAATTTGTTTGATCAATAATAAGTCAGTATAAATCAATTGAAGGTCAATATGAATTTTTTTTCCCTTTTTTTTTGCTAATATTAATAAATTTGACGAACTTTGATTGACAAAATGATCTATTTTCTAGATAGAAACAAATGCGAGGGGTACTAGATTTGGGGTAATTGGCCCTTTAGAATTTTGAAAAAATTGTAGAAATGTAAAATTTGCTGGTACAAGTATGCCTTTAAGAGGCTAACATGAGCTTTCTATATCTTCCGTACAAGGGAGAGAAGGCCCAGAACTGAAAGCCCAAATCCAATTGTTCACAAACCATAAAAGGCCCAAATTTTATAGTCACAATCCAGCCCAACTAAGTAGGCCGAAAAATGTGAAATTTATTGTACTAAAACAGATACATAAGCCCACAAAACAAAATTTCCCTTTACAAAAAATCAAGAACTTCACACGGGCTTGCTGAGGTTGCACCATTTAGGGGTCCAAAAGAGCCGAGCTCGGGCAAAAATTCAGGCTCGAGTTTGAGCTCTAGCTCCCTTGGTCGAGCTCGAGGTCGATGAGCCCAAAAAAAAAAAAAAAAAAAGCTCTAGCTTGTACGTCACGAGCTGCAAATGAGCTCGAGCTCGAGCTTGATTTTTTATTTGTTGGAACAAAATCTGGACAATAGAAAAAAAATAAGAATTATTTTACAATTTGGAATACTTTATTCAAAAATCTAAATAAGAGAACGAACACTAAAATTCACATGCACTATATTATCTATTTATTTACAACAAACATCAAAACTTACTAAATTGTTGGTTAAGTTTGTTTCTAGATAATATAAGTAAGAATTAAGTATTATATTATTATTATTATTATATATTATTATTATTATTATTATTATTATTATTATTATTATCATCTAAAATTAAAAATAAGAGATATATTGATTAATAATTCTAATATATGGTGATTTTTTTTTATATGAACTTGATATAATATTGGATATGTAGTTAACTATATAAAACACTTAAAAATAAAAAATATAAAAATATATATATAAAGAAAAGAAAAAGCTCCGGAGCCGGCTCGCGAATAGAAACCATAGGTCTCAATTTGATAATTTTTCAAAATAAGTTAAAAAATAAAAGGTATTTGTAATTATGATTTCCTTCCTTAAATAGGAGACTAATTCTAATCACACCAATATTCTCCTAATAGTACAACAAAGTACATTTTGAACAATATTAGTCTCTCACAAGGAATAGTGAATTGTGAGACATATTGTCACCATCTACTTTATTTTTCACCAACTTATTGGAAAAACTGTCATCCTCTTGAATACCATGTGAGCAATGAAACACTCCTTTAATTGCTTTGAACAAAGAACATGGGACCATTTAAACTACAACTTCAAAAAGATTATGTTTTTTTAGGACAAAAGTTGGTTGAGAGGATTTGTTGTATTGTCACATAAATTATCTTTCCTCACTTGTCCTTTTCAAGCTAGTCAGGTGATAATAAGCAAATAATTATAACAAGTAGCATGGTAATCTTTTACTTTAAACACCCTTTCTCAGTGAGTAAAAATTCAGATGTCATGAATTTATCAAAATATGAGATTGATCTACCCACAAGAGATTCTTATGGACGTGATTATATTCATGGAAAATGCAATTTTAGTCTTGTAAGTAAGGAGAGTGATGAATTAAGCCTTGTGCGAGTCCATTTTGACATTTAGTCTTATAAGTTTAAAAATTTCGCACACTGAGGACAAAAATAGCTAAAATTTGTTAAATGCATGGGAATGGGCATGTGACATGCACGTGATCTTAAAATGGTGTAGACGTTGTTGAACAAATTGTCTTTGTTAATATTTGATGAAATCTCTTCCAAGTTGGTTGACTAATTTTCTGTTATATAGGCTAGGTATATCTCTTTGTATGTGGTAGTGATTTTATTTCTTAGTATAGCCTGCTATCATAGCTCTTCTATAGATAGATTATGTTGTACATATTCTCTTCCTTTGCTTTGAGAAAGTAAGTTAGTAATAAATCCTTTCATCAAACGTATTCTTAGTTTTTAACTTGGTACCAGAGTGGGTTCATTCCCCCCCCCCCCTCCCCACAAAAAAAAACAAAAAAAAAAATCTTGCATCATGAGTGAATTATCCATTTCGGCGTCATCTTCTGTACTAATTATCCATGTTCAATTCGATAATTCCAGTTTTACTACTGATATTACCCTCACTGAAACCAACTATGATCTATGGCCCCAAATCATGGAAATGCAGATTGCTGGTCATGAGAAGTTAGAGTACATTATCGGTGAAAAGATCCTCCAACTCCCACAGACGCTTCATACACAAAATGGTATGTTGAAAATCAAAAGGTGAAAGGATGGCTACTGACCTCAATGTTGCCTGAGATTATGAAGTGCTATATTCGATTGAGCACCGTTTGGACTGCTCTTACCAAAACTTTCTATGGCGGAACAGATGAATCACAACTCTTTGCTCTGAATCAACGGGCCTTCTCTACCAAACAGGTTGGTCGTCCTTTATCCACATACTATGGTGATCTTATTGAAATCTTTCAAGAGTTGGATCAACGTGACTAGATTAAAATGAAAGATCCGGGTGATGTTATTACATATAAAAATTTGTTGAAAGATTACGGATCCACATATTTCTAAACAGATTAGATGCAGATTTTGAACAAATTCAGGGAGAAATCCTTAGAGAGGATCCCACACTAGACCTTGAAGAAACTTATGCGTATGTATGTCATGATTATATTCGAAGAACAACACTCAATAATGAATCTAATAGTCTCGATTCATCCGCTATGATTGCACGTCCAACCAAATCCAACTAAATAAATTAAAAATCAGACCAAGCACCTTGAACAATGAATCATATTGATGATCAATCACAGAACCGTAACAATCACACTGGATGTTTTTGTACTAATTGTGGAGAATTTGAACATATTAAGTCCCGATGCTATGAACTGATTGGGCATCTAGAGTGGTGGGATCCTACCAAGGCGCATCACAAACGAAATTCCAAATCACATTTCCATGCTGCTGTTGCTGTGGTAGAACGATGTTGCTGTGGTAGAACCATCAGATAAGGCTCCTGAGGAATCAAGTGACCAAGCTTCTATTGCTGTGACTGAACCATCTAATGTTGTTAAGGCTTTTCAAACTTCTGCTTCTACTAGTAATAATTCGTGGATAATTTATTCTCGTGCAACAGATCATATGACCTTTGATGTTAATCATGTTGAGTCCGTAAAACTCTCCAAAGAGTGTATTGTGTCAACAAGTAATGGTAATTCTGCTCCAGTAATTGGAGAAGGTTCGATTACTCTTACTGAAGAGTTGAATTTAAATTCAGTCCTAGTGGTTCCCACACTTAACCATAATCCATTATCTGTTGCTCAAATTACTTTTGCTTTACAATGTATTATGATATTCTGGCCCAATTTCTATGTTTTCAAGGATATCCAGACGCGAACGATGATTGGTTATGGTACTAGAAGAGGAAAGCTATACTATCTTGATCTCAAACATCCAAACAAATTAGCGGACGTGTTTGCAGAAAAAAATTAGATAAACCTCAGTATTAAAAAATATGACTGTGGCATAGATGCTTGGGTCATGCCTCTTTTGGATAATTAAATAAATTATTTCCTAAATTATTTTCTGAATTAGCCAATGTCAATTTCAAATGTGATGTTTGTGAACTAGACAAGATTCATCGTACTTCATTTCCAATTAGTATGAGTAAGAGTCAAAAACCATTTATGAAAATCCACTCGGATGTATGGGGCCCTGCACCAGTTTATTCTTTAAATAGTGTACGTTAGTTTGTTTCCTTTATTGATCATCATACTCGTATGACTTGGCTTTGCTTAATGAAATTCGAAAATGAAGTTCATCTAAATTTTAAAAAATTTCATAGGATGATAGCTACCCAATATCAATCTCATATACAGGTTTTTCACACTGATAATGGTAGTGAATTTGTTAATCAAGCTTTGAAAATTACTTGTACTTGAATGGAATTATTCATGAAATGACTTTTCCTCACTCACCTCGATAAAATGGGGTTGCTGAACGCAAGAATCACCAACTTCTTGAGGTTGTTCATGCTTCATTGTTTGAAATCGATAGGCATTTCATCAAAGAAAAATTAGAGAGAAAAGTCATTGAAGTTCCTCATGTTCGTACTGATATAGAGGCAAAAGTCATTGAAGTCCCTCATGTTCGTACTGAAGATAAGCTTGCAGATATACTCACTAAGGCAGTGTCAAGTCAAGCATTTCACCAATGTTTGAATAAGGTAGGCATGAGCGACATCTATTCACCAAATTGAGGGGGAGTGTTAATATTGATCAAATCTCCTCCAAGTTGGTTGACTAATTTTCTGTTATATACTACTGTAATAATTAGGCTAGGTATATCTCTTTGTATATGGTAGTGATTTGATAGTGATTTTATTTCTTAGTATAGCCCACTATCATAGCTCTTCTATAGATAGATTGTGCTGTGTATATTCTCTTCCTTTGCTTTGAGAAAGTAAGTCAATAGTGAAATCCTTTCATCAAACGTATTCTTAGTTTTTAACCATCTTTTGGGTTTCTGTCTTCTTGTTCAACAATTACTCCATTCTCTTTGAAAAAACCCTAAATCAGCAAATATTAAAGCAAAAGAAGAGAAGTCCCTCTTTGAGCGATACTCTGGCCTCTGCTGGATAAAGACACCTACTCTAATAAGGAGGCGGAGTCTCCACCTATTCTAGCGTCGGAGACTGAATGATACCATAAAATTAGCTAGTCCAAAGAGGGCTAAGTGGCATAAAAAGAAGCAAAAAATCGCTAGAGACCAAAGGAATACAAGGCTTAAGAAACCTTAAAAGGGTCAGGAAGCCCACTTTGAGTAAGGGCCCAGTCAGGGAGTGGCCCAGAGAGTCCAGGTGGCGAGTCCATGTAGGATTATCTGCTCCACATCACCTAGATATCCGCTAGAACAGATAAGTCTCAGCCGCCAACTAGACCTAAATATTTTTTTTTGCTTGCATCATACACATGTATAACATAATACACATATAATAAAATTTTAAAATATTTACAATATTTTATTCAGATACAAAGTATGATAGAATATAAATCTAAAAGTTTAAAAACCAAACCAACTAGAGACCGGTTAATAATTTTAAAAACCCGCCCCAACTGGGGCAGGTTCGGGCAACCTTCCCATTTCTATTTTTCCTTTCTCATTATGTTATCACTACAATAAATCAACATTATCCAAGAAAAAATAGGTCTTTTATGGTAAGATATTTGATCAACTCGTGAAGTTGAAATCTTATTCAAATATTTTATTTGAAATGTAAAAGATTCTTGAATTTCTTTCCAGGCATAATAGGAATGATTTGATCCATAAGAACTATTACTAGGAACTATTTTGATCGTTTTTATGTAAGATGAAGTAAAGTCTAATTGACCATTGATACCCAAAGGAGCATTCCAGTGGCTCAAAAAAGTCTCAGTCAAAATTTCTAATGAAAAATCAAATAGGGGGCCCAGTTCAGGTGAGATCCAGACATGAATAAAGATATATGGTTATGCCGTAGGAAGCCACGTGGTAAAAAGTTATTGCCAACTCACCTGAAAAGAAGAAAAGAGATAGATAGTATTCTTGAATTTGTTAGAACAAGTGTCAGTCTAAGAGTAAGAAAAGATACAGATATTATTCGAAAATCTGTTAGGACACATGTCAACATAAAAGTAAGGAAATGGATAGACGTTATAATTTGTTAAGACACGTGACAACATGAGAATTAAAATAGAGATTCTCCCGTAGCCAAAACCTAACCCGCCCAAGTGGAGGATCCTTGCTAGAGCTGGGTGGGTCTATCTCAATGGCCTAATGGCACTTAACATCAACTAAAAGGCATGTGCGACACACATGACTTTTTGAAACACTAAGAAGAATACATTTGTGAGAAGCCCCAAAATAAGCAATGTGATAAACAGAAAATTGACGGCCATTTTGAAACAAATGCATTTTCTTGTATTGGATATTGAAATGTAACAATAAAATTCATAGGCACTATATTAACTATTTATTTACAAAAAAATATCAAAACTTACTATATTGTTGATAAACTTATTATTATTATCTAAAATTAAAAAAAGAGATATATTAGTTAATAATTTTAATATATGGTGAATTTTTTGAATATGAACTTAATATAATATTGAATATTTTTTTTAAATATAAAATACTTAATATATATATATATATAATATATATATATAAAGAAAAGAAAAAGCTCGTAAGCTCGCGAAGAGAAACCATAAAACCCAATTTAATTATTAATCTAAACCAAGTTCAAATATAATTTTCAAGTTTAATAATAGTTCACATAAGCTCAAATAACAATATATATGATTCGATTCCATTTATTTACAACCCTAATAAGAAGTTGGATTACAATGGAAGGGTAGCAAGTGCATATATCCGTCATTACACCACTGACAAGTATTTATTGCATCTACTGTCCAAAATATGGCGTCTCAACTACTCCTCCATCATGTTTTAAAATTTGGACAGTTGATCGATCTGAAAAATTAATTAGATTAAAAATTACTGGTTCAGTTATATCATAATAAAAATTAATATATAAATTCTATTAAATAATAAAAAAATAATTTTTTTTGAAGTTAATGGGAATTAAAAGTATCCCAAAATTTTATAGTAAAGTTTTGAGATCAAGAATAAAAATTGAAGAATTGTGTAAATACAAAAATCACATTAGTATTTACCATTATAATTAAGTTATAATTAAATTTTATTGCCAACAAATAGTTAACATCCCCATTCTTAACATAATATATTAATCTTATTCTATTAATTATTTAATTAGCAACTTAGGTAATCATAGGAGATAAAAAAAATTAATTAGATTATGGGCTTAATTAATGAATTTGTCTATTGATTTATAAAGATATAATTCAAATAATTATTATAATATGGGTGTTGTTGGTATTTTTCTCAATTATCATATGAAATGTCATGAGTTCACTTTTAAATTGTATCAATTTTTAAAATTTTTTAAAAAATTCATTAATTGGTCAGTTCACTTAATATGGGACCAAAGTCACCAGTTCAACCGGCGATTAGAATGGTTTCAAAAAAATAGAACGATTTTGAGACTACTTCGATTTTATGGATTGAAACCGAACTGTTTTATGGACTAAGTGATGGTTCAACCCATCCGATCGGCCGACCCGAACTGGGCTTTAAATTTGGTTTTTTCCTCTAATGATGCATTTTCGATTGATTGATGGATTAAACTTTATATTATTTTTTCAAAATTATACATATTTAAATTTTGAAATGCTCTAAAAGAGTTAGCCGAATGAATTCAAAATTTTTGCACGAATTCCTTATAAATTCAAATAAGAGAATATTTGGGTTTGAAATAAAGGAATTTGAATCTATCCATTTCAGATAAATTTAGTCAAATCCAAATTCACAGTTCCAAACGCAATCTAAGGCTACATTTGAATTGATAAATTTTGATTCGAAGGAAATATTTGAACAAAATAATTTCAAATTCATTAACATTAATATAGTTCAAAATTAGAGTTGAAGGATTTGAAATCCTTCAAATTGTAGAATATCCAAAAAAATTTGAAGAACTTTTTATTTGGGATTATGGATTTCATATTCAGCTGGTTATTTGGATTTGGATTTGACGAGAATTTGAACAAATAATTCTAAATGACTTCATATTAGAAGAATTTAAAATTTATTAATATTCAATAAAATGTAAAATTAAATATAAAATTAAACGATTTGAAATCCATCAATCTAAATACAATGTAAGGAATTTTGATCACGTTTGACTCGTCGAGGCAGATGATGTGCTGATTCGTAGATAAGAGTAAAAGTATGCCAGGCGTTCGACCTTGGGATTCTAAGTCTTTTAGAAATTAGTGTGACTGAGTGAAGATATGTTTGGATTTGAAAATTTAGAAAATAAGAAATACCGTAAATATCTAATCGTGTTCAACTAGTGGATATTTTTAGGAACATGTATTGTAATATTCTTTTATTAATAAAAATTAATGTATAATGTAAATGTATATCGGTACATACGTATGTTGGAGGGTAAATGGATTATGATATTAGAAGAAATATGACATTTAATTATGGCTAATTGCTATAGTTAAAATTAAATAGTCGTAGTAAAAAGTCGATAATCATGGCCACGCAATGGTTGTTGGTTGTGGTTTTGACGAGTGTGACGAATCCATTTGTCATGGCCAAAAGCCATGACAAAAACATTGGTCATAATTTATAGCCATGGCAAAAATCATTTTCATGGTGGATAAGTTAATTATTTTAATCGATTTATATTTAGCCGTGGTTAATAATAGTTATTTGCCATGATTTTATTCTATAGTCAATAAAATTGTAGGCAATAGTAACATTTTTCCTAGTGTGAATAGTAGGACGGGAATTAGGAGAACGTGACTTTCCATACGTGCCAAAATTTATAAATTTGGTTCAAGTCAGTTTCAATGCACATCCCTATGACACTCACACACCCGTTCAAGTTCAAATTCAAGATCTTTCGTAAAAAATCATGAACCCAAATGCTATGATGCATGGACATGGACACGATGACACGAACACGATACGATAGAAAAAATTTCAAAAAATTAGGACACGATACGGTACTGACACGACTATGGAGAATATATTTTTTTATATATATTCTAAATTTTTTCATAAAATTTATGCAATATTAAAAATATCAAGATAAAATATAAAATAAATATGTCTTCTATATAAATTTTAACCAAAATATATGACTTCAAAAATATACATAATCAGTTTTTTTAAAAAAAGTACGCAATAAAAAAATATATAATCATCCAAATTAGTTAAATAATCATGACCTACACTCGATTTTTTAGTAATTTCATCCCAAAATTTATTTTGAGAGAAGTAAATTCATTTTTTTTCTTTTTTATTTAACCCAAAACTCTTTTTCTTAAAAAAGATAGTCCAAAACTTTTTAAAATTATACAAAACATCCTTAACGTGTCCAGAACGTGTCGGACACTACTCCAAAACGTGTGGCGTGTCCAACACCGTGTCCTTTTTTTTTTTTTTATTTTATATTTTCAAATACGCATATACCGTGTACGAGACGTGTCCGACATTAAATCGAGTAATTTTTCAAAATATTCATGTATTATAGCCTAAATGTTGATTGGGACAGCCTAAGATCCTAGTAATTAAAGAGGTTTGTGCCCTAGAAGGCACTATGATAGTACTGTTGGTTGGCAGCCACATGAGGTAATTAATTGTCTTCACACCTCAAGTTGAGGAGTTTGATTTATAATTTTTCATGGTGTACAATTTGCTTAGGGTGAAAGAGGAAGCCTGATGCATATGGAGTTGGGAATAGGAGGCCATGAAATAATAATTAGGTATTGTTTTGTTGACTGACTGTGAACGTGTGTAGAAAATATGAAAAAAATAATAATCGTAAAATATAAGATTTCTATGATTTAAAGATTTTTTTTCTGTATCTACGATTGCTTAAAAATTTGTTTTTTTATAGAACGATTTGGTGTAAAATACAATCAAAGGTCATCAATTATTTATTTATACTAGGATACCTGTAAGGTTTTGCAAAATTATAAATTACCCCTTACAGTTTTAATTGGATTAATGGTCGTCGCCTCGAAATGCAAAGTCGGAACAAACTCCACAGTACTCTAACAAACAACAACAACAACAATAATAATTATAACAACAACCCTAATATATATAAGGGTAAATTTACAACGAACTCTTTTGAAGTTTGACATAATTATAAATACTCCTTATCATTTAGAAAATTACCAATACCCCCTCTAATGCTTAATGAAATTATCTAATCCTTGGACGAAGGCCTAAAAATATCCATTTTAACCTTGTTATTTTTTTAAAAAAATTTAAAAAATTGTGAAAAAAACCGACGAGATGAAATTTCCTTCTTGCCCTTCTAGTCCACAAAAAAAGTGAGAAAATTTTAAAAAGGGTTAATTACCTAACCTTCCCTGCTACTTTGAAAATATACAAATTTATCTCTTTTACTATAAAAATTACAAATTGTCCCATTTGGCTAACAGGTGTTAGTCAAACTTAATAATAGGTGCTCAAATGACCATTTCACCCTCATTATAAAACCAAAACTAATTCAATAAATTGAAAGTATTTCGTTTTCCAAATCAATTCTTTCCATCGTGTTCCTCACCTCACCTTTCTCTTTCCTCTTCCTTGTTTCTCTAATTCTTTCCAATCCCGATATCACTACTCCATGACTTGTTTAAATTTTTACTTGACATAATAAGGAAAAATTGCACTTTTCGTCCCATATAATAGGCCAATTTTTAATTTAGTCCCATATATTACACCATTTTCACATTGAGTATCATATATGTAGAAAAAAAATCTCAATGTCAATCCCAAGCGACTTTTTTGTTAAGATTTTAATGAAAAAATCACGTGAATTAAGCATGACCGCTAAAAGGCTATTTTTTTTTTCTTCTTTTTGGTGGGGGTGGGGGGGAATTGAAAAAACAAGATTTCATTTCCCTTGCCCTAATTTGCCAAAAAGCTCCCCAAAATGAAGAACCAAATTCTACCCACCCAGTTAAAATTAAACCTGAATCTAAGAAATTGAAGGAAAAATTCTAGTATACAGTACGGCGGTGGAGCGAAAGAAGTGAGAAGATGTCGCTACGAGATGAGGAGCTTGAACTTTTCCAGATTCTTCTTCCATGCTCTTCACTTTTCTTCGCAACCAAGATATAACAATACTAGATCTTCTACACATTGGTGGATCTTGCCAAAGAAAAAAATCACACCCACTTGCAATGTTCTCACAATTGTAAAATCTTCTACCTGGATATCGTATGTTAATGAAGTCCTCAAATATGCCCTTCTCCCACAATAGCATGCGGGTTATATTGGTTATTCAGTGGAGTTGACATTATATGCTTATATGTGTTTATGGTGTGAGAAAGACAAATGAATGATTGTGCTATGCCATGCTATTTTATTGTGGATTGAAATTGAATGATGAGATTATGGATGGAATGTTGTGAATTGAGATAAAGAGATAGCTTACCTAATTGGGGGCATACTGCAATGGTTATGATAATATGATTAATGACGAGCTGTGTGCTGTGTGATATGATTGATGTGAGATATGATACGAGTTGCGTGTTGTGTGTATCGAAAAAAAGGAGACATTGTGATTGAGGTGATGATAGCCGGTAAAAACCATTGAGTGATGCACTCCAGCTTGGGTAAACAGGGCCCTAATAAAATAAATGCTGATTCAGGATATATTGTACTGTGGATTGATGTATGATTATAGCACTGGTTATTTCATGATTTTGTGATGATTGCATATTAAATAATAATATTTGTGGATTGATATAATTGTATGAGATTTGTCTTATTGCATATGTGTATGCGTATATATTAAGTCGATTAGCTATACTTATTGAGTAGGCAACTCAATCCTTGCCGCATATTTTTCAGGACATAAGTCATAATGACTAACCGATCATAAGCCGATCATCAATATTACTAAGTGGGTCAACAGTGATATTCTAAGGTGGAAGCCCTAGCTACATAATTACATAGATATGAGATTTCAGTGGATTTGTTTTTTGTTTTTTTTTAAAGTTTTGTAATAACTAGAAACTTCACTTTTCTCCTTTGTTTATAGTGATAATGACTAAGGTCGAGGATTAATTACAAAGTTTTGATAACATATATTAGTCCTCAATGTCTACGTAATATATTGAGTAAATTATGGTTTATTTTATTGGTTGATGTGATTTCGTATAAGATGGAATATAATTACGAATAGGGTATCACAGTTGATTAATCGTGGTCAAAACTTAAGTTTTCACATCGATTTTTCTGAATATAGTAGATAGTATGATTTACTACGGGGTTTAAGCCTTGGTGATTTATAGCGTAGGGAATAATCAATTCTTTTTGTCGTGCAAAGACAATCGAGCTATACACTGTTCAAGATTCCAGAATTGCCCCTCCTCAATTATCGCTATATCATGATTCCCTTCCTTAAATAGAAGACTAATCCTAATTCTAATAGTACAACCAAGTACATTTGAACAATGTTAGTCATTGACAAGGAATAGTGAATTGTGAGACATATTGTCACCATCTAATTTATTATTCACCAACTTATAGGACAAACTTTCATCCTCTTGAATACCATGGATGCAATGAAATTAAAGAACCATTTAATTGCTTTGAACAAACAACATGGGGTCATTTATTACTATAACTCCAAAAAAATCATGTCTTTTAGGACAACATTTGGTTGAAGAGGATTGATTGTATTGTCACATAAAATTATACAAGCAAAAATCGCACACTCGATGTGTGTAAATATAATAATATTTTTATTAAACTAATAATTTATTATCAAAATACAATTGAGTAAAATAAAACAGAGAAATAAATAAATGAAACAAAATCCACATATATATAAATGTGGATTTGTGGAATAATAAATGGGGAAGAAATAGTTACTTGAATATTGAAAGTAAAATACAAAAAAATAAATAAAATTTTAAAATATTAAAATTGACAGGCCAAAAATTGTGAGACATCAAAAAAGTGCTCTCCTTAATAACAAAGTATAGATATCTTTCACCGGTTGTCTTTTTCAAGCCAATGAAGTGATAATAAGCAAATAATGATAACAACTAGCGTGGTACTCTTTTATTTAAAAAAAACCCTATTTTCAGTGAGAAAAAATTTAGATTTCATGAATTTGTCAAAATATGAGATTGATCTACCCACAAGAGATTCTTATGGACATATATATTCACCAAAAATTGCAATTTTAGTCTTTTAAGTATGGGGTGACGATTTCAGTCTTGTATAAATTCATTTTGACATTTTTGTCTTGTAATTTTAAAAATTCACACAATGAGAATCAAAATGGTTGAAATTTGCTAAATGCCCAGAAAAGTGCACGTGACACACGTGACCAGCTTAAAATAGTATAGACACTGTTGAACAAAATGTCTTTTGGGTTTCAATCTTCTTGTTCAACAATTACTCCATTCTCTTCGAAAAAAACCCTTAACTAGCAATTATTAAAGCAAAAGAAGAGGAGTCCCTCTTTCAGCAATTCTCTTGCCTCTGCTAGATGAAGACACATACTCTAATAAGGAGGGTAGTCTCCACCTATTCATTTGCTGGAAATGAATGATACCACATAAAAATAGGCTAGCCCCAAGTGACACAAAAAGAAAAAAAAAGATCGTTAGAGTTTAAAGGAATGCAAGACCCTAAGAAACCTTAAAAGGGCCAATAAGCCCAGTCTAAGTAAGGACCTAGGCAGGGGTGCCCCAAGAGAGTCTAGGTTGCGAGTCAATGTAAGATTAATTATCTGCTCCACATCACCTAGAGATTAGTTGAAATAGATAAATCTCAGCCGCCAAAACTACATGTGGTAGTACGAAGAGACGAGCTGGAGATGTCCTGATTCCAATGGTAACCGTCTACCCCAGATAAAGGACCCCTACTCGACAAGGGATGCCTCCAATTGAATCTCGAAAAATGTGGGGTCCTTCCACCTCATTTGAAGGCTAAAGATGCATATAAGCTTTACCCGCCAAAGCTAGGACACATGACAACGAAAGATGATGAGTTGGAAGGTGTCCATATCTCGAAGACAACCGCCTTCCCTAAGACCAAGGAGCCCACTTGCGAAGGGGCTCCCTCATCCTGAAAAACAAGAAATTTTGAATTATCCGTATTGATTTTGCAGGTCCTGCTTATAAATAATAGTCTTAATGGAATTTTACACTCAACTATGATCCTTCGCACTCTATTAATTTCTATCACTTTATTTCATTACTCTTTACTCCAGCTAGACCTAAATAATTTTTGCTCGCATCATATATATATATAACATAATAAACATATAATAAAATTTTAAAATATTTACAATACTTTAATCATATACGAAGTATGATAGAATATAAATCCAAAAGTTTAACCCAACCAACTAGACCGGTTTATAAATTTAGAACCCACGCCAAGTGGGGTAGGTTCGGTCAACCTTCCCATTTCTATTTTTCCTTTCTCATTATGTTACAAGTACAATAAATCAACATCATCCAAGAAAAAACAGGTTTTGATTTTAAGATATTTGATAAACTCGTTGTTGAAATGGAGATCTTATTCTAAATATTTATTTGAAATGTAAAAAATTCTTGAATTTCTTTCCATACATAATTGGAAATGATTTGATCCATAAGAACTATTACTAGGAACTATTTTGATGGTTTTTATTTAAGAAAAGGTAAAGTCTGATTGAAGATGATGTCCAGATGGAGCTCCCCAAGCGGCTCAAAAAAGTTTCAAGCAAATTTCTAGTAGAAAATCAAACAGGGGGCCCGGTTCCAGGTGGGACCCAGGCGCGGATAAAGGCGTGTGGCTATGCCGTAGGAAGCCACGTAAGATGAAAAGTTATTACCAACTCACCTGAAAAGAAAAAAAGAGATAGATAGTATTCTTAAATTTGTTAGAACAAATATCAGCCTGAGAGTAAGGAAAGATATAGACATTATCCGTAAATCTGTTCGACACATGTCAACATAAAAGTAAGGAAATAGATTAGACGTTATAATTTTGTTAAGACACGTGACAACATGAGAATTGGAATAGAGATTCACCCCTAGTCAAAACCTAAATGCCGCCCAAGTCGAGGATCCTTGCTAGAGCTGGGGCGGTACGTCTATCTCAATCAAATCCCAAAGATCGGGGATTTGGTCTATTTTTTTCTTATCTCTCACTGCAGAACCATAAAGCAGATAATCATCGGCCGTCAAAGACCATTGGACACATGGCGGTCTGAGAGGAAAAGCAGGGATTCATTCCTAGCCGAAGTGTAACTACCTACATAGAAGGACGAAATCTAGCTCACAGATGGGTTTCCTCTTTAATCGAATCCCTAAAACTGTTGATTTTGTCTTATCAGCATTAATCTTGGTCTTGCTTATAGACAGTAGCTAGCAAACACGAATTCGACATCTCGAATTTCACACTCAAGCATACTCTACTATACTGCCAATTTCTACCGCTTTCTTTTACTAATGGTTTACTCTCGATCTATTACTGATTTGGTTGTCGAGTACCTATTTTTTGCAGATTTCAGTCCACAAAACTTGCAATAAGCTAAAAGATCTTGTTCAATTCACTAGACTCGAGCTTTTTTTGCTAGCATCAAATGAGATTCATGATCCTGCTCGAAATCTCATTAAAAATTATAAATAAATATATCATTTAAGAGTTGCTCAATATTACCTGAAGGCCCAATTTATTTCGGTAGGCAAACAAAATTAATGCTGGCTGCATCTAACTCCAACGCTCATCCATCATTTGATATAAGTCCTAACTGCCCAATTCATTATCTTATATTATTTTTTTAATAAATCGATTACAATTTTTAATATCAAATATTTATGTTTAACAACTATCTGATAACTATAACAATTATATACTAATCATCAATATTAAATAACTAATATCTAATCAACAATTATTATTACATTAGAAAAAAAATTACTATTAATAAAATAACATCTCACACATTGGTGAAGTTTGAACCTATGGCATATCAATTATCTCACAAGTCATGAGGCCTCAACTTTATCAATTAAGCTAGGCCTCACAGTCATTATCTTAATTTGTCACAAGTGTTAGAATCTGAATTTTGCTAGCAGCAGCAACAAAAAGGGTAAAATGCAAAAATCCACCCTGTGTTTTTTGCGAAGTTACAAAAAAACCCCTATATTAAAGAAATAGGCTAAAAACCCCCTATGATATGTATAATTCAGCAAAAAAAATCCCATTTCGTCAATTTTTAACGGAGAGTGAGATTCACTCGCGGATGTGAGAGTGGTAGAGCTTCTTTCAGCTTTTCACCCACTTTTGATGGGTAAAAACGTTCAATTTGTCCTTATTTCTAATATTAACTAGGCACACAGCACACTCAATGCGTGTGCAAAATTATTTAAAAGACTTATAAATTATTAATAATTTTATTGGTTAGTTAGTTAGCTATCATGAGATAGTGGGCTAAGGAAGTTTAAAAGGTATTTTAGTAAATTTATTAAAAAGTATTAAAATTACTATTATGGGCAATTTTTTTAAAGAAATAAAACAAATGGAAGGATAAAATGGGGCATTCTAAAGTTAGTACGTCAAATGGGTTTTCTTTTATAATAGTATAGATAACATAAATGGTATTTAACTTCAATAACTCCAATTTGACTTAAAACAAATAAAAATTATAATATTTATTTTTTTTATTAGTTTGTTAAAAAATAAAATAAGTTTTATTACTATTTATTTATAATAATTATATATTATTAATCAATATTATTATTTAATTTCACAAATATCGTAATACATTATTATCTTAGTAAATTAGTAAATAATGTTTACACTATTATTTTCATAAATTAGTAAATAATTTATTTATAAATAAAAATTACAAATCCTATACATTTATATAAATAAAAATTTACTACAATTATCTCTTAAGTTTAAGTTTTATATCACTTTAACCCCCTCCTATTTGATTTGTGACTTTGTAGTCCGTAAATGTGTAAATTATTTTCCATTTTAGTCCTTAAATTGAATCAATTTCAAATGAAAGTTTTAAGGGAAAAAATTATCACAATAAAACCATGAATTATATAAATATTAAGAAGTAAAATTATAAAAAAATTAATTAGTGACATTTGTCCTGAAGATTCATGTTCCCTCTCTTGATCGTGCAATCACTTTTGATCCTTAAACTTGCCAAATCATGGCAAGCCAAAGAGGGCTTAGATACTTCTTCAAAATGTTAAGGGACTTTTGTGCCTATTTCAGTTTTTAGAGGGAGTAATTTGAATTTAACCTGATATCATAATTTATAATTAATAATCACGACAAATATTTTGACTATAATTAAAGTATAACAAATACTTTGGCCACAACAAAAGACCTTGACAAAATGTTGGTTGATTGTGGTCAAAACGCAACATTTCACATTGTTTTGTTCGACACGGTCGACGATATCAATTTACCATGATTTTAAAATAGCGATCATTTATAATATAAGAAATAATTTATATATATATATATATATATATATTTTGTAGTGGATTATATATCACCATACAACCCTAATCCTCCTTTTTTTTTTTTCCTTTCTTTTCCCATCAACTCCTTTAATTTTGTTGAGGAAATTAATTCCAATTAATTATTATTAATTGAAGTAAATCGATTACAATCAATCATGTGTCGAATTCCAATATCTAATAAAAAAAATTACAACAATAAAAATTGTATATCAATAAACATTAAATGTATATCAAGAATGAAGAAAGCGACCCAATTGTATTGTGAATGAATGGTTTTTTGCTAAGTCATTTTCAGTGCATTTAGCTGGAATAATGAATGGTTGGCAACACAACTTGACTTCTGCAGTTGGAAGGTACACCAACCCATAATTATCCTATCTCATGCATCTCATTATTACATGCAGGGTAAATTATATCCACATCTCATAAAATTAGATTTGATTAAAATTATAGGTACACCTCTTTAGAAGGTATTAGTACAATATATTTAGGGGAAAGAGAACGTTCGTATAAAGTTTCATTATTGAATATAGGGTGTATTTATAATCACAACTATGGTTTAAAATTTCCATGCGTTTCCATCGAAACTATGAAAATGTTTTCGTTTCTGATGTTATGAAAACAAAAATATATGGTAGTTTCGAAATTATCTAGTTTCCTTCGAAATACTTCATTTTTCTTAATTTTCCTTCAAAATCTTTGAGTTTCCAAAGAAACTTTTTATTTTTCCTAATTTTTCAGCGAAATATTTATTTCATACTTTTAGTTACAAATATATAAATTCTTGTGTTATACATAAGTATTTCATTTAATGACAACAAAAGTAATATTAAGCTAAATTAGTAATGTTATATGTATAAGTATCAACATAATATAGATATATTAATTTATTACACATAGTTAAATATAAATAGTATATTATTATTTAGTTTCAATAACAACTACATCAATTAATAACTCCAAATACATAATTATGCTATATAAAAATAATGTTAATTGGTTAAATGATACAAAATTAAACTACATATATTTGAATTTAAAAAAAAAAAGAAAAGGTAATATTTAAATTTTTCTATGACTTATATATGTTTCTTTAATTTTATGATTTTTCTATAGCGGTTGCGAAACATTTTCGAAAACTTTCTAATATTTATAAGCTCAAAACATTTGTTGGAAACGAAATTTTAATCCCTGATCACAACTACAAGTTTATGGAATGTACTTATAAATTAAAAAATGACATGGGGTATCAACGTAATTTACCCATAAATGTAAATTAACTAAACAAAAGAAACTAAAAAAGAAAACCAACACCAAAAATAAATAAAAATTGCCATTAAAGAGATATAAGTTAGAATTAATCATATTCGGGATTCCCGTGAGAAAGTTAAGCTCATGTTAAGTTTTATTTTCATTTTCAATTTTCAATTTTCAATGAAAAATATATATATATTTGGCTTTAATAATTGTTTCTAGATTAATCAATAAAATTGTATTTTATATCATTAGATGTCAAATCAATGTATTCTTTTTTTTTTTTTTTATTGAAGTGAAATTGATAATTATATTTTTATTGATTTAGAATTATTAATTATTCCAAATCGATGCATATGAATTTATTATTAATTAATAATTGGAAAAGGAAAATGTGTGCATATAAGTATGTAGGCGGTGGGGGTGGGCGGCGTGATGGCAGGCAATTATGTTGCTGCGTCGGCCCACGTGTATAATTTTTTTACAATCTTTATATACATCGTCGTGTGTATATATTAATAGGGTGTTAGCTGAATTTATAAGCTTTTCAAAATATTTTATAAGATGTTTGAAAATTTATAAGCTCTTAAAAATCGTTTGATAAAATTTTAATTGGAAGAGCTAATAAGAAATTAAAATCAAATATTTTAGATTTTATAAGATCTTTATGAAAAACTTAACTGCACCCAATTTTTTTGAAAATATAACATACTAAAATAAGAAGTTTTAGATTTTATAAGATTTTTAAGAAAAAAGTAATTTCACCCAAGTTTTCTAGAATATCATGAGCTCTTTAATCTTAATATTTAATAAACAAAAGCACACGTATAATTTTGTTAGTATTTCACATTTATTTATCATATAATCGATATTTTTCCCCGCAAAGCAAAATTATCTATTTATATAATTTGATGGTTTTTTCTATCATTATTATAGCATGAAGAGCTTATTATGCCAAACACTCTAACATCTTATTTTAGATTATAATTATTTATATTATAATTTTTAAATTATAATTACTTATATTTGAAATAAATTCCAGAATCTTTTTATAATTTTTTGAAATTGAATTATTATTTGGTCTAAAAATATTTTAATAACCTTTGACGACAAACTATAAGAAATAATTTTTTTAAAAATATATATATATATTAGAAAAAAATTATTTAATATATATAATAAAAATAAATTAAAAAATTACAATTTTATTAGATGGTAGAATTGATCTGAAATATAAATAATTATAATTTAAAAATTAGTTCATTATTGATATAATAATAAAATGTATCTAATACTATTATTGAAAACTAAATTTTATTTCTTATAGTTTGTGGTAAATCTTAAAATATTTTCAAACCAAATAATAATTTAATTTTAAAAACTAATACAAAGATCCTACAAATTATCTAAAATACAAACAATTATAATTTTAAAGCTATTTTATCATATATATGAAACTAAATTATAATTGCCCTAACATTTTTATTCTTTTAAGAAATAATTTGTTTTTTTCTTATAGTTTGCGATCAAAATTGGTCAGAATATTTTTTTGTTACTAATAAATAGGGCCTCTGAAATCAAAAGTAGTCAAAGTCATGTGGCCTAACGGCACTTAACGTCAACCAACGGCATGTGCAACACACGTGACTTCTTGATACCAAAAAAAGCAAAAAGATCGTATTTTATAATATCAAAAGCGACACTTGTCAGAATTATGGTACCAAAAACGATTATAAATAAACACGCAGATCTACACCACCTCAAGATAGATGTGAATAAATGCACATTGAAATGTTGGCAAGTGCTAGAATTGTTGAGTGAGCATAGTGGGTGAGACTAATAAATGCACCATTCAAAAAGTCACAACCACAGCTACATTGGTCAGAATCCAGCCCCCTCTATTAGGCAACTGCATCTCGCAACCACACTGCACATATAATTCTCTCTTATAGCTATCTATTTTCTATGCATTGCAACAAAAAACAATCAATGATACATCGTAGAAAATTCTAAGTTAGATTGGTTGCATAAAGAAATTAGGGTATCGCAAGTACCATAAAGAGCTGCCACGTGTTCAGTATGTATTACACACGATTAAGTTAAACGATCTGATGAAAATGTTAGTATCGACACACCTTTTACTTCTTTCGTGTATATAAATGTAACATTGCTGGTATGGACATTGTGCAGAGGTTGTAGGGAAGAAACGTGGGCAGTTGGTGAAGAGAAATGGCTTCGAAACCAGGGATTCTTACCGAATGGCCGTGGACATGGCTTGGGAACTTTAAGGTATGTACTCTTGTCTTCCTCTTCCTCTTGTTGTTCTATCTCATGCTTCCTTATCTGCATACATTGTTGCAATATATCATAACACACATATCCTGCTTTTCCTATGCACTTGTTTGTACTTTTTCAGAATAATATTGAAATTAGACATTGTCCTAAGAACATTCCCTTTTTCTTGTACTTTCTATGCTTCATATATGCATATGAATCTTCTTCAAATCTACATTTCTTACCTATAGAAGTTCCAAAATGAGCATATGTAGTTGTGTGTCCATTTTCCTCATCCATGATGGAGATCAGAGTCGAAATCATTCAAACTTTTTACTAATAAATTAACTTTTTATGGTGGATAAGTTAAGTTTTTACATCAATTTTTATTTAATCATAATTAAGAATAGTTATTTACCACGACTAAATTCATGCGGCAATAGTAATTTTTTTTTCTAGTGTACTTGTTTATAACCTTGTTTCATATTTTGGGTTATAGTACGTGGTTTTGGCTCCATGGGTCGTCCATTCGACATACTCATACATGATGAAGGATGAAAACGAGAGGGATCTCTCGTACTTCCTTATATTACCTCTCTTGCTATCAAGAATGATCCATAACCAAATATGGATATCGCTTTCTCGCTATCGAACAGCCAAAGGAGATAACAGGATAGTTGATAAGAGCATTGAATTCGAGCAAGTCGATAGAGAAAGAAACTGGTATGCTCCCTCTCCTTTCTCACTTATAACCAAGAAACGTATGGGATATTCATATATGTTCTAAACAATAATTTGCAGGGACGACCAAATTATATTGAATGGGTTTTTCTTCTACCTGGGATCCAGACATATAGAGGCAGCTCATCATCTACCCTGGTGGAGGACCGACGGGGTAATCTGGACATTTTTATTTCATGCTGGTCCGGTCGAGTTCATCTACTACTGGTTGCATAGAGCGTTGCACCACCACTTCCTTTACTCCCGCTACCACTCGCACCACCACTCCTCCATCGTCACTGAGCCCATTACATGTAAGAACAAAGGGCCGGTCAAGTACATTTATTGAACTAATACTAGTAATATTTTGTGACTAATTTATAACCTATTATTCTCCAATGTTTGCAGCTGTAATTCATCCATTTGCTGAGCATATAGCATACTACCTCATCTTCTCACTACCAGTGTTTTTAACTCTCTTGATGGGGAATACTTCCATCCTCTCTATTGCTATTTATCTCACTTTCATTGATTTCATGAACAACATGGGGCACTGCAACTTTGAGCACATTCCCAAGCGCCTCTTCTCCTTATTCCCACCCCTCAAGTACCTCATTTACACGCCTTCGTAAGTATCTTCATCTATATTCTACATATATAATTTCACTTTTTTAGGGTTTCGTCAAAAATCAATTTATTTCAATGTTTATGAAGATCCCATGAATATGGGAAATACGAAATATTGACGGAATTATTTTTTTAGTTTGGGGCTTTTTTCCCATTGGTCAATTTAATGGACCAAAATCGCGAAAAATTATAAGTTACAGGACCTATTTGCTACCTAAAAAGATATAGGACGAAAATTTGGTTCCATGCTGGCAGTAATTTGACCAATGGAAACAAAAGCCCCAAATTAAAACAATTTCCCAGTAATGTTTGCAAACTCCGGTGATTGAAGGACCAAAATCGTAAAAACTTAAAAAATTACTGGACCTATCTGCTAACCTAGAAAGATAAAGGACTATAACGTCAAAAGACAAAAGATACCGGACGAAAAATCCATTTAAGCCTCTTGTATTTATATATGTAGAGTGTATATATTAAAGGAACATATTAATTTCCTCTTCTCAAAATAGCCAGCAGCATGCTTGTGAATACTTCAAGAAAAGGGTCAAAATTGCAGTGGCTCATTAATTCGGACACGGTCGCATCGCATTTATTAGGTAGAAAACAGAAGGTGTAAGCTTGAACTTGTAGAGTGAATTATGATTAATGGATGATAAACTGTAGAAGAAAGGACTGGGAGGATTCTAGTTCTAGTTCAAGCAGGTTCGGCCATACCCCAGTAGATGATATGTGATTGGTTCGATGCATTTAAACTTGGTTCTGGCTAGAATTTACATTAATTGATAATATTTTTGCGATGTAGGTACCACTCGTTGCACCACACGCAGTTCCGGACCAATTACTCACTTTTCATGCCATTCTACGATTATGTCTATGGTACCATGGACAAATCTTCGGACTCATTATACGAAAAATCACTTGTCAGAGAGGCGGAAGCACCTGATGTGGTGCATCTGACTCATCTCACGACGCCAGAATCTATATATCATCTTCGTCTAGGGTTCGCATACTTGGCGTCTGAACCTGAAAATCATAAGTGGTACTTGTGGTTAATGTGGCCCGTCACACTTTGGTCGATGATGGTCACTTGGATCTATGGACGCACATTTACTGTTGAGAGAAATGTCTTCAAACACCTAAAACTGCAGACATGGGCTATTCCAAAATATAGCATTCAAGTAAAGAACCCCACATAGTTGCTATCACTTTATTGCAACACAACAAGTTTTAAGTTTTCTAACATTAGTTTGATGCACTTGCAGTACCAAATGCAATGGCAGAGACAATCTATAAATAGTATGATTGAGGACAGTATCCTAGAAGCCGAGAAAAAGGGCGTCAAAGTCTTGACCCTGGGGCTGTTGAATCAGGCAACTTAAAGCTCTACACTCAGACATTTTGCATCAACAGAGAAATCAGTTACTTAATCTTTATACATGTGATGCAGGATGAGGGTCTCAACGGAAATGGCGAGTTTTTCTTGAGAAAGCACCCTAAGCTCAAAGTGAAGTTGGTCGACGGGAGTAGCTTAGCAGTTGCCGTTGTGCTAAACAGCATTCCGAAAGGAACAAAGCAAGTTCTCCTTGGAGGCAAATTATCAAAGGTTGCCAACTCCATTGCCCTTGCCTTATGCCAAGGCGGAATCCAGGTACGTTAGCAATTCTAACGTCACAGCCAGCAGTTTATAACATCTTGGACAACTTAGCCACTATGTTTGAAGAAATTATAATTATCATGAGATAGAACGGCTGGGGACAATTATGCATAACTCTTTTTCTATGCCGATTTGGCCTTTTACGTACAATTGAAACAGGTACATACAACGTCCGAGGATGAGTATGAGAAACTTAAACCAAAGCTTAGCAACGAGGCAGGAAACAATTTGGTCCTCTCTAAGCACAGTGCACCCAAGGTTGGCATTCTTCTCCCTCTTCTTTACTTGTGATTTTCCCTCATTGATAGAGGAAGTATGTCAATAGAAATTGCTACTTTTGCAGACATGGTTAGTGGGAGATGATCTAAGTGAAGACGAACAGCTAAAGGCATCAAAAGGAACAATTTTCATTCCGTTCTCACGTTTTCCTCCAAAGAAAATGCGCAAAGACTGCGTCTACCTCAGCACACCAGCAATGTTGGCTCCCAAGCATCTTGAAAACGTCGACTCTTGTGAGGTCAGGGATAAAACTTTGTTTCTTTCACTAAAATGAACACCAACAAAAACACTAAAAGAACTCATTATTCAACATCCAAATGCTTTTCTTTTAACTTACCTGCAAACACCACTCTTGTTTTCATCTTTCTCTAATTTCTACACATCCTAAATCCCAAAGTTTCTTTTCGTTGACGATAGAATTGGCTGCCAAGAAGAGTGATGAGTGCATGGCGCATAGCCGGAATTCTGCATGCTATGGAGGATTGGAACGTACACGAGTGTGGAAACATGATGTTTGATATTGAAAAGATCTGGCAAGCTAGCCTTGCACATGGATTCCGTCCCTTGACGAATGTCACTGAATTAAAGCCAAACTAGATTACGTTCTCCACAGCACAGAGTTCACATATTTCGGCATTCTGCGGCTGTCAATGAGGCGATGATAGCATTCGAAAACAAAAGTTGGAAACCTTAATAATATATCATATGCTTCTATAATCTATCTTATATGCTTTAGAATCCACGACTTCTGAATCTCTTCTACTTCTTGTAACCAAGTGATGTCTGTTCACTGGGCAAACTTCATATCCAGTTTGATGGTCATGAAGCACATTAATCATAATGGACTACTATAGTTATATTCTATATCATTTAGAAGGTCTTACAAGTTCAATCTCCGGTCTTGTGTTCTTTGTATCCCATGCATAAATACCTTCAACAAATCTATGTGTTTTCTTGAACAATTTCGGGGATAAATACGATTTTGATCCCTATACATAACCACTTATGCAGTTTTGGTAACCCAAATTAAAGTCAGAACTAATGTGTATATATAGATATAGTCGAGCATCATTGCACCGAAAGCAAACAAGAATAAGATTCCAGCAACTAGTCATATCAAAGGACACTTCAGCACGAGGCAATCACCACAGGGGGCCAAACAATCAAACAACAACGCTTCAAATCAATGTTTTCAAAATCGGATTGGGGATCGAACCGGTCAAGTTACTGGGTCATCGGATCACTGGTCCGACCGGTTGGACCGGATTGAAAAAACCGGTTAACCCGAACTCTAATATATATATATATGTATGTATATATATACACACATAATATACTAATCATTATGTATCAATTAATTAAACAAAAATATGAGAAAAATATGAGAAAAATAAGGAAAAGCTCAAGTCAAGTTTATTATCCCACATTGAAAAAGAATAAGTAAAATTTGAACATTTTAGCCTATAAATAAGGAATAACTTAAGTTTAAAAAAAAACTCAAGTCAAGTTTATTATCCCACATGGGAAAATAATAAGTAAAGTTTTACACACTTTTGTCTATAAATAAGTTATAGCTTAAGTTTAAGAAAAAACTCGAGTCAACTTTACTATTCCACATGGAAAAAGAATAAGCAAAGTTTGAACACTTTAGTCTATAAATAAGTTATAACTTAAGTCTAAAAAAACACTCAAGTCAAGTTTACTATCCCACATGGAAAAAGAATAAGTAAAGTTTGAACACTTTAGCCTATAAATAAGGAATAACTTATGTCGAACTTATTATCCCATATTGGGAAAGAATAAACCAATTTTAATACTTTAGCCTATAAATAAGGAATAGTTTAAATCAAGCTTATTGTCTCACGTCGGAAAACTATAAGCAAAGTTTAAGTACTTGAGGCTATAAGTATAGAAAAGTTTAAGTCTAAAACATATTCACATATCACTTTATTTTTTAATTTTTTTTAAAGTGAGGTTAAAACCGATTTTGACCAAGTCACCGGGTCACCGGTTTTGACCGATTTTGCCGGGTCTTGACCGGTTCACACTGGTTTTGACCTCATCGGGTTTGAGGTTATGAACCGGCCCGAGCACATGGCCGGTTCCCAGTTGAACCAATTGAATTGGCCGATCTGGTCCGGTTTTCAAAACATGGCTTCAAAGCAACGAAGCTTAAAACATCGTTGTTTCATGTGAACATGGAAAAAAAAAAAAAAAAACACCAAAGCATTGAACAAAAAATGATACTGTAGCAACCTTCCTCTATATTTTGAGTATAAATATATATATATTATCTTATTTTATCTTATATATATTTTAGGTAATTTTTAACTTCATAAAAAATAAATAATTTAAAATTATAAACATATATAGAATGTGACACACTTACTAGTATACTTAAATTGTGAGTAGTTATCATATAAAAGTCGGGAAGGTTATTATAATAAATAATACAAAAATACATTAAAAACCACCTCATGCTTTATTAATATTATATATAAGTTCTATGTACTGCCCAATTCATTATCTTAAATTGCAGCAGCTACACCCATTGTGGCGCATTGCTTGGAGTTTCCAGTTTGTATACTTTCTTTTTTATCATTTATTGAAACTTACCTTTCCCGAAGAAAAAAGGACTATCCCTTTAATTAATTGGTTTGTCAGTACATTTCTATCTATGCATATCTAAAGTTAATTTATTTGATCAGTTTGATCAGTTATTTATTTTATTTTTCTCTTTATTTAATTAAATAAATATAACCAAAAAATGATATTATTCATAGGCATTGAAAGTGCTTTAACCGCTAGTTTATGGAGAATTCATTAAATGACCATGTTTTCACTGTCTTGTAAATTGAAAATCATAATATATTATTTAAAATGATAACCATCCTATGGGTTCATCTCTTTTCTAGGTGGATAAAGAGGTGGACAAGTTATTTTTTGTCTATTCTTTCATGTAGGCTATTTTCCATATTTAATTCACAATAATCATATAGTATTAATGATGAATGATTATGGAGTATATTTCAAGACAAGTTTTAAGATAATTTAATTTATATTTAATTTTTTATCTCTTCAATATTGACTCATTGTTTACTTAACAATAATTAGCTAAAATATTGAATTTTTTAAATTTCAATGTCAATTTGTTTTTTGCAACATATATGAATATATTTTGTTTCGATAACAATTAACAGATACCCTATAATATTCAAATTATACTTTTTCTATTCATCCTTTGACTAATTGTTTTATCCGATTTTTTTATGATTTCATGCCACAAATTGTTAGCATTCAAAAATTTGATGTATTTTAAATAATATGATATATTTGATGTATATTAAATAATATAATATAATTTCATTGATGCATCAATTAAACAAATCATTAAAATGTGGTCAACGTTACTGAATTTTTGGCCTTAAAATTTAAGCAAATTAAAAAGCATTTAATTTTCCTTAGCTAAATATAATCAATCAATGATTGATTCATTGACTTTCAATAATTAAGCTAAGATTGACTTTCAAAAATTAATCTAATTATCTAAATAGCCTTCTAAAAAGTTGGTTGATTTATCTTTCAATAAGTCAAAATCAATTGATATGATTCCATTTTATAAATTATTAGCCTTTATAAAAATGATGTATTTTAAAACTTATTGATTGGACTTAACAAATCCATTAAGCAATTAATCAAACGGTGGTCAACATATTTCTAAAAAGGATTTGATTTTCTTAAGCTAAAGCACTGAATCATATAATTGAATATAACTATATCAAGATCATATAATAGTCAACAGATTATACTCACGTACATAATCATCCCCTCTCTTTGTTCATGCCACTTTTATTCTTCAAATTTCCAGAATTTAAACAACTATAATTCCAAGTAAGCTTCACAATTTATTCTCTTTACAAATATTTTGTATTCTGTAAATATAATATCTATTTGTTATGTTTATGCTATGATTTTTACACTACATTGTTTTTTGTTTTTGTTTTTGAAAGGGGAATCACAAAATATTAGATCAAATGAATACCATCAAGTCCTCATCGTTATTTAAACCGGATAATAATGTTTGCATGTAATTTTATATTACTTTTATGTAATATTTTGTGTTGTATTTAAATCGAAGTAAACATGGCCACCGGTGTCCTAAATGATACTCTTTTCTTTTTTGGTCTTTATTGTGTTAATCGAGAAAGATGTGAGTTGTGATCCAATCATCTGATCTGGTGTAATTATGATTTGATTATACGAGATATTCTGAAAAAATTTAAAATTATCACTATGAAACATAATTTAAAATTTTCAGTCCAAATACAGTTTTAGTGAATTTTGAGTTCAAGTATCTCCATCAAAAACAATTTTGGAATTAATATGAAGTAAGAAATTTTGTGAAGTATTAGATATCTTTTTAAAATAATTAGTATAATTTTGCAATTTTTTATATGTGTTGTAATATAAATAGTTGATGGATGAACTTTCGTTCAAACGAGTTGAACATTTTTGTTATCATGATTTTGAATCTCTAACTCTATAAATCCAAATATAATTTCCAGTGAATTTTGAGTTCAATTATCTTCATAAATAGATCAATACACTGGAAAAGTGTGAAGTTTGACGTATACTCACTAAAATAACCCTTTTCTTTTTTCGTTAATCCTTTTTGTTTCTAAATAGTCTTTGGATTTTATTTAATGAACTATGATATTTTATCAATTGCGTTACTAAAAAACTTATGTTTTATAATTAATAAATAATTTTCATTGATTGAGCTATGTAATTAGATAATGTATAACTAAGTTATGTCACTATGGTTATCACTTCTCTAAATAAAATAATAACGTGATGTATTTTTTTAAATTATACTATAAGTAATATTATTTATTAAATAAATATTTAAATTGCTTTGTTTGAAACTTAACTTTTTATAGATAATGCACTTATACAAACTTATATGATACAGTTGTATTATTTTGATGTATTTAACAAATTTTTAAACTTTGATTCTGCACTATTACTTTTATTCATTTATTAGTTAGATTTTTTATTTTTATATTAATGTATTTAATATCAATGAAATTTCTTATATCATTCAATTTTTTTAATTTATTTTGTATCATTACTAAAAAAACATTCCCCAATATATGAATGTTACAAAAAAATTAAAGTATATTTACAATTGTTACATTCATATAATAGCTAACACAATAATTTTCTAGCAATTTCAATTGTCAATAAAAGGTAATACAATTAATGTTTAATATCTTATTATTAATTAAAATAACTTTAATAACGAATATTCAATATCAAATAATTTTTATTGGAAAACTATATGTCCGTGCAACGCACGAGTTAATAACTAGTTGAAAATGAAAATAAAACCAAACAAGGACTATATTAAGGCTTAGACAATAAAAATAGGACCGTGAATTTTAATGAGAACACTGCAAACTAAATGCCCGTGACAATATGAAAAATTGACATATGTTTTTGGTAAGTTATAGCCACCTCTCCTGAGGTAGGCGTAATTATGAGTACTATCTCGTTGTTCAAAAATTTATAAATATCCTCCTCATATTAATATTCATCTAAAATGAGCCCATTCCGTTAGTCTCCGTAAAGTTTTCATCCAAAATTTTGTGGTGAACTGATAAAAATGCCATTTTGGATTATAAATTATAATTTTATATAATTTTTAGAATTTTCTAAAATATTTTTATGGTTAGTATGTACTTTGGACTATTTACTTTACTCACACTTATATTCTTTACATTTTTTCAAATATATATATTTTTTAAATATAATCAACAAAGGTAATATAGTAATTTCTACTTTACCTTTCAGGGGCTACATAATTATTTTTTATTTGAGGAGGATATTTTTAAATTCCCAAACAATGAAGAGTTACTCGAAATTGTGCAAAACCTCAGGTAAAGTAGCTGTAATTTTTTTTTTTCTTGAGGTGGGGTGGGGGGGAGGGCAGCGAGGGGCGGTACCTACCCTAAATTTTCATTGCCTGTTATAGCTAACCAACAAAAAGTAACGATCTACACTTGATTAAAAATTGAATTGAATGTTTTATTTCAAATCATATCATACCAAATTATTTCATTTATATATACACCCCACGCGTATAAAGTTTTGATAATCTTTATACATATTATGACGTGTATACATTGAATAAAATATAAAATAGAATAGAATTTATAATAAAAAAAAATTGAATCTAAATAAATGCACATAAAACTGTTGCGCAAGCGCTACAATTACAAATGGTGAAACTAATTAATGCCCCATTTAAAAAGTCACCACAGCAGCTGTATTAAGCCTCTAGAGGCAGCTGCATGAGAAATAAATCTACCACCACACTTATTATTCTCTTTTAGCTATCTAGTTTCCACATGTGGCAACAAAATAATCCAATAATTCGTCTTAAAAAATTCTACATTAGATTGCTACGTTAAGAAATTAGGCTATGTTCAAGTATCATAAAAAGCTGCAACGTACGTATCAGACATGTATTAATTACACGCGATTACATTAAATGATATGATGAAAATGTTAGCATACATGCACCTCCAATTTGCAAAAATCTTATCTAGGTTACTTAGGACCAACTCGATCACGGAACCAATGTTTTATTGTAATCATTTTCTTTGAACTGTACACCAATTATATAACAATTGTATTATACTTGCATTGTAGTTGGTCTAAGTTCAGTAAGACCCTGGGTCGTCCATTCAACATACTCATACATGGTGAAGGATGAAAATGAGAGGAATCTCTTGTACTTCCTCGTATTACCTATCTTGCTATCAAGAAAGGTCTATAACCAAATACGGTTATCGCTTTCTGGCTATCGAACAGCCAAAAAAAATAACAGGATAGTTGATAAGAGCATTGAGTTCGAGCAAGTCGATAGAGAAAGAAACTGGTATGCTCCCTCCCCTTTCTCAACTAACCTCTAACTTATAACAAAAAAAATAAAAATAAAAAAAGAAAAAAGAAACGACATTATGGAAAATTCAGATATGATCTAAACAAGTATGAAACTATAATTTGCAGGGACGACCAAATTATATTGAGTGGGATTTTGTTGTACGTGGTATCCAGACATATGGATGCAGCTCATCATCTGCCCTGGTGGAGGACCGACGGGGTAATTTGGACATTCTTATTTCATGTGGGTCCAGTTGAGTTCATCTACTACTGGCTGCATAGAGTGTTGCACCACCACTTCCTTTACTCCCGCTACCACTCGCACCACCACTCCTCCATCGTCACTGAGCCCATTACATTTAAGAACAAAGCGCCGGTCAATTACATTCTATTCACGGTGACACTAATTAACACGCACAAATACCTTGCTAAACGTTTGAACAGAAACTCATTGTCTCCTACGTCTAGGGGTTGCATTGCCTTTTTCTAAGAATGAAGACTTTAAACATTTCTTGAACTAATACTACTCATATTTTGTGGCTAATCAAACCTATGACTCTCCAGTGTTTGCAGCTGTAATTCATCCATTTACTGAGCATATAGCATACTACCTCATCTTCATCTATATTACATAATTCACTTTTTCAGGGTTCGGTTAAAAATTCTATTTATTTCCTGAAATTCTTAGCACAAATATTTTTATTGGCTGTCCGGATCTTTTATTGCAAATTTATTGCATCTTGATATGCATATATATGGATGTATACTATGTGTATAAGATGTTTCTAAAGATCCCATGCATGAACATGGGAAATAAGAAAGAGAGATGCATACCTATCAAAGTTCAGATTGAATTTTCTATTTTAAATTTTGTTGCATCTTTTATTCCAATTAATATATACACATCGTGTGTACATAGATTACATCTTTTATTTATTTTCTTTAAGAAAATATTTTATACATGTGTTATGTATATATTAAACGAACATATTAGTTTTTCTGACTCCAAATAGCAAGCATGCTTGTGAATACACTTCAAGAAAAGGGTCCAAATGCAATGGCCCATCAGTTCAGACATACGTAACTAACAATTAACTAACAATAGCTATGATATATAAACCAACTCTAGCTAGGCTATTCAGTAGAAAACAGAAGGTGTAAGCTTGAACTTGCAGAGTGAATTCTAATTACTGGATGATAAAAGTAAACTGTAGAAGCAAGGACTGGGAGGATTCTAGTTCAACCATTTTCTAGTTCAAGGAGAGTGATAAATCATATAACAGTTGCAAATGCATGTGCGATTGGTTGGATGCATTTAAACTTGGTTCTACTAGAATTTATATTAACTGATAGCATTTCTTGCGATGTAGGTACCACTCGCTGCATCACACGCAGTTCAGGACCAATTACTCAGTTTTCATGCCATTTTATGATTATGTCTATGGTACCATGGACAAATCTTCTGACACATTATACAAAAAATCACTTGTCAGAGAGGCGGAAGCACCTGATATGGTGCATCTGACTCATCCACGACGCCAGAATCTATATATCATCTCCGTCTAGGGTTCGCATACTTGACGTCTGAACCTCAAAAATATAAGTGGTACTTGTGGTTAATGTGACCCATCACTCTTTGGGGTCGATGATGGTCACTTGGATCCATGGACGCACGTTTACTGTTGAGAGAAATGTCTTCAAACACCTAAAACTGCAGACATGGGCTACTCCGAAATATACCATTCAAGTAAAGAACACATAGTTGTTGTCACTTTACTGCAACACAACAAGTATTAAGTTTTCTGACAATAGTTTCATGCACTTGCAGTACCAAATGCAATGGCAGACAGAATCTATAAATAGTATGATTGAGGACAGTATACTAGAAGCCGAGGAAAAGGGCGTCAAAGTCTTGTCCCTGGGGTTGTTGAATCAGGCAAGTAACAGTTCTACACTCGGACATTTTGCATCAACACAGAAGTCAGTTACTTAATCTTTATCCATGTGATGCAGGACAAGGGAGTCAATGGAAATGGCGACTTTTTCTTGAGAAAGCACCCTAACCTCACAGTGAAGTTGGTCGATGGGAGTAGCTTAGCAGTTGCGGTTGTGCTAAATAGCATTCCGAAAGGAACAACTCAGGTTCTCCTTCGAGGCAAATTATCAAAGGTTGCCAACTCCATTGCCCTTGCCTTATGCCAAGGGGGAATCCAGGTACATTAGCAATTCCAACGTCACAGTAGGCCTATCAATGGGTAGGACAAGGTCCCATCCAAGCCCATATCCTAAAATTATGCAATGCAATAATTATTGTATAGGCCCAGACCCAATGTGTCTGAGACCCGACGGGCCCAAGACCCAAATATATACCTGGATTATGGTTGAAAAATTATCTTGGACAACTTAGCCACTATGGTTGAAAAATTATCATGAGACAGAACGGTTGGGGACAATTATGCAAACTTTTCCCCAACTGTGCCGTATTATGTTTCAAAGAAGTAATCTTAGCAATGTTATCAGAATTGAGCATTGCCGTATATTTTTCCTTGTTGTAACACATAATACTTTGCCACATATGATAAGGTATTAATGTATAATAAGATTGTGAAGTTATGTAGCACTTAGGAATCATGGATCAGTAGTAGAAAGGCTGAACTTGGAGACTCCTAGTCTAACTAGAATACCTAATTTCTTGCACAAACGCATTATTGATAGTAAAGTTTGTCAGGATGCATAACTCTTTTTCTATGCCGATTTGGCCTTTTACATACATGCTCCTTGCAAATTGAAGCAAAGCTTAGCAACGAGGCGGCAAACAATTTGGTCCTCTCTAAGCACAGTGCACCCAAGGCGGCATTCTTCTCCCTCTTCTCTACTTGTGATTTTCCCTCATTGATAGAGGAAGTATGTTAACAGACATTGCTACTTTTGCAGACATGGTTAGTGGGAGATGATCTATGTGAAGACGAACAGCTAAAGGCATCAAAAGGAACAATATTCATTCCGTTCTCACATTTTCCTCCAAAGAAAACGCGCAAAGACTGTGTCTACCTCAGCACACCAGCAATGTTGGCTCCCAAGCATCTTGAAAACGTCGACTCTTGTGAGGTCAGGGATAAAACTTTGTTTCTTTTGGTAAAATGAACACCAAGAAAAACACTAAAAGAACTTAATTCAACATCCAAATGACTTGCAAACACCGCTCTTGTTTTCTTTCTCTAATTTTTGTATATCCTAAATCCCAATGTTTATTTTCGTTGACGGTAGAATTGGCTGCCAAGAAGAGTGATAAGTGCATGGCGCATAGCCGGAATTCTGCATGCTATGGAGGAATGGAACGTGCACGAGTGTGGAAACCTGATGTTTGATATTGAAAAGATCTGGCAAGCCAATCTTGCACATGGCTTCCGTCCCTTGACGAACATCACTGAATTAAAGCCAAACTAGATTAACTTTTCCACAGCACAGAGTTCACATATTTCCACATTCTGCAGCTGTCAACGAGGCAATGACAGCATTCGAGAACAAAGTTAGGAACCTTAATAATATAGCCTATGCTTCAAGAATCTATCTTATATACTTTAGAATCCACGACTTCTGAAGCTCTTCACTTCGTGTAACCAAGTGATGTCTGTTCACTGGGCAAACTTCATATCCAGTTCTAATGGTCATGAAGCACAATAATCATAATGTACTACTATAGTTATATTCTATATCATTTAGAAGGTCACATTTTACATGCTTTCTTGAACAATTTCAATTCTATATCATGCTTCAATATTTTTTTAATGTACCAAAAATAACTAAACTTTTTTAAAACTTATTATATAAGTACTCGAACCAACCCTCCCAAGATAATTATACATTTATTTATGACATTACCAACAACCAAAACCAAGTATTCACAAACGTACTTTGATCATTGACGTTATAGTTTAGGATAAATTATATCGAAATCCATTGAGGTTAGGTTTAACTTCACAACCATTCCACGCATTTTGCAAAATTAGATGTACATCTCTGAAATTGTAGTTATGATCTATATCAACAGCCCCTCAGAGGCTGAAACTTACATCAACATCCCCTAATTATCACAGTTTCAAGATTGACATTATTCCTCCCATACTTAATATCAGCTTTAACATCAGCATATGAGTCAGGAATAGCATTTAAAAGCATAATAGGAGAATAATCACCAATATTCTTATCACCAGTCAAGTTTATATCTTGAATCAGTTTGGTAAACTCATCAATATTTTCATCAATGTTTTAGCAGCATCAAGTTTATATCTAAAGAAATTTTCATGCAAGAAAAGTTTACCGGACAAAGATGTTTCAGTATAAAGCTCTTCCAGTTTATCCCATAATTCCTTAGCAGAATTCAATTTACCGACTTTCCTAATCACAGAGTCAAGTAAGTTCAGAATGATAGAGGAATAAACATACTCATCATTTTTCAGTATTTTTTCTTCAGAAACAGTTTCAACATACTTTCCATCTACAGCCTTAAACACTTTCTGTTGAATCAATATACCTTTCTTCTTTTGTTGCCATATAGTAAAATCGGTTTTTCCATCAAAAGGCAAGAGAGTATAACCAGTCATATTGAACCAGATAGCAGTAAGCAGATATACAAATTATAGCAATATCAATCACCAGTATGCTAATAATGAAAATTGCATAAAGTAACACAGGGTGCTTAAGTAACCCCTCGAGCCAGATACCCGACGGCCTCTAGGGTCCAACCAGGGGAGAAGGTTAGCAAGGATCCGTTAGAGGTCTGAAAATGATAAGAGAGTGAAGGAAAGGATATTACCGTAGAAACGAGCGACCCTTGGGCAGAACCCACGCTCTGATACCACTATTAGGAACACAACACCAGGATACAGATCTCGAATTTTCAACCTTTCCAACTATACAGCGAATAGACGGGTTCAAGAACCCTTAATCCAGACCAACAACTTAAAATAAACAGAAACAGGAACAGATCATAAATATGTATATAAAACCTTGAGATCAAACGTTAGGATCAAAGAGTGAATCGAAAGCTCAGGGAGCCTGTTCCTGGCACGACCCAAGACCCACCAAGGCCAGAGGCCGGCAACCCAGTCTCACGGTTGCAAGGCTCGAACACAATAGCCACACAGGCTTTCAGACACAGAACCACAAAGGTTCGGCCACAAAGGCTTTAGACACAGAACCACAGAGGTTCGACCACAAAGGCTGTTAGGGTTTACCACGAAGGGTCAAATCACAGAAGAAGATCAGTTTCGAAGAATAGAGAAGAAGGGGATTCAGACTTGGTATTTGATAAGGAGGGACACCAGAGCTTTTATAATGAGCAGCCATTAACGCAAGCGAAGGAGAACGATGAGACATTTCAGAGAAAGAGGTGTTGGTTGGAGAGAACAAGGCTGGGATGGCACAGATTGAAAAGAAGACCTCCTTAGGGTTTCGGCTATTTAAGTAGAGGCGAGTCAAGGGTTACAAACCAGGTAAGGCTTAGGGATGGACCGGGTCAGCAAGTGGACCAAAAGACAAGTGTGGGCTTGAGAGGAGCCTGCCATCCAGATGAGACCAAGTTGGGCCAATTGGGTTTGGGCCATAATTTCACACCGACACCAATATTTTAATAATTATTTGAATTATATATTTATAAATGAACAAACACATTAAGTCCGTAATCTAATTAAATCTAATTAAATTTTTTTATCTCCTATGATTACTTAATTTCTAAGTAAATAATTAATAGAATAAGATTTATATATTATTTCAAAAATGAGGGATGCTAATTTTTTGTTGGAAATAAAATTTAGTTATAACTTAATTATAAAAGTAAATAGTTTGTTATTTTTGTTATTTACGCAATTCTTCGATTTTTATTCTTGGCCTAAATTTTTAATATACTGATTTTACTATTTGAATTTAAGAAAAAAAAGTAATTTATATTTTTGTATTTTTTATTATTTTAATATAATTTTAGTAACTAATTTTTATTATAACATAATTATGACATCACTGATTCGACCACGGTTCACTCGGCGGTTGAACCAATGACCTTTGACCCACTCAATTTTTCGGTTCGATCAACGGTCCAGATTTTAAAACATTAATGCCAGTTGTACGCCAACTAACCTACCCAACTAACAAAGACGTATTTACATGAGAAACGTCATAAAGGAAAAACACGACTACACCATCAGCAAAGAAACCAAATATGTAATCGCAGTATTCTCATCAGTTCTCTTTGTCGCTAATTTTTTCTTTTTGGGTGAATTACACTGACCTTCCATGAGGTTCGCCGTAATTATGGATATTCCCTTGCTTTTTTAAAAATTACAAATACTCTCCTGAGGTTTGTAATGTTTAACCAAAGACCTAAAATTGTCCATTTTACCCTTGATTTTTTTTAAATTGTGAAAAAATCAACCGAGGCAAATTATATTATTGCTCGCTCCTCTGTGTAAAAAAATATAAGAAATGTCTCCCTGTGTATTTTAGTTCAAGGAAAATCAAAAATCTTTAAAAATTAATAAATAATAATCAGTTTGTGATGCGAGCAGAAAGAGCTCGTTCTTGGGCTTGAACGGGGTGGCCTCGAACTTTTTGCAAGCTATGAAATAGGAACTCCAAAAAAAAAAAAAAAAAAAAGCGTTAGCACTCCGACGTTCAAGTCAGTAAGCAGTTATGAAAAAATAAACGTAACTGAAATGAAAGAGAAGTGAATTCTCGTGACTAAAGAGTATGAAATAAGCAAAGTGTGAATGTGAGGGCATGAAAAATCATGTATTAGAGTGATAGAAAATATTACTTGAGCCAGCCATATGAGCTGGTATTTATAGAAGAGTCATGGTTGGAAAGACTCCTAGTTGCTTTGGGACTCTAGAAGGGCTTCGTGCTGGCCTTCTCAGACTTCAACAGCCCCTAGACTCCTTGAAAGTAGGGGGTCTGTTGAATGGGTCTTCCGTGGATAACGATAGAGGGTAGACCCGGTCAACCTTTATCCTTCCTTGGTGGGTCTGGCCTCCTTGCTGGGTGTCTCACCTTAGGCTCGGGCCTCCGCTCTGGGCCCTCTTGATGTGTCTTCCTCTCCAGGTTGAACCAGACTTTCTCCTTATTGGGGCAGGCCTGGTCAATGCTTCCTTGGGCATGGGCTGGCGTCCTGAGTGGGCTTCCTCTTGTATATAGGCAGGCCTTTGTGTAGGGCCTTCCCTTTTAGACTCCTACTAATGTCTTTTGGGCTTCTGGGTCTTGATTTTGGGCTGGTCTTTTTAGCATGTATCAGTTTGAATAAGGAAACTTTGGTCAGTTCACCCATAAAAATAAATAAAAATGAGCTCTTTGTTAAACGGTTACAAAGTTTAGGGGGTATTTGTAATTTTTTTTAAAAATGAGGGAGTATCCATAATTAAGTCAAACCTTAGGGGAGGCCATTGTAATTCACCCCTTTCTTTTACTACAGTGTTTAAGTAGGCAAACAAAAATAGTGTTGGTTGCATCTAATATTTGATACTAGTATTAGACACACTTGATGTGCATGCAAAGTACAAAAAATAATATTAATTAGGTACTTGATTATATATATTTAAAAGAAAAAAGTAGTAATGAATATCTCTATATTTTTAAAATTGCATCTATTAATTTTTTGGATTAAAAATTAAAAAAAAAGGTAAAACTGTCACAATGTGATACTAAATTGATTACCAAGTATACTTTTTTTTCTTTTTGAATGAGATTCGGTTTTAGTACTATATCATCTATTATGTTCAAACTCGAAACTAGTTCAAGAAAATTTTTTTTTAAATGAAGAAATATATTAAAATAAAAAAAATAAGACACTATTATGAAAAGTATACTATATGCCCATATATCCTTGGTACTCAAATCCATAACCGTTTAGTTGTAAGATCTCCACCTCATCACTCAAGTAAGGCTTCATCGGCATGACCAAATATAAATTGGCAACATGCTTTATTTTTTATTTTTTTATTTTCTCATCTATAAGTAGTAATTTTGGCACACCCTATATGTGTGCAAATTCTCTAAATACTTTTTAGAATAAAATATTTATAAAATTTTATTATATAATAACATATATACAAAATAATAAATTAATATTAAATTTATAATAAATTTATGATAAAAAAGATGAATCAAAATAAGTAAAAGAAATAACTATAAAAAGATGGGGGGAGGGGGGGGGAAGTTAATTGAAAAAAAAATTATAAAAAAAGAGCAAAAATGGGAGAGACACCAAAGAGGTGCTCTCCCTAATATATAGTATAGATATAGATATAGATTGCAACACCTACACCAATATATTCATAAAGAGACCCCAGAGTAACTATCTTGGTTGGTAAAATATGTGGACTAAAATACCATCAAATATGTTTTTCTTCCAACACAAAGAAAAGGACTATCCCTTTAATTATTTGGTTTTATTAGTAATTTTTTATTTATACACATCTAAAGATAATTTATTTTATCAATTTGATCAGTTATTTCATTTTATTTTTTTCTCTTTATTAAATAAATATAATAAAAGAATAATATTGTTTAGAGACATCGAGAGTGCTTCAACCGCTAATTTTACTGAGAATTCATTTAAACGACCATGTTCTCACTGTCTTGTAAATTGAAAATTGAGAATGAAAATAACACCAAAAGAGGAGAAATTATTTAAATAATATTAAAAAATAAAAAATTATCAAAATAGTGCACTTTGAAATTTTTTGAAAAATTAAGCGAAACCGAGATTTGAAATCCCGATTTCTGACAATTTATTAGAAAAAAAAGTAAAAAATTGTTGAAAAGTCAGTGTTGTCAGAACCACTGTGAAACTGGAATTTCAAATCCCGCTTACTAACAATTCAAAAAAAAAAGAAGTTAAAGGAACAAGTAAAAAATCGTTGAGAAGTCAGTGGCTCGAAAAATGTTTCTCAGCCACTGACATCAGTGGTTTACCTTTTATATATGGCAGGTTTTCATTTATTTTTTATTTTTTTGTTTTGTGTTTTATATGTGAATAAGTTTTAGTTGTTATCATTAAAAAGTAACCTTTTAATTCTTATCCAATATATATTAATATTTTATTCATATTATGTATAAAAAATTGATAAAAATAATATTATATGTGTTTATTAATATTGTGTATAAAGAATTGACCACAATCATACTGTGTGACTTTTTCTCGAAATAACGACATCATTCAAATTTTTATTATTACAATGTATTTTTATATAAAAACATAAATTTTTAAAAAAAATTGGTTGATGTTTGTTACTTCAAGTAAAATCACGCAATATAATTATTGTCAATTTTTTGTACACAAGATTAATAAACACGCAATATTTTTTTGTCAATTCTTTGTATACAATATTAATAAAAATATTATATTTATTATTAAACAAAAATTACTTTTATTAAAAATACATTCTAATAATAATAATAATTAATTTTGTAAAAAAATATTGGATAGTTTTGTTACTTTGAATAAAGTTACACAATATGATCGTTGTCAATTTTTAATACACATATTAATATAATATTAACTTTAATATTAATTAATAAAAAAACCGGTGTTTGTAACACCGGTTTCAAATTATTAAAACCACAATCATATTGTGTGACTTTTCTGGAAATAATGACACCATTCAAATTTTTATTATTAGAATGTATTTTTATATAATTAAAAACATAAATTTTTTAAAAAAATTGGTTGGTGTATGTTACTTCAAGTAAAGTCACGCAATATAATTCTTGTTAATTTTTTGTACACAATATTAATAAACACGTAATATAATTTGTCAATTCTTTGTATACAATATTAATAAAAATATTACATTAATTATAAAATAAAAATGTTTTTTTATTTAAAATACATTCTAATAATAATTTTTTTTTTTAAAAATGGATAGTTTTGTTACTTCGAGTAAAGTTGTACAATATGATTGCTGTCAATTTTTATTACGCAATATTAATATAAATATTAAATGTAATATTAATTGATAAAAAAATATTAAAATTGGTGTTTATGGCACCGGTTTCTGACTAGGCAGAAATCGGTGTTACAAACACCAGTCCGGTCACACAAAGCTGCAATCGCAACCAGTTGTAAGATGCTTTAATTTTTTTTTATTTTTTTGCCGCTATTTCATTAAGAGGTTTTGCCTAAATTCTAAAACCTTTTCAAACAAATTTAATAAAAGTTTGACATATTTTTTGGTTAAAGTATAGCTACATCTCCGAGATTTGATAATTACATATACTCTTTGTAATTTGAAAAATTATAAATATCCCTATTATTTTAACGCCCATTAAGCAACAAGCGCATTTCGTTAGCCTTCGTTAAGTCTCATGCTTGGTGAAATGATCAAAATGCCCTTTGGATTATAAATTATGATTTTTATATTTTTCAAAATTTCTAAATTATTTTTTATGGACTAATATGCCCTTGGATTATTTACTTTATTAACGCTTAGATTTTTTTTATATTTTTTCAAATACTTTTTTAAATAACATAATCAATAAGAGTAAAGTAGTAATTTTTACCTCACCGATATTCTTATTTGAGGGGGTTATATGTAAATTCTCAAAAAAATAAAATACTCGTAATTATGACAAACTTAGAAAAATTATTGTAATTTTTCTTGTCTTTCTTGGGGGAGGGGGCAACACAGATCGACACGTCCTCATATGAGGTCATGCAATTCTGCAGCACCTTAATTGGTACCTACCCTAAATCGTTATGGGTTGTTATAGCTAACCTACAAAAAATAGTGAACTACACTTAATTCAAAATTGAAATGATTTTTTTATATTTCAAAACGTATCATACCTAATTATTTTATTTATATATACACTATATGTACAAACTTTCGATGATCTTTATATAATTTATGGCCAATATATATTATATGAAATATAAAATAAAATATTATTTGTAATAAAAAAAATTCAATCTAAATAAATGCACATAAAACTTTTGGCAATTAAGTGCTACAAGTATTCAAATGGTGAAAATTATAATTGAAACCAATATAAAATAGAATAGGATATTATCATTTCGTTAACTTCGGTTAGACTTTCATCTAATTTTTGTAAGTGAATGGCAAAATTGGCATTTTGAATTTTGAAATTATACTTTTTAGAATTTTTAATTTACTCACGCATAGAATTTTTTATATTTTTTCAAACACCTTTTTTTTTTTTGTTAAAAGGAATAGTCAGCAAGGGTAAAATAGTAAATTTTTCACCTTACTGTCTAGGGACAACATAATTTTTTTTTATTTAAGTAGGATTTTTGTAAATCTATACTATTATAAAGTGAAGAGGGTTTATAGACTCAAAGTGGTAGTTTTGATACCACTACACCAAATTATTATAATACCAAAAATGCCCTTCAACTTTCCTATTCTTATTGAATTAACTACTCAATCAAGGTTTTTTTAAAAAAACTTAATTTCATGCAATTAATATACTCAAAAAATTAAATTTACTCTCATTTTGTTTAAGCTTATTATTGATTGAAATTTTCAATTTTTAATTTAATTTGAGTAAAATATTTATTGATAATTAACGCATTTAGAAAAAATTATCAGATAATTTTTATATGTGAGATTATAAGACAATAAGAAGTTTTAATATACAAGAATAAATTATGAATTTTAATAAAATAAAAATATTATTAAAAAATATGCGCGCAGATATTGCGTGATTTTAATTTCCAAAAAGTCAGGAGGTATTCATAACCTCCAAACATGAGGGCGAGCAATTCGGTTGCACCTGTATTGGCACCTACCCTAAATCGTTACAGACTATTATAGCAGTCCTACAAAAAGTAATGATCTAGACTTAATTCAAAATTGGATTGAATTTTTTATTTCAAAAAAATTAAAAAGAACTAAAATTACGAAAATTAAAAAAATGAAGTATCAAAATGCTATCCTAGAAAGTTAAAAGACGAAAACACCAAATAATCTAAGCTACAGGACCAAAAATGCATTTAAGCCTAAATGAAATATAACATATATAGAATAGGATATGTAATTAAAAAAAAAAAAATCAATCTAAATGGATGCACATAAAACTTTTGGCAAGTGGTACAATTATTCAAATGGTGAAACTAATAAATTCACCACTTGAAAAGTCAGCACATGCTATACTAATTAAGCCTCTAGAGACAGCTGCATCATAAATAAATCTACCACCACAAACATATATTATTGTAATTTAGTTATCTAGTTTCTACATGTTGCAACAAAATAATCCAATAATTGGTCGTATATTTTTTAATAATATATTGGCAAAAGTACCATAAAGAGCTGCGACGTACGTATCAGGTATGTCTTAATTACACGCGATAACATTAAATGGGCAAAATGCTTTTTTGGTCCCGTAAGATTAAGGCATTATTTGTTTTGGTACCACAACTTAGGTAGGTGGCTGTTTTAGTCCCATAAAACACTTTTTTCAGCTTTTTTGGTCCCAACACATGATATTTTGGGATTAAAAAAACTGAAAATGTGTTTTATGGGACTAAAACAGCTACCTACATTTGGAACCAAAAAATCTAACAAAACGTGTTTTATGGGACTAAAACAACCACCCACCTAAGTTGCACATGATTTGTTGGGACCAAAAAAGCTGAAAAACGTGTTTTATGGGACTAAAACAACCACCAATCTAAGTTGTGGTACCAAAACAAATAATGTCCTTATCTTACGGGGCCAAAAAAGCATTTTACCCCATTAAATGATATGATGAAAATGTTGCATGCATGCACCTCCATTGCGATTTTTTTTTTTAAAATTCAAATTAGGTTTGATCAACCAAATCAATTACGTAGCCAATGTTATACACTTGGCATAGTCATTGTTCTTGAAGAAAATTAGTATAGATTAATACAGTGTTTATTTTGTTGTATGGGGGTCCTGTATAAAATCAAATTCTTGCACTATTTACTGTTCTGCTTGCATAAATAACACTACAAAAGGAGGTGGTATAACTTATTTCTTAGAATAATACAACTGTTCTTGCTTAAGTAAACACATTACAATTAATACAGGACTTTTTTGCCATTCATTTAATTCAAAATAATCCTATCGCTAATTTAATACGATCCCCAAAATACACAGGGTCTAATTACATGACAAGTGTCTTATACTTGTGCACCGTAATTGATCCAAGTCCCAGTCAGACCCTATCCTAGCAAGAACTTACAGTGTTTGCGTATATATGTAAGTACAATGTTGTTCATATGGACATTGTGAAGAAGTTGTAGAAAAGAAAGCTGGTAAGTTGGTGAAGAGAGAAATGGCTTCTAAACCAGGGATTCTTACCGAGTGGCCATGGGCAAGGCTTGGGAACTTTAAGGTGCACCCTTGTCTTCCTCTTGTTGTTCTTTCTCATGCTAATTCCTTAATTATCTGCATACATTTTCGGCTGGTCCTAAAAACATTTTCTTCGTTGTCTTTTTGGTTGTACGTAGTATGTGGTATTGGCTCCATGGGTCGTCCATTCGACATACTCATACATGATGAAGGATGAAAACGAGAGGAATCTCTTGTACTTCCTCGTTTTACCTATCTTGCTATCGAGAATGGTCCACAACCAAATATGGATATCGCTTTCTCGCTATCGAACAGCCAAAGGAGATAACAGGATAGTTGATAAGAGCATTGAATTTGAGCAAGTCGATAGAGAAAGAAACTGGTATGCTTGGTGAAATGATCAAAATGTCACTTCCCACTTATAACCAAGAAACGTATGGGATATTCATATATGTTCTAAACAAGTATGAAATTATAATTTGCAGGGACGATCAAATTATATTGAATGGGATTTTGTTGTACGTGGTATCCAGACATATAGAGGCAGCTCGTCATCTGCCCTGGTGGAGGACCGACGGGGTAGTTTGGGCATTCTTACTTCATATCGGTCAAGTCGAGTTCATTTACTACTGGCTGCATAGGGCGTTGCACCACCACTTCCTTTACTCCCGCTACCACTCGCACCACCACTCCTCCATCGTCACTGAGCCCATTACATGTAAGAACAAAGGGCCGGTCAATTACATTCTATTCCCGGTGACACTAATTAACACGCACAAATACCTTAGCTAAACTTTTGAAATAGAAGCTCATTGTCTCCTACGTCGAGGGTTACATTGCCTTTTTCTAAGAATGAAGACTTTAACATTTCTTGAACTAATTATACTAGTAATATTTTGTGGCTAATCAAACCTATCACTCTCCATGTTTGCAGCTGTAATTCATCCATTTGCTGAGCATATAGCATACTACCTCGTCTTCTCAATACCACTGATCTTACCAATGTTGATGGGGAACGCTTCCATTCTTTCAATTGCTATTTATATCACATTTGTTGATTTCATGAACAACATGGGGCACTGCAACTTTGAGCACATTCCCAAGCGCCTCTTCTCCTTATTCCCACCCCTCAAGTACCTTATTTACACACCTTCGTAAGTATCTTCATCTATATTCTACATATATAATTTCACTTTTTCAGGGTTAGTTCCCAACGGATTATTGCAATTTTAGTTCTATACGAATTTATTTTGATAATTTTTGTCCTGTACTTTTAGAAAATCTGTACGTTGAGGATAAAAATGGCTCGAGTTTACTAAAAAGGCTGGAAAAGTGTACCCAATTAACCTGGTCACGTACATGTCCGGTGCATTTTTCCACCCACTTTTTTAGGTTTGGTTTAGAAGGGATAATAACAATTTTCGTCCTTTACGAATTTATTTTGGCAATATTATCGTGTAATTTTATAAAATTCGTACATTGAAGACAAAAATGGCTTGAGTTTGCTAACATGGTAGAAAAAATGCACCCAATTAACCTAGTCACGTGCATGTCCCGTAAACTTTTTCCAACCATTTTTGTTCTTGATGCGTGAAAACTTTAAGATTACATAATACAATTGCTAAAATGGATTCGTACAAGACTAAAATTGCCACCTCTCTATACTTTCAGGACTAAAATTACATTCCATGGGTCAAAATTCTGTTGAGTTCAGAAAATTCTAATTCAGTTATTTTTATTGGCAGTCTGGATCTTTTATATATAATTACAAATTTGTATTGGATGTTCTGTTTCATTTTATGGACGAGTGTATGTATAGACGCCACGTGCATCAAACGTTTCATTTGTCATGTGAAGATTCGAAGAGTTAATAGTAAAATAAAGCATGATTTCTTTCAGATCTGGTTCCACTAAGCTATGTACTAACTCCAGCATATCACATGACAAGTGAATTATATTTTATATGTGATCGACGTACAATTTGAAAAGAGTGACCAGTCATATAGCATATGATTGATATACAGTTTAAGAAGAATGACCAATTATATAATTTAATTCAACTGACGACATTTTTGGCCATGCAGGTACCACTCACTGCATCACACCCAGTTCCGGACCAATTACTCACTATTCATGCCATTCTACGACTACATCTATGGTACCATGGACAAATCTTCCGATTCCTTATATGAAAAATCACTTCTCAGAAAGGCGGAAGCACCTGATGTGGTGCATCTGACTCATCTCACGACGCCAGAATCTATATATCATCTTCGTCTAGGGTTCGCATACTTAGCATCCGAACCTCAAAAATCTAAGTGGTACTTGTGGTTAATGTGGCCCGTCACACTTTGGTCGATGATGGTCACTTGGATCTATGGACGCACATTTACCGTTGAGAGAAATGTCTTTAAACACCTAAAACTGCAGACATGGGCTATTCCAAAATATAGCATTCAAGTAAAGAACCCCACACAGTTGCTATCACTTTATTGCAACACAACAAGTTTTAAGTTTTCTAACATAAGTTTGATGCACTTGCAGTACCAAATGCAATGGCAGAGACAATCTATAAATAGTATGATTGAGGACAGTATCCTAGAAGCCGAGAAAAAGGGCGTCAAAGTCTTGACCCTGGGGCTGTTGAATCAGGCAACTTAAAGCTCTACACTCAGACATTTTGCATCAACAGAGAAATCAGTTACTTAATCTTTATACATGTGATGCAGGATGAGGGGCTCAACGGAAATGGCGAGTTTTTCTTGAGAAAGCACCCTAAGCTCAAAGTGAAGTTGGTCGACGGGAGTAGCTTAGCAGTTGCCGTTGTGCTAAACAGCATTCCGAAAGGAACAAAGCAAGTTCTCCTTCGAGGCAAATTATCAAAGGTTGCCAACTCCATTGCTCTTGCCTTATGCCAAGGGGGAATCCAGGTATACGGTAGCGATTCTAACATCACGGCCAACACTTTACAACATCGTCGATTGGAGGGTGTTCGGTTAAAATTATTTATTAATATCTTATAAGCTCATACATTTTGTCTTGTTTTTAGATCAAAACTGAAAGAGTTTTGTTAAAATTTCCGACATCATAGATTTCTTGCACGAATGCATAACTTTTTTTTTCTATGGTTATTTTGGTCTTTACGAGCTCCTTGTAATCGAAACAGGTGTATACAACGTCAGACGATGAGTATGAGAGACTTAAGGCGAAGCTTAGCAATGAGGCCGGAAACAACTTGGTCCTCTCTAAGCACCATGATGCAAAGGTTGGCTCCCAAACAACTTGAAAACGTCGCCTAATTGATAAAGGAAGTACGTTAATACAAACATGCTACGATCTTTTGCAGATATGGTTAGTGGGAGATGATCTAAGTGAAGACGAACAACTAAAGGCATCAAAAGGAACGATATTCATACCGTTCTCCCATTTTCCTCCAAAGAAAACGCGCAAAGACTGTATCTACCTCAGCACACCGGCTATGCTGGCTCCCAAGCATCTTGAAAACATCGACTCTTGTGAGGTTAGTGATAAAACAGTAAAAGAACTTAACATACGTTTGCAACAACAACTTCTGCTAAGTCGTAGAGAAAATCAAAAGTTAAATATTTGAAAATATTAGAGCGTTTGGAAAACCAACTTTAATATTTACAGTTTAACGAATAAGTTTGTTTTGGTTGACGACAGAATTGGTTGCCAAGAAGGGTGATCAGCGCATGGCGCATAGCCGGAATAGTGCATGCGATGGAAGAATGGAACGTGCACGAGTGTGGAAACATGATGTTCGATATCGAAAGGATCTGGCAAGCCAGCCTTGAGCATGGCTTCCGTCCCCTGACGAACGTCACTGAATCTAAGCCAAACTAGCTAGAGTACGTTCTTCACAGCACAGTTGGCGTATTCAGAAGACACCATTTTAATCTTGCATATGAGAATAAAACTTAGTATTTTGGCCCTGTGCTTTAATAACTTGTGAGCAAAGGATGTATATTGTACTTGTAATAAGAAAGCTTCATGTCGAGTTCTGTTACTGGTCATGAAGCACGTCAATGTTATGTTCTAAATAAATTGGGCAAAATGCAACTTACGCTCATGTGTTATCCGAAAATAGCAATTTGCCCCCCTCCCCTCAACGCTGGCGCCCCTTCTCCCTCCCCCTGTGCAGCCAGCCGCCCCCTTTTGCCACCGCCACCGACGCCCCGCTTCCCCTCCCCAGCAGTCGTCGCCCCCCTCCCCTTTCCCTTTCCCATCGCCCCTCCCCCCTGTGCAGCCACCGCCCCTCCCCTTCCTGTTGCCCCTTCCCCTCCCCTCCCCCCTTGTCGTCGGCGCCCGCTCCTTCCCCCTCGTCGCCGGCACACCTCCCTATTTTTTTTGTATATTTTTTTATTAATATTATGCATATATTGTATAATATATGTATAATTTATATTATATATATGTGTATATATAATTTATAATTTATATTTATAACTTGTGTAAAATCTGAACCATTGATCTAATTCAAATGGATATGGGCCATTGATTTTATATGTAAATATGAACTGTAGATCTAAATAAAGAATGATGCAAATCTCCACCGTTAATATATATATATATATATATATATAAAACAAGATCGAACGGTTTAAAATTAAGGACATAAATGTCATTTCTAGCTAAGATTTAATCACAGTCGCACATAGGGCGCGTGTATTGCACCTCTCGTATGAGGGGGGTATTTTGCTTCATTTTTTAAAACATAAGGAGGTAAATTACTTTTTTTTTTTAACACAAGGTAGTAAATTATTTATTTTTTTAATATAAGGGAATAAATTACTATTTTCAAATAACACAGGAAGATAAATTACGTTTTGCCCCCAAACACTCACAGAATAACTAAAATATATATATTGGTAACATGAAAGTCTAGTGGATTAATTCAAATCAATTTTATATTTGTAATAAATTAATTATAATTTTTTTAATTGAGACTCATGGCCTCAATTTACTTGAGGGCTAAATACTTTTTTAGTTTCGTAAAATTAAGTTATTATTTTTTTTGTATCATAATTTAGGCAGGTAATGATTTTAATTAGTCTCATAAAATACGATTTCAAGTATTTTTTATCCCAAGTTAACGGATGTGGCCATGATTTTATATATTTTTAATTCTATAAAATACGATTTTATGTATTTTTAATCCTAAGTTAACGACTATTAACAGACATGAGCAAAGCACGTGATTTTTGGGATTATAAATACCTGAATTCGTATTTTATGAGATTAAAATAGTCATTTATCTGAGTTGTGGTGCCACAAAAAATAATAACTTAATTTTACGGGACTTAAAAAGTATTTTGCCCCTACTTCAACAAAGGGAAACTTTAATCCAACTAATGACGTGATAGTTGCAATACATTTTATGTTAGTATGGAAATTCTAATTCGGATAGGATTTAGTTAACTTTGAATCAATAAATGATAAGTATAATGCATTTGTTGTGTGATTAGTGTATAATTTAAAAAAAGTTGTCAATCACATGATAAATTTATTACACTTAACATGTGATTAATTTGGTTCGACCAAACCTAATTTGAATAAAAAAATTCCATGTTAGTATGAACTTACTAATAATTGAACAAATTAAACGTGCAATTTAAATGCAAATATAATTTCTCGTATCGTTTGACCAGTAATCATTCTCGGATTAAATTACATAGGTATCACACTTAGATAAAAGCTATAATTATGAAATTGTGAATTTAAACAACATGATTACTTAAATAAATACATCCACTAATTAATTTTTTCTCAAGTCCAAAAACTTAATTACAATCACTTGAAATGTTGATCTTTCCGCAGAATTAGTAGAAAAAAAATAAAAAAAATATCAAACGATGATCAGCTAAGACACATTGTGACACAACATAGACGCGAGTTCATCGTTGAGAGGATTACACATTCTCTCAACAAAACTCCGAAACAACAGAACGACGTCGGAGATCAGATCGCCCCACCGGTAATCATTAATCTCCTTCACCCGAATCATCTCAGGGACTTGAGTTCTGCAGAGCGGACACGTCGACTGGGACTTAAACCACGCGTCGATGCACTCTGCGTGGAAGCAGTGCCCGCACTCCGGCAGTTTCCGGTATCGGTCGCCTCCGCAGACGTCGCTGAGGCAGATGGCGCAGTACGGCGGCGGCGTCCTCGAGTCCTGCTGGTCGAATACCTCGGCGGCGGCGGGGAGGCGGTCGCAACCGTGGAGAGCGGCGGTGAATTTGGGGATGAACTGAAGGTAAAAATCCATGTCTGGTAGTAGAAATTTCTGGGAAAGTTATGTGTGTTTGCTGTTGATTTATGACTAATGTATACATATATATACATATACACGCACACCACAGAGACGCAGTGAGAGTGTGTGTTTGTGTGTGTGAATGTCCGGGTCTTATACGTTTATTTAATTATTATTGATTAATAAACTGAGTCCCAAACAGTCACCGTCGGTGATTGCACGGTTTCTCAAGTTTAAAACTATTTCTTTTTTTAGGAGAAGTATAAAACTATTTTGCTGAGTTGTTATTGGTATTTTTAGTTATGTACGAATGTGTTATGTAATTTTAAAATTTTGATTATTTTAGTTTTTTTTTTTTTCAGTTAGTTTGATTGGAGAATTATATGTGATTTGCACATAACTCAATTAAATTATAATTTTAGTCTTGTAAATCGATTCGTGCAGGATCAAAGTATCGACCCCTATAAATGTAAGTTATAAGGCTAAAATTATATTTTTTCTATATTACTCAAATCAAGTCCGACGGGATTTATGTGGGAATAGAATAAATATAGAAATATAACAAAAGTAGATGTGGAGTGATTTTAGTATATTATTCCTATGTTTAATCAAAAATTTTAAAATTACTCATTTATTTGTTTGGTAAATAGTAATGAAACTTAAAAATTAAAAAGGAAAAAAACAATAACAACTAAACAAGATCTCATTTAAGAAGAAATATTATTTTAAAATGGTTAAATAAATTATATATTTATAATATATATTGTTTTGGATATTTTATTTTAATATATTCAAAAGCTCATTTCGTTAGTTTTCATTAAATTTCCATCTAATTTTTGTAGTGCACTACTAAAATGGTTTTTTAGATTATAAAATTGTATTTTATATATTTCTTAGGAATTTTCTCAATTATTCTTAAGGACTAATTATGCATTGTGGATTATTTACTTTATCCATTCTTATATTCCTTTAATTTTTTTCAAATACTTTTTTATTAAAAAAAAATAATTCAATAATAGTAAAATACTAATTTCTACGTCACCATTAAGGAGCTACTTAAAAAGAATTTCAATTGAGAAGGATATTCATAATTTCTCAATCAATAAAAAAATGTTTGTAATTATATCAATCTTGTAGGTAATAGTTATAAACCCAACTTAAAACTAATAATTTTGTGAAGATTTACCATACCAACTACAAATAAACGATTAGTATAATTGAAGGTATGTGAATCCGAACCCCAACTTGTTTATTAATAAAGGATAGTTACATGTCACCTCTTGACTTATAATCTTCTTACATATGGAATAATTACTTATATATTCATCAAAGTGTCAATATCATTTATACAAATTATTCTCCCCTCACGGCAATTTCCATGACTGGCATTGTTGTAATCTTCTCATTCTGCTTTAATCAATCGCGTTTCTTGCAAATCATGTGCTCAATTTATTGCTTTTGTTGCACCTTGCTTCGCATTGTTGGAAATTTGTTGTTGTTCTTGTCGGTGGCCTGTGGTGGGAATTCTGTTGCTGTTGCTATCGATTGGCAGAAGTAGTCATTGACTGTGGATTACTACTAGCCACAAGGTGCTCTTTTCCCTCATTGCAGAGAGCGGCCACTATTTTTTAAAAAATTACACATACACACCATCCACCAAAAAAAAAAAAATCAACATCATTACACGTACACCCTACCTCCACTCAAAAAAGAAACGTTAATATAATACAAAAATTACTCATACTGATAGTGATAGGAAATTAAAGTAGGAAAAATTACTAAAATGCCCTCAAGATGTCAAAGAATTTACGACAATGCCAATGAAAGAAGTTGGTGGCGGTTACTTGAAGGAAGTTGCAAAAGAAGTGGGGAACGCGAAATGACCAAGGTGCCCTCGGCAATTAAATCTAGGTCGTAGGATTGAGGGAGGTTGAGGGGCGATACTGTATGTTCAACCCCTGAAATTTACTATAAATAGGGAGAGAACTTCATTTGTAAGACATGTGAACTTCATTTATTGAAATCAAACTTTCTATTTTCTGTCTTGGCATTTCCTTGCAACTTCACTTCGAGTTAACGTGCTTAGGCTAATCACCTCCCGAATCACACACCATCAGCTTGGCGCCGTCTGTGGGAAACTAGTCTAGGCATTGAAGATGAACACTCGTTCGAGAGCAAGGAGTGCGAACGTGGGGCAAGAAGACCCCAAGAGAAGAAGGGGAGAGGAGGAGCAAGGCCACGCCCTGGAGAATCCACCAGCGCGAAGCCAAGAGGAGGAGAGGCACGAGGAGGTTGAGGCTCCACTTCCACCCCCAGTTATTCAGATAACTCACGAAGCTTTTCGCCAGTTGGTGGAAGAGGCATCCGCCCAAGCCGCCGAGAGGGCGGTAGCGTAGTACATAGTCGAACGTGCGGTACCCCCGGGACCCCCTCGCAATCCTCGGAGGGGACAAGACGCTCCCTTGGGTGAGCAGAGGCCCGGGGATGCCATCGAAGGCATGGATTACGAGGAAGGGGTTAACAGTAGGGCCACGCAGCCTGAGGATAACTTCTACCCTTTGCCTCCTCGCAGGGGCGTGGGCGAAGAAGATTATTACCCGCATCCACCACATGGGGAACATGAAGACAACTACTTTGCACCCCTCAAGAGGAGGTGCCACAGGTGCAAGGAGGTGGACATCGCGAGAAGGAAGGTCCTTCCCCGTATATATTCCCCAATCCTTTGGCAGTGGCACCACCGCGGCGGAGCCCTTTTTTGCCCCCCACATATTGGCAGAAGCCATCCACCCAGGGGTCAAGATCCCGAGTTTGAATGAGTATAGTGGAGTAGGGGATCCTTAGGATCACTTTGACCGCTTCTTGGCTAGAGCGGATTTGCTAGACATCAGCGATGCGGCATATTGTAAGCTATTTCGTACCACCCTCTCAGGGAAGGCAATGGCATGGTTCAACCATCTTCCTCCAGGGACTATTGAGTCATTTGAACAACTCTCTCAACGCTTCCTGCACCACTTCTCAATAAACAGGCGGTATCCCAAGACCGTTTCATACTTGTTCACGATAGTTCAGCGGGAAAATGAGAGTCTAAGGGAATATGTGCAGCGTTTCTCGGAAGCAGTGTTAGAAGTCCCACACGTGAATTCTGAGCTTTTGGCTAGCATCATGCAGCAAAATTTGAGAAGAGGACGGTTTAAGGAGTCGATCGCAAGGAAGCCCCTCTTGACTCAGGAAGAGTTGTTGCTGAGAGCAGAAAAATACATCATGATAGAAGAGACAGTGGGATTGTGTCTAGCGAATCCCCACAAGCGGAAAGTTGAAGAGGAGGAAAGGAGATTTTCCCCCAGGTTAGAGGGGGTCAGACGGGAACGCAAGTCGCCGCTGCCGGGGGATTTGATGAGGTACACCCCATTAAATGCTCCGAGAGTTCAAGTTCTCGTCGTGGTTGAACAGCAAAAGCTAGTGAGATGGCCCTATCCGATGAAGGACAATCCTCAGAGAATGAAATCTGACAAATACTGCCACTTTCATAAGGATCGAGGCCACAACACTGAGGAATGCCACCATTTGATGAATGAAATCGAGAAACTCATCAAGAGAGGTTACCTGAAGGAATTTGTGGGAAAGATGAAGCAAGGGCCCCAGGAGGTCACCCGCGAAAGTAAGCAGACAACACCCCGTCTTGAGATGGGGGTTAAAGTGGAGGCAGGCCAGGAGAAAAAAGATAACCTTCCGACTGCCGGAGTGATTGGAGTCATTTCAGGAGGACCAGCAAGCGGGGACTCGCGGCGAGCCAGGAAAGCTGCTGCGAGAGCAGCGGGGTATGTTGCCAACCAGGTTGCCTACAGTGAGGTCAAGGAGATACCTCGAGCACACTCCACGAGAGAGATAGTTTTTAATGACCAAGACTTGGAGGGGAGCCTTCCCTCCTGCAATGATGCGATAGTCGTGGCAGCCTCATTATCCAACTTTTGGGTGAGGAAGACTTTAATAGACAGTGGAAGTTCAGCAGATATCCTTTTTTATAAAGCTTTTTCTCATATGAGGATCGATAATGTGCAACTTACGCCCGTCAATACCCCATTGACCAACTTTAGCAGAGATGTAGTTGTGCCGTTAGGGGAGGCCACATTGCCAATCTCGATAGGGACATACCCCAGGCGAGTGACGAAGTTTGTGAAGTTTCTGGTGGTGGATGCACCTTCTGCTTACAATACGATCCTTGGGAGACCAAGTTTGAATCTCTTCCAGGCTGTGATATCCACCTACCACATGAAGGTAAAATTCCCAACACCTGAAGGCGTAGGAGATATGGTGAGGGACAGGAAGCAAGCAAGAGAATGTTATGCCAGTATATTAAAGAAGCCGATAGATGTCCCTGAGGGGAAAGGCGAGGGCAATGGAAGTATGATTGCAACAAGGGAGTCCCTTGGGAGATACCTTGGTGAGCCAGACAAAGGGAACTCTCGAGAGGAGCAAATAGAGGAGACCCGAATAAAAGCCAAAAAGAGGAAGGTTGAGGAGGAAAGAATGGAGACATTCGAGGAGGTCAAAATGGTGGAGCTCCTGGGTGATTCCAAACGGTCGTTGAAAGTCGGGTCATTGCTTAGCCCGCAGCTGGAGCGCGTCATCATTGAGTTTTTACAAGAATCTGTTGAGGCATTTGCGTGGGAGTTATCATATATGAAAGGGATAGACCCTGAGGACATGGTCCATAAACTTAACATAGACCCGAAGGCGAAACCAGTAAAGCAGAAAAGGAGGGAGTTCGGGGTGGAGAGGAACAAGATAATCGGCGAGGAAGTCGAGAAGTTGCTTCAAGTTGACTATATTCGACCAGTATATTACCCCGAGTGGCTAGCCAATGTGGTCCTAGTTCTGAAGAGCAATGGGAAGTGGAGGATGTGTATAGATTTTACCGACTTAAATCGAGCCTGCCCCAAAGATTCATACCCCTTACCCAGGATCGACGCACTTATTGATTCAACTTCAGGATGCAAATTAATGAGCTTTCTAGATGCATTTCAAGGGTATAACCAGATTCGGTTAGCATGCGAGGACCAGGAAAAGACAAATTTTGTGACTGAGCAAGGGACGTATTGCTATAGAGTGATGCTGTTCGGTCTGAAGAACGCGGGCGCCACGTATCAGAGGTTGGTAAATGGCATGTTCCGTGAGCAGATAGGAAGGAACATGGAGGTATATATAGATGATATGTTGGTCAAGAGCCGTAGGAGGGAAGACCATGTGAAAGATCTCCAGGAATGCTTTTGCACTTTGAAGAAGTACGGGATGAAGCTGAATCCCGCGAAATGCGCTTTCGGAGTTCAGGGGGGAAGTTCCTAGGGTTCATGGTCTCTCAGAGAGGGATAGAGGCGAATCTGGAAAAAATTGAGGCTATCATGAAAATACAACCTCCCTAGACGATAAAAGAAGTCCAGAAGTTGACGGGACGGATGGCGGCACTTAATCGCTTTATCTCGAAGTCCTTAGAACGGGGAATTCCGCTTTTTAAGGTGTTGAGAAAGGTGGAAGGTTTTTCTTGGACGGAGCAGTGTCAGGCTGCTTTTGAGGACTTGAAGAGGTGTCTTACTTCACCACCCTTATTGACAAAGCCGGAGCCTCGGGAGACCCTGTTCGTGTATCTGTCTGTTTCAGAAGGCGCAGTAAGTTCGGTTCTCATGAGAGAAGAAGGGCGCGAACACCGACCAGTATACTCTGCGAGCAAGGCCCTGCAGAGGCTGGAGGAAAGATACGCCCAGATAGAGAAGGTGGCCTTGGCCTTGATAACAACAGCAAGGAAGTTGCATCCCTATTTTCAATCGCATCCCATGGTAGTATTGACAAATCAACCTTTGAAGAGGGTGCTAGCAGATCCCAACACGTCTGGAAGGATGGTAAAGTGGTTAGTGGAGTTGAGTGAACACGGAATCGAATATCAGCCTAGGCCTGCGATCAAGGCGCAAGCATTGGCAGACTTTATTTTCAAGTTGACAGAAGAAAAGGGCACGCAAGAGAAGAAGTGTTGGAGGATGTTCATTGACGGCTCATCCACGTCTCAAGGTGGCAGTGGGGGAATATTAATTGAGAGCCCGTATGAGGACATGCTACGTTATGCCATCCGACTTGGTTTCGCCGCCTCGAATAATGAAGCAGAGTACGAAACCCTCATTGCAGGGGGAAGTTGGCCTTTGCAGCCGGGCAAAGCACGTGAGGGTTTATAGTGATTCCCAGTTGGTGGTCAAGCAAGTGAACGGGGAATTCGAGGCCAAAGGAGAGCAAATGGCCAAGTACTTGGCAAGAATTCAAGTAGTGAGGAAAAAATTCGACACGTTCACTTTAGAATAAATCCCTAGGGCAGAGAATAAGGAGGCAGATCAACTTGCAAAGTTGGCCAGTTATTGGCTCCCCTAGGAAGCAGGAAGATAACCTTGTTGAACCAAGAGTATCCTGACGTAAACATAGAGGAGAATGAAGTCTTGATGGCGAAAGGAACTTCATCAGGGTGGATAGAGGAGCTAGAAGCATATCTGAAATCTAGAGAAGTGCCTCAGGATCCTAACCAAGCGAGGGCAATTCACAAAAGGGCAGCCAGGTTCACCTTGATAGACGGGGAATTGTACAATAGAGGATTTTCGCAGTCATATCTCAAGTGCATAAGCAAGGACGAGGCGGAGTACGTTCGGAGAGAAATTCACGAAGGGAGTTGCGTTAACCACTCCGAAGGAAGAGCCTTGGCACGCAAGACTTTGCGACAAGGATACTTTTGGCCAACCATGCAGGCAGACGCCGGAGACTTAGTGAAGAAATGCCGGAAGTGCCAAGAACACGCTAATGTCACTCATGTTCCAGCAGCAGATATGCAGCCATTGCAAAGCCCTTGCCCATTCGATCAGTGGGGGATGGATATAGTAGGAAAACTCCCCCAGCAACAGGCCAACGAGAGTACTTGCTCATGGCAGTGGACTATTTCTCGAAGTGGGTGGAGGCAGAGGCATTAAGCAGGATCACGGAGAAAGAAGTTATAAGGTTTGTGTGGAAGAATATCATATGTCGTTTCGGCATTCCCAGAGCCTTCGTGATGGACAATGGTACGCAGTTCCAGGGGTCCAAATTCCGCCAGTGGTGTCAAGAGCTAAAGATAAAGCAGTACTACGCCTCGGTAGCAACTCCCCAGTCTAATGGTCAGGCGGAGGTAACCAATCGAATAATCCTCCAGAATTTGAAGACGAGGCTGGAAGACGCCAAAGGTAATTGGGTAGAAGAGCTTCCGGGAGTCGTATGGGCATATCGAACCACCCCGCGACGAAGCACGGGAGAAATCCCGTTTAGTTTGGTTTACGGGACGGAGGCTGTTATCCCGGTAGAGATTGGAGAGGAGACATTCAGGGTGAAGTGCTACGAGCCGACTAGCAACGGAAGTGAAAGGAGAGTTAACCTAGACTTTCTAGAGGAACTAAGGAGCAACGCGAACTTCAGGACTGAAGTGTATAAAACATTGATGGCAAGAGCTTACAATGATAGAGTTCGACATCGAGGTTTCAAGTAGGCGACCTCGTGTTAAGAGGGCTGATGCCACGGGAAACATCGGGAAGCTCGATGCCAAATGGATTGGACCATATCAAGTAATTGAGATGGTGGGTAAAGGAACTTACCGCCTGCAAAAGTTGGATGGAAAGGAAGTACCGCGCACATGGAACGTGGTCAACTTAAAGAAGTATTTTGCTTAAATTTTTTTGTTTGAAGATTTATAAAAAGTTTTAGTTTAAGAGATTTTTGTGACCGTCAGTTATAATAATAAAATATTGTTTCCTATTGATGAGTTTTTTCATTTCCGTATTTTATTTTTGGAAGAGGGGGATGGCCCCTCACGTATAAGTTTCATTAATAAGAGGGGGATTGCCCCTCACAACACTCTCTTGTCAGGAGTGGGATTGCCCCACATAGGGGGATTGCCCCTTGTATCTAAAATATCACTTGAAAGAGGGGGATTGCCTCTCATAGGGCGATTGCCCCTTGTATCTAAAACATCATTTGAAAAAGGGGGATTGCCCCTCAAATATGTAACTTTACCAAAAGGAGGGGGATTGCCCCTCCCATTCGTGATTTTGCTGAACGGGGGATTGCCTCACGCATTGAGTGTTGAGTGTGAAAATGGGGGGGATTGCCCCTCCCATCCGTGATTTTTCTTAACGGGGGATTGTCTCACGCATTGAGTGTTGAGTGTGAAAATGGGGGAATTGCCCCGTGCTTCGAGAACTTTTTAATATTAATATGTAGCCCAAGGCTTAGACATAAAAGAATGATGAAGATATAAAATTTTTTACTAAAGGGCCAATGTTCGAAAGAGAGAAAAGCATCCTGAGAACTCAAGTTCAAAGAAATAAGCTAAGTAATCCTAAGACATTTTTTAAACCTACGAGAAGGAAATTCGAACAATAAGGTAATAATAAATAAACCCTAAGTCTAAACTTAATTCTTCTCTATGGCGAAGGAGGGGATTCCATCAGCATGAGTCTCATCAAGCACGTCATCGGCAACCTCGCCTTCCCCATCTCCATCTCCATCCTCGTCAGAAACCTTGGGATCGAGAAATATGAATTCCTCGTCACCATAGCGACCACTATTCCTCAGCGTGGAGCGACACTGCTTAATTACTTGGTCATATACCTAGCTCGCCTTGCCAAGGATAGCTTGGTGGAACTCCTCTGAACCCACATACTTCTCCTTGAAGTCGTCCCACACACACTCCAAATATGCCTTGCCTGCGTCGGATTTCAGGAAGGTCTTTCCCGAAGCAATCTCCCAGTTAAAATATCATTCCATTTAAGTTGTTCAACAGAGGCGATCTTATGCTCTCCTGGGCAACGCTGCAAGTCTTTTCTGGCATCTTCAAGAGCATCCTTCAATAGCTGAATCTCCTTCTCATAATTGCTTAACCGCAGCTCAGTAGATTCAGCTAAGTTGATAACTTAAAGAACGTACCACTCAATTAGACACTTAAAATTAAGAAGATGAAGCACAAGTATGAGCTATAAGGAAGAACATACCCTGGCAGCTTCGCCTTACATAAGCCAAGTGAGGGTGCTACTGGGGAGGGCACCAAGTAGCGTCACGTCATAAGGGCTCACTAGATCCCTTGATTTTTTGTGAGTAAGGTCAACATCAACGACATCCCAAAAAGAAAGAGATGTTCCCTTCCCTGTTCGTCCCATAAGTAAAAAGGCCTTTTCCTGCCCCATGGCGCGGGGGGCCTGCTTCACCTTCTCGAGGACGTTGGGAGGCACTACCTTAGGGGGGGGGAAGGAGCGCCCTTCATGGCGAGTTAAGTTGCCCGGAAGGTCCCTGGCCCGAGCAGGAGGAGAGCGTCGACGACTGCTTTCCCCCCTCCTCAGGGGGGGGCGGAGGAGGGTTGCGAGGCCTTGAAGCATTCTCCTTTTCGCGGAAGCGATAGACATCATGGAGGAAGATTTTCTTTCCTGCAAGAAATCAACAAAGGAATGAGATAGTGTCGAAATTTTTTCAAAGCAAGTAGAAAGCATAAGAGATATAATCAGGTACCAGCCAGCCTTAAAGTTTTGACGTTAAAAAGTTGATCGAACAGCCCAACCCTAATGAAGGATAGACGAAGGTCAGGGACGGGGTAGGGCACAAAGGATGACTCCCCCCAAGGAGCTGCTAACCCCCAAGCTAGGTCCTTTACGTATAAGAATTTTTCTTTCCAGGGACCTTTCGAGGAAACACCACCCTCAAGAATTTTGCAACCCCCCCGGGGATAGAATTAGAAGTAGGAGTCGTTGGGCACCTTTCTGACCGTGAATAAGGAATAGAAGGCCTCAAGGGAAGGGGTCAAATCAAGTTCCTCAAAGTGCTGGAGGAACCCCCTAAAGCATACGAGGGAGTTGGGGGTAAATTGGCTGATGCTCAAGATAGTGCAGGTGATGATCTTAAGTAGTAGAGGATGTGGAGGAAGTGTAAGACCGGAAGCAAAGAAAGATAGGTACGATGTGAAGAACCCAGGAGGAAGGAGTTTGATCCTATCATCAACACTAGGCAACAGAAGGGTGAACTCGGAAGAGGCGTTGACATTAGACTCAAGAAGACGGAACTCTTCAAGACTCACGCGACTATGATAATTTTCAGCGTCCATAATACGGCAACGGGACTTGGAGTGGGGGGATGAAGAAGACTCAGTTCCATCTAAACCGGAATCAACTAGGTCAGCTGCAAGGGGAGATAAAAGTGGAGGGCTCTCTTGCGAGCTCGACTCGAAGGAAGGACTTGGAGAAAACGAGAGGATCGCTTCATTCACTTCATGATCGAAATCCACAATGTCTGGACGAATGAGAGGAACGGAAGGAGGCGAGAGAGATGCCCCTCGGTCGGGGACCGGTCGAGGATCAGCGCCTCGGCCAGATCCTGGTCGAGGCGGAGTGCCTCGACCAGCGCCGGGTCGGGGCGTTCCCCGACCCAGCGTCCAGGTACTCCCTCATGTGTTTCCGGTACCCCGCTGATTGCTCGACATGTCTTGAAGGTTTCTTTTCGGGATAATAAAGTTTTTTTTTTTTTTTGGATATTCGGGCTAAGGATAGATGCGTTTTTTGGAGACAGAAACAAAAAACAAAAAATATGTATATTTTAGGAAAAGAGACGAGGAGCTAAGCCGAGACGCTTCGATATTTTCTTGAAGATAGGAGAGACGAAAAAGAAAGATGGAACCAGATGAAGAATTAAGGATGGCACAACAAGTTTATATAGAAAGCAAAAAATCCTAGCAAAAGAAGGAAAAGGAAAAGAGAAGATCCCAACAGAAGTAGGACTTGTCTGAAGAAGAGTCCCGGAAGGAAGAGACTTCAAAGCCAAAAAGAATTATTGTTGAAAAGAAAAGGCAGAGTCAGAATCAAGTTATCTACTATTAAAAAGAAGAAGTTGAATCAGAATCAACTTATCCGTTAGAAACTTCTAAATTTTCAGGAAATATTTGGAAGTTGGGGGGCTACTGATAGTGATAGGAAATTAAAGTAGGAGAAATTACTAAAATGCCGACAAGATGTCAAAGAATTTACAGCAATGCCATTGAAGGAAGTTGTCGGCGGTTACTTGAGAGAAGTTGCAAAAGAAATGGGGAACGCGAAATGAGGGGCGATACTGTATTTTCACCCCCTGAAATTTACTATAAATAGAGAGAGAACTTCATTTGTAAGATATGTGAACTTCATTTATTGAAATCAAACTTTCTATTTTCTGTCTTGGTATTTCCTTGCAACGTCACTTCGAGTTAACGTGCTTAGTCTAATCACCTCCTAAATCACACACCATTACATACTTTTTTATTGTCAAGATGGTTTATGTAAATATGCAAAAGATATAAATTATTTGCGTAAACTGACTATATATTAAAGGTAAATAATAACATCCCTTATAAATATAATTTTTCCATTTCTCTTGATTAAGTAGAATTGTATGGTCAAGTAATAGAAATCTGTATAAAAAAAGGAAGGGAAAATAATCAGAAAAAGAGGTCAATAATGAAAGAAGTTGGTAATAAGTAAGACCAATGCTTGAAAGAAAGACATGAATTTTAAGGGTAAAAAATTGAAGCAAAATCCGTGCAAAACACCGCAGATGACTACTGACTAACATTTCTTGTCGGCTTCAGATAATTAAATAAGAATTCAAACTTAAACTCGCATTTGACTTCTAATTAATACCTTCAAATTCATTTATTAATTAATATTCACATGTTTATATATATATATATATATATATTACTCATCATGATTTATTCAATCAAAATCACATAATCTCAGAAACAACGCAATCAACAGCATGGATTTTTACCCTCAATTCCTCCCCAAATTCACCGCCTCTTTCATGAAGTTCCACCGCCTCCCCCCCGCCGCCGCGGTACTCGACCTGCAGGAGGACTCGAGGACTCCGCCGCCGTACTGCGCCATATGCCTCAGCGACGTCCGCAGCGGCGACCGATACCGGAAGCTGCCGGAGTGCGGGCACTGCTTCCACGCGCAGTGCATCGACGCGTGGTTTAAATCCCAGTCGACGTGTCCCCTCTGCAGAGCTCAAGTCCCTCAGATGATTGCGCTGAACGAGATTAATCATTACCAGTGGGCGGATCTGATCTCTGACGTTGTTCTGTTGTTCCGGAGTTTTGTCGAGAAATTGTGTAATCCTCTGAACGACGAGCTGGCCTCCATGTTGTCCGACAACGTTAGCTGCATCTCTTAGCTCATCTCATCTGTAGTCTGTATAATTCAATTGTGTTTTTTGTTTAATTTTTAAAATTCGTTGTGTATCAATTCTTTGGAGATATTTTGTATATTTAGTCCGTACCAAGTTTTGAGCATATCACACAAAATCTTTATTACACTTTATATTTTTTATGGATAAATTACGATCACCTTTTCAACTGAAGTTTGGCGTATTTCAAATATCTTTATAATTATTTAAAAAATTATAAATATTATTTTAGTTATAACGTCTGTCAAACAATAAATCCATTTCGTTAGTCCGCTTATTTTTTTTCTTAAATTTTTGTGGTGAACTAATTAAAATGTCTTTTTAGATTATGAATATAATTTTATATATTTTAAAAGAAAATTTGAAGTATTTTTATAAATTAATATGCCTTATGGATTATTTACTGTATCCATTCTCATATTCTTAAACATGTTTCAAATATTTGTTGTGACAAAAAAAATTAACAAAGTAAAATAATAATTTTCATCTCACCGCCGAGAGCTACATTAATGATTTTCCATTTGAGGAGAATAATTCTAAATTTTCAAATAATAAGAAAATATTCATACTTATATTAAAATTGAGAGGAATTAGCTATAATTTAGCCAATATATATATATACATATAAAGCCCATTTTCAACTTTTGACCCAAATGAAATGAAGCAATAGCCATTGTATTAGTAGGAATAAAATTCAGACTCACATCACTAAAAAATAGATCGATTATATTACTTTTAAATAAGCGCAATTTAACACGTTTATACTAGAATCGTTATAAGCGAGAAAAATCCCTCTCAAATGAGAAAATAAGGAATTTATATAAATAGGAATTTATACTATTTAGGGTAGGTAGATATAAATTATTTTTTTATCCCTCACCTACTCCCATTACATAATTGTGATTTGTTGACTAAGATTATTTTGGAGGATTTGCAATTTACCTACCTGTGTTGGCCAAAAATGACAAATAGCCCCCTTGTGAAAAAAAACATCAATTTACCCCCTTCAATGTTAAAAAAGTAGCAAAATACCCCCTTCGTGAAGGAGGTGTGTAGCACGCGCCTTGGATGCGATTTTGCTTATTGTTTGCTATAAAATTACCGTTATACCCTTAATCATAAACCATTGGATTTTATTTATATATATATATCAATGGTTCAGATTTAATAAACAAATCAATGATCTATATTTTTTCTAATATAAATCAACGGTTTATATTCATATATAAATCAATAGCTTACATCCATTTAGATTAGATCAATGGCTCAGTTTTTTTTTTTTTTTTACAAAAATAAATTTATAAACTAATAAACATAAATTTATGCAATAAACAATATATAAAATATATACATACACATATAGATATACCATATATACACACACCACTAAAAAAATAAATAAAAAATAATGAAAAAAAAGGGGAAGTCGAAGAGTGATGCCGAGGAGGGGGAGCCGGGGAGAGAGGGGGAGGCGGCCGACAATCTGAGGGGGTGGGGAAGCGGCGGCCGATGATCTAGAAGGGAAGGAGCGTCGTGCCGTGGGAGAGAAAACAGAGGCGGGCGCGGGCGTGGGGAAGGAGAGGCGCAGAGGCCGGCGTAGCAGTGGGGAAGGAGAAATATAGAGGTAGAGCGGTGAGGAGAGGAGGCGGCGCAACGTCGAGATGAAGAAGTGGAGGGGTGCAGCGGCAGTAGGGAAGGGGAAGGTGGGAAGCACAACAGCGGTGGCGAAGGGAGAAGGGCCACGATGACGAGGGAAAGGGAGGGGCAGCCGCGGCCGGCAACGGGGAGGGGGCGGCAGCTAGGTAGGAGAGGGTTTTTTTTATATATTATATATTTATAAATATATGTATATATATTTATACTTTTTATATATAATTATATATGTAAAATTAAATCTGAACCGTTTTACCTATAAAGACGAGATCCAACAGTTGATAATAAACTAAAAAAAAATTAATGCGTGTTTTGCACAATTCGTGTGCCCTTTTGCCCCTTTAATAAAAACAGAAAGGGGTAAATTGCTAATTTATTTTTCACAAGGGAGCTATTTGCCATTTTTGGCTAACACAGGAGGATAAATTACAATTTGCCTGATTACTTCAGTAATTTGTTGCGCTACACTAATGTGGTAAATTTGACCGCGAACCTTCCTTCTTGGGGATATTCTGATTGCCTTATTTGAAGTGATTTATTTTCTCCATCTCAGACCTTCAATCTCATACAATGGCAGAAAACTAATCACACTCATCAAATATCATTCCCAACCAATCATCTGGTAAGTATTATCACCTATGCCATTATGACTCGTCATTATTTCTGAACTGTACATCGCTCATATGAAAATTATAATTTACTTGCCATATAATTTATTTAGATCTGATTGAACGATCAGATTCGTGCTAAAAAAATTCAATATTCGTTCGGATACCACAAAAAGACGTCTGCCTCTGAGTATTTCGATCATTTTTTGGGTAGAAAAGGGAAAAATCAAAATCTCTTCCATGGATATAAAAAAATTCAACTAAAAAATTATACCTACACTAACATCTTGTGCAGTATTAGGAGTGAAACAGCTTCTTCAAGCAGCAACCTGCGACACACAACCCAAAACAAAAGTCTATTAGATTACCAACAAGGAACACAAATCATGCTTCAAGATTCCCACACTTCCATCTTCAGACAAATTTTTCCAACCAGACACACAACTTTCTGAATTTACCATTTCACCCCACAAATTCGAGCATCGACTAATCGACGCTTAAGTTCTTACGCTCGTCTGACCTCAAGGATAACATGCAACCGAACGGCCATTTCATTTTCCAAAAGTACGAATCGATTCATTCATTATTTTGTTGTTGTTTTTTTTTTCCTTACTATCATAGGAACATAAAAATGTCAACATCGTTTACACAAAACACCAGGTTTCATTAAATATCCATTACTACTTTATTTCAACTTAACACCAAAATATAAATACCAACTGTCATCAAGGCGATAGGCGCCTCAACCAACAGCATTTCAGTGCAGTAATTCCAGATTTCCTTTTCCGTGTAAATTGAAGGGGCTTAACGCGTTTCTTGGAAGCATAACGATGCCGATTTACCTTGTCTTCGGATGAGGTGAAAACCTCTTTGACTGCCTCAAAAACTTGGTCGACTGGCTTGGCAGCGTCGATCTGAATTAGAAGAAGCGTTAATAGTCATGTTCAATGTCGTCTGGGCTTGGATATATATAAGAGGGAGGGACGGGGTTGAATTACCTTACGGACTTTGCCTTTAGAATTGTAGTATTCGATTATGGGGAGGCTCGATTCCATGTAGACCTTGAATCTCTTCCTTATTGTCTCGATATTATCATCATCTCTATTCTGAAAATAGAAGTGGATGGTGATGGAAAGCGCGGAACGTAAATTTGATTAGGAGTGCAATGGAAAACATTTATAACCTGGTTCCTATTCAAAATGCGCTTCTCCATTTCCTCCTCTGGACAATCAAAGAAAAGAACAAATTCCGGCTCGATTCCAGTCTGCAAAACAGAAAGGCAGTGGTAGAACATGGAAAAGAATGTCATATAAACTGTCATATTCTTCTTCAGCGCGCACGCACACACACACATATACATATATACATATGGAGAGAGAGTTGAAGAATTGGTAAAGAGATAAAACATACGGCAGATTCAAATGCGATACGATTCTCCTCATCACGGGGGAAACCATCAATAAGAAATTTGTCATTTCCATCTTCCTCCATTGCTCGTTGGAGAAGCTTAACGGTGACCTCGGATGGAACAATTTTTCCCTCCTTGATCATATTCTTAATCATTGTCCTACATAACAGTAAGATGAAAAGTTGGAAAACCCGCCAGCATAACAACGAACCTGAAAGATAAGATTTTAATCTTCCAGAGAGACTTTGATGAAAACCAAAAGTTGTCACATATACGGGAAAGTGACCGTTTTCTTTTTTAGAACATATAGCAAGTCCATGAATCAATCTTAAAGGATCACATCAACAACTTTGTCCAAAAACACAAAAGTACTAAGCGAGTGCAAATATGACGTTCCAACACTGATGAAAAGCTGAGGATAACAGGCAGTGATGAAAGATGAAGCAATGTCACTCATTCAATAAATGCACGTAATAAATAGCATTGGTGCTACAATGAGATTTTACCCATTTTCAGAACCAGAATCTCGCTCTGCTCGGAGAAGATCACCCGCACTAAGATGACTATAACCAAAGTGTTTGACAATATTTGCACACTGAGTGCCCTTACCACTGCCCGGACCCCCTGCTCAAGTTTAAAGAGCAAGAAAAATAATAATAATAATGTATGCGATAGCATCAGTACAAAGGCTGCGTTGCCAACAAGTTTGCGAAGGAGCATGAGATGTAGAGATCGATAGAGACAGCCATGAAAGGATGATATAAAGTCCGGCATTCTGCATGAATAAGTGGGCAGTAACAAACAGTTAATCTGGAAATTAAAGCACTCACCAAGAACGAAGACCACTTTGACCTTCTTATTGACGTGAGAACTTCCATTTGCTTCCTGCACAACAATTTAATTTATACAACAGCGCTCTGCCAAATGAATTCTGTAAGTATGTAAGTGACATGTGGTGCACATCTTCATGTGACGTTGATTTTCTTAATTAATCCTAGCGGCAGAGTCCCAATAGTATACTTATTTTACATTTATCGAGTCAAATGCAATTTAGAGATCAATCAACTTGTTTTTTCTATCTTTATTGAGACTACACAGATTTAATCTTTCAGTGAATTGGAAATACTATAATTCCAATGTTCGCTCAAACTTCAAAAGAATAACTTAACACTATGTAGGGTAGTGCTGAACATATACTTGTCATACTTTGTGAAATCAGGGTTATTCCTGAATACCTCATAATATATGAAAAGATAAATAACTTCATTCACTGTAGCTACAACAAGAAATGACGACCCTCAAAAATAAAAGGAACGTTATCCTGGTTTCTCTCTGTCCTGTAAAGATACCTATGCAGAAAGCATTTCATGATGACCAAATTTGAAGTTTGAACAATTGTTCAGAACTGTACTGTTAACTCAAATTGCAACACATTCAAGACCAGAAATTAAACAAGACTGAAGAGATACCTTATCTGCAGCATCAACAACGGTCCCCATGATTGCCTACTTATGGTAATTCAGATAAAGTATCTGCATCCAGGCCATATGCATCATAGCCGATTAGTTGCATGTTTTAGTACAATAAACAGAACAAACATTATTCTCACAGCATAGAGATTGGGATTACAACATGAAGACGATCAATGATATTATATTTAGATCCAAGAAAATTGCAGTAAAGATGTCTATATAATTTTAGCTCAAAAGTTATCGGAGTATCTTAACCAACACATGAAGTAATCATAATGCATGGCAGCATAGGAAAAACACAAAGATGTTATGTACAGCAAAGATCAATCACACTACAGTATAAAATAAGCAAAACGATAAAATCCTTAGCAGCAATTCCTTGGTGTCAAATGGAAAGTAAACCTAAACGTCAGCAAGATTGCAAGAAGCCCTTTAAGTAGATTGAAATATGGAAACTGGAGGATAACAAGTTCAGTCCCACAGAAACGAATCTTACAATTCAAAGGTGATGAGAAACCCTTCTGCCGAATATGATCACTAATTTTCCAAATAAAGGCTTGAATTCAATCCAAAAGTTTAGACTTTACAAAGGGTTAGGCTTACTATTCAGTGCATAAGCATTTTTAATCACTTTGCAGCCAATTGCAGACCAGAACTCATTTCTCCATCGAAAGATTCCATTACTTCAAATAATTATCAAGTCTAGATGAAAATATCTTAGAGGGTTTGAATGAGCTCATAAACTCTTCCAAACATCTTACAAGATGTTCGAGAGCTGATAAGATATTGAAAAATAATTAACAAAACTTTTAGAGGAGCTTATGAAATCTAAAAATAAGATGTTAGAAACATATAAGCTCCTTTAAAAAATAGGAGTTGCCAACTTATTTTTAAGATTTTCAACAAGCTCCATCAATTATGATCATATTACTACGAAATTGTCGTTGCTAACATCTTATAAGTTTCAGTTTTGATCGTATTACTAAAACATTGTCGTTACTAACATCTTATAAGCTTCATAATCTTATCTTATCCAACCATTTTAAGAGCTTATTTTTATAGGTTCTAAATTATCTTATAAGATATATGAGCTTATAAGATGTTTTAAATAAATTTACCTATACACTCTCTTAGCAAATAAATGATTAGAATATTAAGAAAGATTAAATCTCCAGAGATCAATATCAAGTAATATACTTCTTGAACTTCAGCAGTTATTCAAACCAGTTCACCAAGTACAAAAATCTATTAGCAGTAGAATCACAGAATAGAGAAAAAGATTCAATCTTTCACAAAGGTAAGCATATACATAAACAGTAAAACTGAATAGAACCATCCCGCTGCTGTTGATCAGGAGATTCCATTAAACTGTTAAAATCATCCGATCACTGCATACTAACTATAATTTACCCAAAAAATTCTCGAAATAGGAACAAAAACATTGATTCCAACAAAAGGGCTGTGCCCAAAGTTCAGTAAAACAAGAATGTCAAGCAAATACATCGACCCAATGCATCTGATCATACTCACCAAGCGATGACTACAAACCACTAAAAAAACCACAAATCTTTACAAATGGGAAGCTCAAATACATTGAGCTTCGCTCACACCAAGCAAAAAGCTTAAGATCATCAAGAATTTGAGTAGTTCAGGCCAAGAAAATGATGAAATTAGCGAAAATAAGATCTGGGACTCACCCGATTCTTGTGAAGTAGGCAAAAAGGGAGGGAAACTTGTGGGAGATCTAAGAATAAATGTGAAGACGACGTGTATTTATAGATAGAACAGTGTTTAAATGATTCCCGGCAACTAATTATTGCAGCAGAAGAATACTTTGTTTTGGCCCTTTTGGATTAACTTTTTCACCGTTTTCATGTGTCTTTTCTCTTTTCTTTACTCCACGCGGTTTTTCTATGAAGTGTTTGGCGTGTGGAAGAACTGAAGTGCGCAGAGGTGACAGCTGACAGGGAACTCTCTAGTGATTTTGAGTGCAAAAATTATTCCCTTATCAACACTATTATATAAAAAAAATAAAAAAAAAATCCTCTTTTTATTGACAAATAACAATTAATAAGACCGACGCACCACTTTTTTATAATACTAAAAATAACCCTCAACTAATAAAATGACTATTTTATTAAATTTTTCAAATTTTATATTAATTGTTAAATTAGTTTTTTCTTTCTTTTTTTTAATATGATGTATTAGTTTATATATTTTATTATTATTTATAATATATTTTAAAACATAAAAAATTATTTATATATGCATACAGGAACAACGTGTTACGATGAATAGTTATAAAAAAAATAGCATAAAATACCCTGATAATAAACAAAAGTCTGCATACTCTCCACCTCAGTTATTTATTGTTATTAAATTTTGGATAAATTACAGTCATCTCCTCTTAGGATTGGCAAACACCCCATGAGGTTTCTAATTTTTAACCAAAAGTTTGAAATTGATCATTTTGCCCTTAAATTTTTAGTTAAAATTGTAGAAAAATCAACCAAGGCAAATTGCATTATTGCTGTCATGTATAAAACTTAAGAAACTTCTCTCTAGCATTGTAGTCCAAAAAAATTCAAAAAATTTAAAAATAATTCAATTTACATAAAGACATATTATAGATAATATAATAAATAGATAATCTATGTATAATAAAACATAAATATACAGGTTATCCAAATACACATCATGTATGCGCATACTTGAAAAAGCCTCTTTGAATTTTACTTCTGCCACATAATAAAATACTTCTTTTATTTAAACTTAGATAAGTGTAAGATTATTTATCATTATCCAAAAGAATTAACAGTTTTTTGGATAATTGTTTAGTAATATAACTTAAATCTTATTTTGATATTTAATATTACTTAAATTTTTGTTTTTGATTAATTTTCAAATTTAAGGAATAATTACATTTACGTCATTTGGCCATGTTTACCGCAACATATTGTATTAACACATATTATAGTAGACCCATACTATCTATAACACTTTCCCATACTATATTATGACATCGTGTGTTTACTTCGTATCAATTATTCTGGTAATAACTCGGAAGAACAAATAATCTGGTATTTATTATCATCCACTGCAATCTATATTGTTGGTGTAATTACATTTTTGTTCATGGTATTAAATAACTATCAAATTGGTCATGTGGGGTAATAAATGTGGATTTATGCTAAGCAATATCTTGAGCACTATCTTGCATTTACAGTGTCATAATGTGCAATCCTCCATAGTAAAAGCTTGCTGCACGAAATATCTTCTGTTAGCGCGCTCATCTACCAAATTGCCCTCATTAATGAAGTCTAGCTTGTGTTCATGGCCTAATCTCACTCTCCCGTTAATGCATGTGAATATCTCCTTCTGGTGTTGTTTTGCTCGCGGTTTCTTCCAGTTAAGATAGGTAGGTTTTTATGTGAATAGGGTTTCCTACCAGAAAACTTGTCCGCAGTAATGGAGGAAAACATCCACTCTGAATAAGGAGACCTCCTTGCATCACCTGGTCCTAAAAATAAGTCGCACAGGATGCTACCAAAATTCCTCCAACGCCTTGTGCACAAGAAGAACAAGCCTTAAACTGAAACATGAGATTAAGATGAGTTAGAACTTGCAGACGGCGTAGTGAAGGAGTATATGAAGAAAGAAACCCACGTCTCCGCAGCTTGAACAGAGAAAATCTAGAGAGAAAAAGACTTGAGGAAGGACCTGTTGGAATGGAGTGAAGGAACGAAAGAAACTTAGTTATAATTTCGTGCATTAATGGCCACCTAACCATGACACAACATTTAATACAACATTTAAGACAGTATGTAATTAAATAAAAAAATTAGGTCAGAAACGGAATTTCGGACTCATATATGAGGGGCAACTAAGGCAAAAAAAATTAGTTCAAATTACTTTGGGGTCCACACATTGCTAATATGTACCCTAGAACCCATATTATAGCATGGGGTTTTGTGGGCGTTAATAGCAGGGCCAACGGATTTATAGCGGGCCAACCATGTTGCTAGTAAACACCGGGCAATGACGTATTAACCCAGATATTTGGGCTAATACGATGCAGTAAACATGGCCTTTACCTATTGTCGTTTAACACAAATCACCCATGTCTTTTAAAAACTTACAGAAATCATCCCTGACAGCCTTTAAAACCCAAAAGTGCTCCTATTAACCTGGTCAAATTTTAATATAATTTTTCAAGGACAGCAATATCCTCACTGGTGTTTCTATAATTACCAAAAGGTAGAGGGGATGTTAGAATAATGTTTATGGGATGAGTAACATCACCCTATATAATTTATTTATTATTTATACCAATTTTTACTTTAAGTTTAAATTATTTATTACCTTTTTTATTGAATCTCTATATAAAATTACACAATTTAATAATTAAAATATTCAATTAATAATTAAATTAGTTATTAGATTATAAGTTTAAATTAATATTATCACATTTGTAGAAATTATTAAAATTATAAAATTATTTCCTCTATTTTTATTTATAACTAATTTTACTAAAATTAATAAATGATAATTCAAAATAATTTATGTATTTATTATAAATCATATTAGAATTAGTAAAATCAATAATTTATTTACTAAAAAGGCAATTTAAATTATTAATTTTTTTAAAGAAAAAAATTATCCCTTCTTCTCCAACCCCACCACCATCCCACCCCAATCCCCGTCTGTGCCCTCGCTCTCACGGCCCCTTTGCCGCCTGCGCCCTCACCTTGTTTAGGGATGGCAATGGTTCCAGATTAGATCCGGACCCGCCTCGATTGGGATGAATTTTGAAACCTTAAAACGCGTCCCGGGGTGAGTTCAGGTTTTAATGGGTTACCCGAACCCGCGCCGCTTAATTTTATATATATTTTATATATATTTATATAAAATATATTTGTACTAATTTATAAAACATATGTATACTTATTTATACTTATATATATACATAAATTTAATATTTTTATAAATTAAAATAATGATATAAATAGTTTATAAACATTTTGATGTTTATATAAGTAACACATATTACAAAAATTTTAATATTTCAATGCCTAAAATATGCACATATTTTTATGAAAAAAATAACCTTTCAATAATATTATTATCTCATATTTATAAAGTTATGATATTATTATTTTTTAAAATATAAATATTTTTCTAATATTTTAAAATTTTTAATTGGTCCTATCAGGTCCACCGGGTCCAACCCAACTAGTCTCAGGTCTGGGGCGGGGTCCTAATCGGGTCTGGAATTTTCTTGACGAGGCTGGTCTCAATTTTGACAAACCCAACCCAGACGCCGCCCTATTTTCATCCCTAGCCCCGTTTGCGCCCAAACCTCGCCGTCGCCCTCGCCCCGCTGGCGCCCTCCTTTCCTTCGTCCGCCCTCGCCACCACCCAGTCTTCGCCCTTCTCCGCCTTAGTTCGTCATCTAAATATGTATGGACAAATAATTTTTAATTTTAAGAATTTAAAATAATTTATACAAATGTAAAGTTTTAATTTAAATTTATAACCTAGTAACTAATTTTCATTAATATAATTGATTATGTTAATATCGAGTAGTATAATTGATTATGTTATTCCATATATCCTTTGTTCAAGTCGGTATTAAGTATGGTATTTTCATTTATCTTGTATACATATTTCAAATATATAAACAGAATATCTTATATCTACACTATTTATGAAGGGAGAGATCGAGTAATTGCCGTAGTAGGTAAAATCTAAGTTGCCTAAACTTCCTTTCAATTTCTTATTCGTTTTTTTTTTACAAATTACTATCTTCTTTTATAATTAATTTTATTAATAATTTCATATTCACTGACAACTACAGTCAATTAATTTTATTTTATTTTTATTTGATTAAATAAATATAACAAAATTTTAAAATTCAATCACCATTATTGATAGAAATATTCCTGGTTGTTGAACTTGGAACAAACAAATTATTTTGTACAAGTCACCCTTCCCAGTAGAAGAGTCGCTATGACTTTGAACGCGAGTCCAGTACTTTAAGCGCGTTTTATGGACTAGTACCTGACTGCTTGTAGTACGCTACTAAAATCAGAATCCGAGAGCAACAATTCAGTTGATCGCCCCCTCGATTCAGCAATCTGTTCGACGAAATGCCCAACCAACATTAGTCCAAAGAGAAGAATTCTGATGGAAGAGCGTTCTTCTGTGAACATACCTCGAAGGATACTGAGCTTCTTCCAGAATTGGACCGGGAATGCGCCTTTTTCCGACGCCGACGACCAGTCTCCGACAGGATTCGGCGGCTCCGCCAAGGGCGGGACGAGACTTTCTGAAGTTTATGGCCTCGTAGGGTCCGTCGCCACTGTCTTCGTCGCAGGTTTGATCTTCATTGGTTTTCTGAACTCCTATTCCCTTGCAGTGTATATACAATGTGATATGATTGCGAATTTCCTGTAACTTGTATTATTTTTTTCTCCAAATCTCTACTCTCTGCGCATGTGATTTGATTTTAAAATTTTGAAAATGCGAAGAATTACGGTAAATCATAAATGGATAGGACTGTTAGGGATGATCAATTTTCCTACATGGCAAAATCTGCGTGAGAATCTGTTAATAATTTAGTGTTACCAAGAGTTAGAATGAACTCTCGGAACTGTGATTCCTAATTATTGATCTGCACCAGCAGAAATTAACATAAGAAACATTCATAGTGTTTGGTTTTGTTTTTAGTTTGTTTTGTTTTGATTTGTGAAGATAGAGAGAGAAAAATAGAGATAAATAAATGTGTGTTAGAGATATAGTGTATGTTTGGATTTGTTTTTGAAGTTAATTTTAAATAGTGTAAAAATATATTGTATGTATTATGTTATATATTGGCAGACAAGAAACACTGTTCATTGTCAAATCATGTCTCTTTTATATATTTTTATATATGTATATAGTAATATTTATTTTTTTTATATGTATTGTGTTGTATATTAGGAGACAAAAAATACTATTCATTGTCAAATCATGTTTCTTTTATATATTTTTATAAATGTATATATATATAATAATAATTGTTTATTTGTAGGTGAATGTATGTATATATTGGAGAACGTGCCAAAACACCTGGTAAAGGTGTTTTGAGTAATATTATGTTTGGTTTTGTTTTCTCAGTGTCTCAAAAACAAAGGGGAAATGAAACCAAACAAAGGGATTAGTCTCCAGTTATGCTTTTCCTCATTCCTTATTGAACATGTACAGATGAGCAAATTGGAGTCTGCTTAAGCCTACTTCAGTGTGCTTAATTTGAGGGGATAATGGTGATTGATGTTGGGATGCATTTATGTGCATAGTAAATGATTCTAGGCCTCAATTTTGAAAAGATTATACTAACAGAGGTGTAGTTGTATATTATTCAAGAACGGAATAACTCTTTCGTGATATGCTAAATTTGAGGGGATGCCCTAGTAATTATCCCTGATTCTTTGTTGAATTCCTGTATTTTTATCATTTTGTTGCATAATGGAACTTGGCAAGATGCAGATTCTCTTTTTAATTTATAGCTTAAGTAAGTGCACATTCTTATCTTTATGTTTTGTGGAAACAGTCATTTTCCTGGTATGGGTATATGTTCCCGACTACTGGTTGAACTCTATAGGGATCTATTATCATCCAAGCAGGTCAGTATGCGTGTGCTTTGCCTTTTAGGTTTCAGAGCTTTATTCGGATTCCCTCATCTATGCATATATCCTTTTCATGTACTTATTCTGCAATCAAAGTTACTTTATTGAGGAAATATTCTCATCTTCTGAGAGAGAAACCTTAGGGATATGTTCTTTTAAACTTTGATCTCAAGCTTTACTCAAGTACTTTTTCAATGCGTTGTGAATGAATATCGCCAAACGTTGGGAGAACTAGAAAAAAGATAAATTTTAGAATGTTTGGGAAAAGTGAACTTAATAGGTAAGAGTAAATTTTGACCCATTTGTTAAAATTTATTATAAATCCCATGTGGTTTGAAAAATTATATATAATACCCCGAACATTTATTTTTGTTTAATAAATAGATCTCTTTACTGAATTTTGCTAATATTAACAAAAAAAAAATTGAATGAAATTTCATGTTCACTATGATTAACTTATTAATGACTTACTGGTGAACAAACAAATATTCGTACATGTTTATTCCTTGTTTCAGGTATTTGGCATTACCTTATGTATAATACCCCAAACATTTATTTTTGTTTAACAAATAGATCTCTTTACTGAATTTTGCTAATATTAACAAAAAAAAAAAATGAATGAAATTTCATATTCACTATGATTAACTTATTACTGACTTACTGGTGAACAAATATTCGTACATGTTTATTCCTTGTTTCAGGTATTTGGCATTACCTTATGTAATGGTGACAATTGTTGTGGCAATTGGAATTTACGTAGGCATGGACTTTTTGGCCACTCCTCCTCCTACCTCCTTGAAGTCAATTTTTGGTAAATACCACTACTCTTTTTGGCTGGCTTTTAGTGACCATTCCATAAATTGGATGCGGTACTGTTGTTAGGAATTGGCAAAATCTATCCTTTGCTTTCTCTCTACTTGTGCAGATGAATGGAGTGAGGAACCACCACTGAGTGTGAGTGGCATCCTTTCAGCAAATGATGATGACCAGCCCAGTTACAATATTCAGCCTATAACTGACACTGATATTAACCAAGTTGATGAAACCATGCATGATGAGCTTGCTACAGGTATAGCCACCTCAATGTCATAATATTCAGAGATGTATGGTATTGTAACTATAACATTCTCATGCAACTGACTATCATATCCTAAATTGTCAGAATAAAGAGATTGTCATGTCCTTTTTCTTTTTCCAAGTGTAATGAACCGAGAATATTCTAGAGTTTGAATAAAAACATGTTAAATTTACATATGCTGGAAAACACATGATTATATCTGTGTGAAAACTGAAAACCTTGGTCAATCAAGATGTCGATGACTCTAAAATCATGACAATGTAGCTAGACAGTACAATGAATAATGTGATGTAAGAATGAATTGGAAACAAAACCTCACATCCAACCAAATGTAAGAATGAATTGGAAACACAGCACACAAATAAATCCCTGCTTTCAGTTAAGAAACCAGATTCAGCAAATCACTGCTATCGTGAATTATATTAACATATATAACGGTACCTACCACAAGATCAAATTCATCGAGCCCATGACACAGAATCAATCTCATCTCTTGCTTTCTTGTAAAGTTCAAGCCTTTTAGCACATTGCTGCCTCCTCTCCATCAATGCTGGATCTTCGTCCAATAGGTCTGCGAGTTGCTTACCCTGCAATATCATCAATTGGCAGCATAAATCGTCTGTAGAACCTTCTAAAATTCTATCAATTTTGTTGACTTTATCATGTATTCATTATCTGCTAGAAAAATCGAAAGACAGAGCAAGTACGTACCTCTCTCTTCCCAATTTGGGTGTAAAAGTAGTTAAGTAAATTCTGTTTGGCCTCCTTAACTTGACAGTAAACCACTGCCTTGGGGATTGAGTTCCTCAAAGTGTCAGATACCATATTTACATAAGATGACACATTCGAACCTATCCTCCTGAAGTGTCCCTCCGCGTAGCGGTCAATATTTGCAGCAGCTGGCGAGTTTTCCCGAGGGTTAGCCCCAGGGTTTCCTGCTTTCTCAACTTCCTGAGGAAGTCTCCGGAAGAAATCAACAGTGAGATACGAAGATTCCATATCGACCAATCTAACAACCGTTTTCTTGCTCTCCTCACGGAACCGTTCCAAAGATTCATTCGCTGCACCAGCTATAGTTGATTGCAGAGTTGGAAATCGTTTCAATTCCTGTTTCGCCAGGGAAGTTTAGGAAATAACAGAATGGTGTTTGAACAGAAAAACGGAATCTGCAATTAAGAACTTAAAGACTCACCTGACACTCCGCAATTGACTTCCGGACAAGTTCCTTCAGGACAAAGTGAACCTGAAAACAGTTTTTCAGTCAGGAATCGATGTAGCAAGAGACTAGATATTAGCATCAGAAAGAATGGGCTCTAACGTCAGACTACTTACAGCATCCACAGAAGCTTCAGCAGGCCCCCTAAAGTAATTCAATGAGCCCTCAATAAGCCTTCGATAACCTTGCTCGGGAGCAATCAAGTGTGGTTGATAACCATCAGCTTCTGAAACAATCTTTCTCACATTCTGCACCGAAAGATGTCGATCAAATGGAAGTTTTCTCAATGCAGCTGGTAGCTGATTGTCAAAAACTCCATAAATTCGATCACCTCCTGGCCGGCTGAAAGAATTATGAAGATGATTAGGATGCACAAACATAAGTTTACCTAACCAGATGCAAAAATGGAATGCGACTTCAAGCAGGGTCAATGTATGTTAGTGTCATCAAATCATGTCTTTGGTGATATTTTTTAATAAACACCACCTAGTGTGTGTGTGTGTGTTTTTTTTTTTTTTTTTTTTGGGGGGGGGAGAGGGGTGCACGTGTTTATATTATAGGGAAATCAGAAAGAACAAAAAGCAAGGGATTACTGTAATGGAGAATGATATTTTAAGAATAAATTTGGATCTTGATGCAACTCCATCTATTTTGTCAAAACATACCCTCCATCCAGATGCTCCTTGAATATTTTGTCAAAAGCACGGCAAAGTTCCAAGATGGTGTACAATTGAGCCTGAAATACAAACATTATTTGCTGCAAAACAATGCAATAGTTCATATCAATAATCATGATGAGGAAGGCAAGAAGCTCACCCCGGCATCAACAGCAATAGGCCTTCCAAGGTGGTCCAACTCAGATTCCAGTTCGTCAATACTTTTGTTAATCAATGAAGTGATACTTGGAATTCTTGCTTTAATTACAGATTCCAAGTGCTGAAAGAAAATTTGGAAGTAAGGTCAAACATGTGGTGCAATAAGGAGGTCAACCATAAATGAGAAACAAAATGGTACCCTTGAGAGAAGTTTTGCAAGGTACTCGGAACCCATTTTACTAGCCAAATGCCCATAGTCAGGACTTGTAGCAAAATATTCACGCTCCTTACGCCTAGCAGCAATCATATCAACATTTTTGTTGATTTCTGCTTGTGAACGATTCACAATACCCACCCAGGGATGTTGTAAACGATAAGATCTTCCTTCCAGAACCTATCAACAATAGAAGAGAAAGAAGAGAATTAGTTAAAATGCTTCTTTCTTGACATGTAAATAAAAAGGACAGGGAAACACGAAAAGGCTGATGGAGGGGAACTAAATAAGAATGTGGTGGTTACCATTTCTGAATTGGAAAGCAAGAAAACAAAAGAAAACATATTTGAAGCAAATGCATTAGTAACAACATTCAGTCAACATTATGAAAAATACACTATTTAGAATTTAGCAAACTTTTCAATCACCATGAAAGATTAGCCACAGAAGAAATGTTTTCTTAAAACTTTTTAAGAGAGAGTATTTCAGTGGTAGAACAAGTAAATCGTGTAACTTTATCCTTCATCATTATTATTATGACTTTTCTTTTGGGGAGAGAGAGAGAGAGAGTACATCGAGTGCATTAGTTCCTTTATCCATCAGGTCCAGTTTTGTCAGCACCCCAAACGTTCGTTCACCTGCAACAATTGCACAAGAGTCATAAAATGGCAAACTAAGTTCATATAACTTACCTTATTCAACGTTCATTCACGCTCTCAACTTTCGAAATGAAATTCTTACCTGATGGATCCACTTCCCTTGCAAGTTTAATAGCATCTGATGTTGCAATATCTTGGTTCGCTGGAGATATTGCCAGTATGATGCAGTTGGGCTACATGTTGAAGAAAATTGTCATATAAAAAGGGTAAAACACCATAAAAAAACTTATAACTTGAGCAAAAGAGACAAACCTTCCAGCCTTGAACTGAAGCAAATTAGACAACCGAGTTCAATTATGGGCGTGATAAACTAAACCACATGACTAACAGCTCTAAATTTTTTATAACTAGTTCTAAGATTTATATGCATACACGTTAATAATTAATATATTCTAGATAAAGTATTGAGAGTGGAACAAAGCCATACAAAAATAGACAAACATTTTTGTCTTTACCTTCTCAACGTATGAGCGAACCATAGTTTCAATGTCTTGGACTATACTTTCTGGTTGGCCCTCTGCAATGATTAAATGTCTTCGCATTGGATAAAGTTCATATTAACTGAAACTTATATCAATTTGGAAAACAAACAAGAACCTACCAACAGCAACTTTTGTCAAACCAGGAAGATCAATCAGAGTTAAGTTGACAACTGCAAGAAACAACACAAAAGAATCAGCAAACTACTCAGGTGGATAAGACCATACTTGGAAATTTTGTCATGCAAATTTATTTCTTTCAAAACACCAAACAAAAATTATCATAAAAGATTAACATACCATTGGGTGAATAGATACTCAGATGAATAGGAACAGGAGAAATTTGTTTTGTCTTTCCTGTGATCCTATCAGTTTCATCCTGAATTTCCTTGCGAACCAAGGCTGCATTAGAAAATAACATGGTGTAAACATTTTCATCAGTTCAGTCACTACCAGAAACATTCTTGAATCACCACATCTGAAATGCTACATGCAAATATAATCGGTAAAGAGTTGTGTTATAAGGAGAAGCAAAGAAGGAGCAGCATTGAACCAATATCAATTGATTTTAACTACCCAATAAGAATCAATTCCCGCTTAAATGAGGAAGTCTCACCAGAATTAACTAATACTAACTACAATTATTGAAATAAAAAAGAATGAGTAAGGTAAAAGAAAGGAGAGCAAATACATTAAGTTTCAGAAAGCCAGATTTTAAAATCACTGTCTCATCCATTTTCCTTAGCAGTAAAGTAGCAACAGTCCCACACATACCGAAATCAGTGAATCGTCTCCGGGGCAAATGTCCAAATTCTGCATATTCCTGCCCGTCTTCTGTTTTCTGCAGTTGCAATACCAACGGCCGCCTCGTAACAATTCCTAAGTTCAACAACCCGGAAAATTGGGAAGCATCAAACATTGGACATAATCACATAAACTCAAACATAATATCCAATGGGAGCCTTGCTAGTATAATCGAATTGCACAAATCGAAAGGACTAACCAGAGCCTCGAGGAAGAAAATCACGTCCCACTATGCTCTCCAGTACTGACGACTTTCCTGAACTCTGTATCCAGCTCAAACCACAAAAAGAAATTTCAAAAACCCACATAAAGTTTACTCCAATTCACCATTAACTACAAAAAAAAAATCAAAGAAAAGATAAACAACATTCGCTGCCACTCATCTTACAACTGAATCAACAAAAAAACCTAATTACCCTAAAAAGTAAAGAATCCACTACATTATCTGCGCGGATCTGCTGGTTTCTCAAAGCACCATCACCAACAAACAAGAACTATCCATTCTCTAAGTTCCTCAGTAACTCCATATAAGAAATTAAATTTCTCATACAGAATAGAAAAAAAAATCAAAAAATCACCTGGCCACCGACGACAGCGACGGAAGGGAGAGCGTCCCAAAGAGACGAAAAGGCCTGGTCGCCACCACCGTAGTCTCCAAGGGCGGTACAAGCTCTCTGTATTCTGTTCACCAGTCCAATCAAACTCTCCATAGTCGCCATCTTTTCTACTTGATAAAACTTCCAAATTTCGGCACAACAACAACAGATCTAAACGAATTCAAGTTAGGAGAAGACAAAGAAACTTAGGATTAAAGCAACAGACAGTAGAGAAACAACTGCCGAACTAGAGAGAGAGTCGGAGAAGTCGAAATTGGACTGGTTTTTCAAAATGCTGTAGAAAAATGGGGGTGTGATGTTTTGCTCGTTGGAGCGTGTGTGGGTTAGGGATATATTGCGCCAGGTGCGCGGTGCGGACAAGGGGGTAATATTTGGGTGGTTCACTTCCACTTTTAGTATGGTGGGGTTGAATGAGACCGTTTTGCGGTGTTGTACCTTTCCTCTTTTTTATTTATTTATTTTTTGGGGTGTAGAATTTTGTTTTAGGGCAACGTTTAAAAATTTTGAAATTTGAAAAAAGAGAAGTGGGTCAGGGGATGGGGTGTGGCCGGCGCTTGCCGGTGGTGGGTCACCCCAATGACTGGTATATACTGTATATGTACCGTATATAAAGTTCCTATACGGTACACGAAATCAAAATTTTAATAATATAAGATGTTTTCGCAAGTCATGTTTTCCTTGTATATTATTTTATGTAAGTAAAACAAAATGCGAAAAAAGGTTTTTTTAAGTGGTGGAATTTCGCGTTCTTAATTCTGTCGTCTCGTTTAAGAATTGGTGTAATTACACATATATTTCATGTAATTTAGAAAATTACACCTAGTACTCTTAATGTTTGTTTTCGTCTGATGAATAGATCCTTTCATTAGTCAAAATTCACCGAATTTGCTGATATTAGTAAAATAAAATGGAATGAAAACTCATATTTACCCTTGATTGACTTATTACCAACTTATTGCAAGTCAAACAAATATTTTATAATCAAACTACTCTCACATATTAATGCACGTGAGAAGATATATATTTACTTATAAGGGTAGTATGATTAAAAAAAAATTGTTTGATATTCAATAAATCAATAATAAGTCAATTTTTTTTGCTAATATCTATTTAGTAGATGAACACAAACGTTAAAAATACTAAATATAATTTGTAAATTATAGAAAATTTATGTTTAATTACACTAAATTTCAAGAGATAACGGTGTAATTGTCCCTGTGTATAAGGTAGACAATTTATTCTCATTTGTTGATTCAATTCCTAAAAACAGATCACCTTTCAGGAAAAACAGTAATCACCTTTTTAAACTTTTGACTTGATTTATTCCAAGTCACATTGGTAGAAAAACTGAATTTTAATTTAGAACAATTTTAGATCTTTAAATTTGTTTTTTTTTTTATGATCTCAAAATCTAAATATAAACAAATAGTTTGACCTTTTTAGTTTTTGTATCCTTTTTATTGTTTATTTCTACTAAGAAATAAGTTTTATTGGACTTTACGAGCAAAGAAAATGATAAGCTAATCATTACAAATTAAATACCTTATTCACTAAATAATGTAATTGTAGTTACACACTCCTTTTATTTAAACTAATATCTATATCTATATTTTATATAAATGTATAAATACTCAAGTTGTTTGTTCCCAATATAAAAAGACAAATATATTCTTATTTAAATATTATTAATTATTATATTATCTGGAATTTTTAATAATTTAGAATTCTAAATCTATACTCTATATAAATGTGTGAATACTCAAGTTGTTTGTTCCCCATTGTAAAAAGATAAATATACCATTATTTAATATTATTAATTATTATATTATTTGGAACTTTTAACAATTTAGAATTCTAAATATCCTAATCTATATCTATACTCTATATAAATGTGTGAATACTCAAATTGTTTGTTCCCAATTGTAAAAAGACAAATATACCCTCATTTAAATATTATTAATTATTATATTATATAAAATTTTTAATAATTTAGAATTCTAAATATCCATATCTATACTCTATATAAATGTATGAATACTCAAGTTGTTTGTTCCCCATTGTAAAAAGACAAATATACCCTCATTTAAATATTATTAATTATTATATTATCTGGAATTTTTAACAATTTAGAATTTTAAATATCCTAAACCTCCTCCGTATAAATTTAGAATAAAAAACATCAATCGTGAATCTTGAATGAATCCAATTATACATAATTTTAATAACCTGTTTCTAATCGTGAATCATGAGCCCAATTACACAGACCTGTCACGCATTAAAGTTTAATAGCATTCACATAAAATTATATTATAAAATTAGTTATAGAAAAAATAAAATTATATAAGAAAAATATTAAGAGTCTTAATTGCTCTAAACTACTTAGAGAATGAATAACATATTCAACTAAAACAAATTAATATGTCAAATAATATTTCAACACAATTACTTTGCTTGAAGAGATCTTAATTATATTAAGAAAGTTTTAATTTACCATGACATATTAAAATTTAAAATAAACTACACATGGATAATATATTAAATACTAATCTAAACTTAAATATATATATAATAATAAATAAATATCAAATTTTAATAACAAATTAAAATTGATATGTGGATATTTATATTATTAAATTGAAATTTCTTGTAAAAATTTCAACTATTAAGTGAATCTCTTAGTACTTGATTTTTTTAGTATTAGATAATCCTGAATGCTTTACTTTCACATCTATTGTTTTTCTATAATAATTAATAGAATAAAAGTATTACAACAACAAATGTGACATAAAAAATTAAGTTGTAACATAATATATTATTGAATACGAAATAGATTATACCAATCGGTGCATATGAAAATAAGATTCATGAGTTAAACTAAAAACATATAAAATTAAAAATTGCAATATAAAGTCCAAAAATAAAATTTTATACAATAATATTTCAAAATTTAGAAGGTAATAAAGCATGTAAATAATACTTTGACAATATTTAAAAGTTGATACTGAAATATAATTAACATTAGGATCTTACAATACAAATATTGACAATATTGTCCAATTAAATTATATTTTTATAATAATAGTCAATAAATAATTAGTTTGTAATCATTTAATATCAATAAATTAAAAATCAACGACACTCAAAATATAGTAAAAGAAAACATATTACATACACAGACATAATATAGAAAAATCAAACAATAGCGGGCCACAATAAAACCTTCAAATAAATATTGATCAATTTTATTAAAATGGAATTTCTTCTAAATTGGAATAACGAATAAGTATCAAAAAATTAATTACAAATAAAAATTATCAATCCAATTAAATTAGAAGTGCTATTGAAAATTTAAAAAGGAGATAACTAATTTATTTTATTTCAATATTAATAGGCTAAAAATACCATGTCCCCCTCTCGCTGTACCTCCAAGACTTTGGCATTGAAGAAGAGTATAAATAGTAATATAATAAATAATTTAATTTAAAACCTTATCTTATTGAGTAGTAAATTAACTAACATAATTGTAGGCCCTAACGAGACATATAACTATTTATGCTTTAAAAGGTGCATAAAAGTTGTAACATTTGGTCCCCTCGTACTATTATAGACTTAACGCCGACATGACATTTTTTTTTTTAATATCCAGAAGGAAAGGTGTTATGGAACCAAAATTGCTACTTTTTATTATTCACGGGACCGAAAGTGAGAATCCCAAAATCAATTGACCAAATAAAAATGGAAAGGACCTAAGTTACGGACTGAAAAATACTATTTCCCTTATGAAAATAAAAAGTCAAATGGTGAGTAACTATTAACACAATAACAATTAAAAGTATAAAATCTTAAAATAATTATATACTAACACATTAGCACAAATACATTTTCATATTAAAAAAATTAATAAATTTTGAGAATAAACTTAGTACAATAAAATAATAAATAAAAATTGAGTTAATTATCTTGAAATTAGAACAAAAGATGATAAATAAATAAGCCACTGAGATTAATATATTTTTTCAGTAATAAATTTATAAAAATAACTTAAAAGTTTAAAAGGCATGAGTACTAAATAGAATAAAAATGGATATATGAATAGAATATTATTAAATTGGAATTTCTTGTGAAAATTGAACTATTGAGTGAATCTCTTAGCACTTTATTTTTTTAGTATTAGATAATCTTGAATGTTTTACTTTTACATCTATTGTTTCTTTTATAAAGGTGGAAAATAAAATTTTACACAATAATATTTCAAAATTTAGAAGCTTATAAAGCATGTAAATAATACTTTGACAATATAAAAAAAAAAATGACATAGGAAATATGATTAACATACATTATAGGATCTTATAATACAAATATTGGTACTATGGTCCAATTTGATTATAGTTTTATAACAATAGTCAATAAATAACTAGTTTGTAATAGTGTCGATAAATTAAAAATAAATGACATTCAAATGTAGTAGTAAAAGAAAACATACAACACACACATACAAAATATAACAAGAAATAGACCAAAAATTAAACAACAGGAAATAGGCATAATAAAACCTACAAATAAAATTGATTAGTTTATTTTATTAAATCAGAATTTCTTCTATCCAAGATAAGGAGCTTTCACTAATTATTTTATTTTAATATTAATTTTTGAATATCATTATTCTATATTTCATATTAATTGGTTTAATACATAATAATGAAATAATCATTAGTGAATATACAAAATACAAAATTTTAATTTTGGGGAATATCTTTTTATTCAATAGTACCAATTAAATTTAGAAAGTGAATTACAAATAATAGAATTGAATAGTTTCCTTATCAATTTAAATAATTATTATCAATTTGTTTGAAAATATAATTGTATAATACTAATGTTTCAATGAAAAAAATACAAATAATATAATGAACTTAAAATAAATGATATATTTATTTCTAAAAACATATTTGTACACATGCATCGCACGTCGTGCTTTTTAGTATTACAAAAAATCTACAGGGATAATAGATGCTCTCATAAGATCCCATTTACTTCTCATTATTAAATTATATAAGCAAAATAATATACCCAGATAAAATGTTATCCTTATATTATGAAGACTCGTTTGTAATCTAAGCACCCAATATTAATTATTTTTTGGGTTGAATAAATATAATATGATTCGTACAGATTTTATTTTATTTTTAATCATTTCATCCAAATAAGTCATATCATAAAGTCAAGGGGACCTAGTGCAATTGTAGTTTCTCCAAACAATATGGAGTTTGTCTATAATATTTTACCTAACCTCTGGAGCTATTGAAAAAATTGACCCTTTCATCAATATGGAGAGACATGCTGTTAACATCAGACGCCTATTTGGATTGTAGAGATAAAGTCACATTCCTGGTTTACATTTACAACATCAGCAGTTAATTGAAAGAGTTCATGTTGCCTAAAAACAAAAACAGATGAATAGATACAACTCAATTCCCTTTGCATGGGACAGTAACAGTATCCGAGCTATAATATAAATTCCTTCATAGAAACTGTCAAACTAATTGTAAGTCTTCATTCAATCCTTCTTGTAAACCAATTTTGGGTACTCAGGACTCCACATATTATTCGCTACAAATGCTCTAATTTCATCCTGCAACACCAATAATACCATTATGTCAACGACCAAAGTTTTTAGCTACAAACTTTAAACAGATATGTAGATTTTTACATACATAACATAATGGCTGAACTACATAAATCAACAAATAAAAGGACGCGAGAGCCGTCGGTTCTTGTTTTTTTGTCTTTTCGGTAGTTTCAATGTTGGGATGTAGGTAATATTCGGTAGATGCAAGGTTGAAAGATATGTAAAGCATATCATAGTGCAACCTAACGATGAGATGGTAAAGTAAACCGTATGCTCTGTCAAAAATTTAAAGGACCCATAAGCCCATGACCTCTCCTTTTTTATATCTTGTTAGAATGCCTTGTTAGTATGAGGATTCTATGCCTTGTTAGTATGAGGACAATGAAGAAGCGAACTAGGAGTCATTTGCCAATGGAGGTACAAAGTGAAGAAATACATGCTATCCGAAGGTAAATTTTGGTAAGAGGTGATCTGCGTAAAGATGCAGAGAGTGGTGTCGGAAATAACTGGCTGTGTACTTCAGAAATTTCGCAGGCAATTTATGATGAAGTCCCTTCTTAACACGAGCTTTGTGAAACTATAGTCTCTTAGAAATTAACTGGGTCTTTGTTGGAATGATATAGCTTATCGAGGAGTGGATAGTTAACTGACAGCCCCTAATAAGAAGGGAAAAATCAAAGGCTCAACGTAGTTTCAACATTCAAATAACCTTTTATACCTTATTAAGTTTCTGCAGTTCACGTGCATCCATCTCGCGGTATCCTTCGGCCAGGTCCTCTTCTATGGCTTCTTCAATGACTGCTGCAGCTACTTCCTTTGTTATATCACGTATTCTGCATGTTTCAATATTTAGGAAAGTGTTGACAATATGCAAGTAAACATTTGGCTTAAAGGTAGAGAAATAAATTGAATACCTTGAAATTGACGGATAAATAATTCCGTTAAGTACCTCTTCCTCGGTCATATATGCAGCTAGGCTGTAGTTATAAAAAATGTTAGTGAAGACAGCTTGAGTTGATGGGCTAAAAGAGGTCTTTGAAATTTAATATGACCTCTATATTATGCATAGTTTTCACGAAAACGCAAATGTTGAGATCCATAAGATATCAGCGAGCAGTTCTTCTCCTAAATGGCTCCAACATCACAAAAGATGCAAAGGCCATTTCTCCCAGATGGTAAGTTTGATGTCATTGAGACAAAAAGGTCTCCGATTATTTAGGAAAACACAATATTTTGTCATTAATTCCACAAAGAAGTCTGGAGAAGTCATGTAGCAAAGTTTGGAGAATACTTTAAATTAGGACTTAGCAGCAAAGGATCATACAGGTATTAGTTTGTTTATAGATTCAACTTGTTCCAGGACAGCACCAAAGCCAAGCTCGTAAGAGATTTCTTAATCCAATCACAGTATTCTGTATTTAATAGCCGGGGTCCAATAACCATAACACTGTATTTAAGAGTCAAAAGTTCAAAATTCTACGTACCATTCAGCTGCTGCCTGAAGCATTCCGTCTGAGATTATCTTAGATCCAGATATTAGTGTTCCAAGCCCAATCCTGCATTTGGGCAAGAATTCATTAAAACAAAAAGGACAAATGCTAAACAGATGATTTGTCCATCATGGATTAGAATTTTCAGTATCTGACCCGGGAAAAAGGAACATGTTGTTTGCCTGGTTGCAGTGGCCAACGCGACCATTTCCTGTGCATTTTTAGTTGCAGTCAGAGAGCAATGCAATTTTTAAGAGGAAGCAGTTAAATAATCTTGAACAGATCCATCAAAACATATATATTCTGCCAGCAAAATGGCATGCAGTCCAGGAACATTTGGATAAACTTTGTATATCTCCCAACATGCTCTGTTTCTTGCATACATTTAAGCTCAGTCGCCTAACAATATCTTTGTCACTAATCCTAAAGGTTATCTGCTGTATTGCACTTTTCACTCATTATTTTGTTCTTTAATTCAGTAAAACTATGAATTAAATCCGCGGGAAATAAGCCAGGAGCAGAGGGTTATATTGAAACATCAGCAACAATCCATTCACCGAAATGACATTTTGTTGATAATTGGCAGAATTCTTACACAACAGTGTAATTATGGAAACAGATCTGCATAACAAGACTAGGAAGGCATCATATAAAGTCATCCTAGGAGAAAGCCAAAATTCTGAGATTAAACAGTAAACTCAATGAGTGAACAAACACATTTCACAAGTTCACAGTCCTCGTAGAAGAGTTTAAGCAAATATGCTGCAAGAGATAATATGGTAACCCGAGGCCTAAGCAAGCTATTGTGCAGGAGATCTCAATAGAATGGTATTAAGCATCAGCATATAAGACAGTGCAACCTGTTTTCGGATTATAATCCTCCATGTATTTAGATATCTAAGAAAACTGACAAAGAGGCTGGATGTGAATGGGATATATTTTCACACACTTAATACAAGTCTACAGTTCTCCGTTCTCTGCAGTACACGTGTACGTGGCTTTTAATTGCATGTAGCGAGAGAAAATTGCATGAAAATGAAATGGAGGCAAGCAGCACCAAGCAAAGTCACAAACATACCAAGATCAACATTGTTAAATGGGCTCCCACTGGCAAAAATGATGTTGTCACCAACTATGGAAAATGCTTCCTCTGGGGTGCACTCAGCTGAAAAAACACCCACATAATTTTGTCAATTAACAGGAGAAAAGATGTTAACTTAACATATTTGATCAACTTAGAATTGTACCATTTTTCGTAGGATTAGACATAGGAAAAATTGCTGGTCTGGTAGAAGTTGAACCTTTGAGAGCTTCTAATACCTGAAAATTGGAAAGAAGTTTGATTCCACATAAAACTACAACTTCTAGTTTTCTGATGGCATCCAGGGAACATGAATGGAGGAGAAGGCATAATTTAAAAACAATGCAATTACAGTACTGGGGGGAAAATGTTGTAAGAAATTAAAACAGATGAAAATGAATTGCATACCTCTTTGGAAAACAAACCTCCACAGGCAGACAAACCAAGAAGCACATCTGGTTTTACTTGCCTTACCTGATTAGATATAAACCAAACAATTCATATGCATAAATATATCAATCACTTTAAACTGGAACATAAAACTTAAACATCTGAGCAAATAAACATTCACATAAACATACATACATACATGCATGCATATTAATATGTTCTTTTGGAAGTAAGCATAAGCATGACTGAGGACCTGAAAAGGGTCCAATTTGAATTGACAAGTACTTCGTCTTTTAACTGCTCATATGTGGTAAAATATACAGGCTGATCTCTAAAGTATGACAAGGGCACAGATGGACCAACATCCCCTCTCTAGAGTATTCTCACATATATTCTGGTTAAACTACTTAAATTGTAAACAGCTTCTTAGATCTCCTACGTCATATTAATAAGCTAGAGGTCATATAGATTACCTTCTAAATGTCATTGTCATACTTACAAGTTGAACTGACGTTGCTCGAAGGGGTATGACAACATAGTTGTCACAAAAAATCAACCAATTTTTCCAAAAAGTTATTAAAAAAAACAAAAACAAAAGAAAAAAGATGCTATAGAACAGAGATAACTTGTCCTCTGGTACTACTTTGAATCTAATATTCATAAAATATTGTATAAAATTGTAACAGATCTTTCCTATGATATAGAATAACAGGAGGGATCTAATAAGAAGAACGGATAGATCATCATATCCATAAACAGGCACAACATTCTGGAAATTCTACCAATTAGTTATTCCATGTTTTAGATAACTATTTTTGGTTACTTAGATTATTCCTCAAATTAATCATCACATTACAAGAAAGCATGTATGAAGCTTTTATGCGATATTTCAGGTCTAGGTAACTACGTTGGGAGCTACCATGGGCCTACTTGTAGTGTTAACCACCAAATGACTCACACATTTTGCTGCAGCAGTATAAGCAGATCCTAGAGGACATCTAACAATTAAGGCATCCAATCTTAGAAGTTGCTTAAGTCTTAATATACTGACCACTTCCTCGAGCTTTGCTCCTTCTGTCAGCCCTTGACGTTCAGTTTCTCTCACCATCCTAGCAAATGGGCGAGCATCTGGATCAATGTTTTCACGTGCCTCCGTTATAAGACCCTAAATCACATAAGCATTATCATTTACTATTTTAGTACTTGCAGCTGTTGAAGAATACTGCAGATGGAAACAAGAAAATTGTTGCTAGATGTTTCAGCTTAAAAGCAAGCAGCACTTGTATTCTCTAAGTGACATATCAAATTAATAGAAACCAACCAAAAAATTAAGCAAATTAAGAGACATGTATTAGTAGATTACTCACATTAGCATCAACAACCCAGAATTGACTTCTAGCACTTTCAAAAGCAACTTCAGTATCTCCTAGCATTCTCGCCATCGTTTTTCTTGCAGCATTGAGAACGCCTATTCCAGCACTGCAATTGCCGTCTCAGCTACTAGTACAATGAACAAATGGAGGAACCAACTACAACGATAAAATAATACCTCCCAGCACCAGCAACGACAATCTTCATCTTTGGAAAGTCAATCATTGGCCTTCCTTGTGCTCTGACTGCTCCTAAAAGACCAGCAAGTGCAACCCCTGCTGTTCCCTGTTGGTATATTTGCAGGGAACCGCACACATAAACTGATTTTTCAATTGTGAAGACCAGGAAAAGTCTAATGACTTATACTATGCAGTTATTCAGAAATCAGTTTTGTTATCACAGGATGATACTACTAAAAGAACACAAAAATCTCATGGCAGCAAACCAGCATCACTCCTCAATTCATGGCGCTTAGGATCTTCTAAGATGATAACTCATAGAACAGGGTATGGAAACCGCACTCTCTTGCATTTGATCTCATAGAACAGGGTATGGAAACCAGCATTGAGAACGCGTCACCAACACAGAGTGAAATTTATATGAGTAAGAGTATAATCCCCCTGAATACCCCAATAAATTAAGTCTCAATCTACACTAGCATTTGCCCGTGCTTTGCACAGTGACAAACTTTTTGCATAAAACTAATTTCAGTCATATTTATTATTTTTAATTTATATCATTAGAAAAAAAAATATTTTTTTCTTTTGAAAAAACCTATCAATTATTTTCTAATTCAAATTACATAAAAAAAAGAATATTATAAATGTCAACTTGAATTTCAAATGAAATATATTTTTCTCTACTAATATGTTTATAAAAATTTGAACCTATCAAAATTATTCGAAATTACTTTGGTATCAATTATTATCATTATGTTAATGATTTGACACCCAGTAAAATTCATCACCAAACTAAAAAATCATAAATAAAAAAATTCATGATAGATATATATAAAAATATACATGACAAAAGTTATGCTCACAACAGATTGAATAATTCAAGATAAATCAAGAAAATGTAAATGTCTTTAACGAAATTGTAAGAATATGAATATCAATAAAATAATAAAAAAAGTATACTAAGATACATTTTGAATAAAAATTTGGGACACTATTCATTTAAAACTTATTCAATAAAAATGAAATTGCAAAAACAGTTTCGAATAGGATAATTTTGAATATGTAATTTAAAATATCAAGAATAAAGTTTACACAATAATTAATTAAGTTAATGATTATCAAGGAGAAGAACTTAGATAAAAACAATATATGGATAAGGCATTGCAAGTGTTATAAAAAAACTTTTATAGAAAGCATTATGTTGTTATTGTTGGATATAAATTTATTAAAAGTAATTTATTAATGTATTTCAATTTATCGCAAATGAAATATTCTGCATTGCAATTAAAGAACAATATTTGGCTAATTATTCGGTGAGTAAATAATGAAAAAGAGGTGCAAAGAAGATTTTCATAAAAACTAATACATAAAACAAAAAATTAATATCAATCAAATTATCTTAAAGTTTGTTTTAAAATATTCTCCATAATTTTAATGTTTTATATTAATTGTGAGACACATATATATGGAAAATATCATACATGACAATATAAACAAAACGCAATTTGTCCACCTCATTATCTGCATAGGATAGAGATGGAATCATGATAAGTATGTATGCAGAAAAAAAAAAATTAAAACACGAAATAAATCATCATAATCTAATAAAATAAAAAAAATAGGATAAAAGAATTACTCAAAGGATGGATAGAAACTTTATATTTTCAATATTATAGGGTATCTATTAATTGATATCGAAACAAAATGTTTTAATATATTTTTTGAGTAAATGTACTGTACTGCTAGGCCTTGTAAATATTAGAGAACAACTTTTATAGAAAGCATCATTTTGTTACTTTTGGATCTAAATTTATAAAAACGTTTTCTTAACGCATTTCAAATTCTCGTAAATGAAATATTTGGCACTGAAATTAAAAAAAAAATCAATTATTTAGCTAATTATTGTTAAGTAAATAATGAGAAAAAGGTGCAAAAAAGTTTTTCATAAAAAGAAAATTAAATATCATTTCAATCACCTTAAAACTTGCCTTGAAATATACTCCATAGTCATTAATACTATATATTTATTCTGAAACATATATTTGGAAAATATCCTACATGGAAGTATAAGCAAAAAGTAACTTGTCCACCTCATTATCCACATAGAAAAGAGATGGAATCATCGATATTAATTTTAAATATTATAATATGATATGATTTATTACACACCAAAAATATCCCTAATCTGTCTGAAAAAATAAAATCCTGCTGCTGTTGCTTTAGTTATCATTTATATCTTTTTCACCATGCATATTCATATCAATCGGGTTGAAGGTGTAAATAACTGAACTATGCCCCTCCGCAGCAGCTCAAATTTTCAAGTCAAGTTGTAACAAGTAGTATAAGAATGCATTACCCCATTTCTGGTCCAAATTAGACACAAGATCTTAAAAAAGTGATGAGTGAAAGCACTGCCTCTCTAACATTTCAAGAATTTTTCACTAATTATTGATTTAAGATAAGAGTAGATGCTATGCCAAGTTCACAGCATAAATGCCATCAATAGGCGTAGCACAGAAGTACTTGGAGATGAATACCAACCTGAACATCATCATTAAACATTCTATATTCATTCCTGTAACGCTGCAACAGCTTGAAGGCCCACTTACTTTGAAAATCTTCAAACTGCACATATTCTGTGTGCATTAGTAGCTTAGAAAAATTACCTTTTTTGAATTACAAATTAAACAACATGGCACACTAGAATCAGAAGGTTATAATCAACCAGCAAGTCAAACAAGCACCTGGACAATCACATGTGGCCAACGAGTAAAGACTGCTTCCATGAATTCATCAACGACTGCAATATACTCATCCCCGTCAAGACGGTGCTCTTGCAATCCCAGATCTGCAAGAAAATAGCAGTAAGGTCATTGTTATGAATCTTAAGAGCAGAGGAGAAGAAAGCTGATTTAGAAGTGGGAGAATGTAGAAGTCATTACTAGATTTTAAGGGGACTTTAAATCTTTGAACATAATGCAATATTAAGTGGTTTGACAAGATATACGAAATCAATATAGAAGCATTCACTGATGAATTCATTGGGATAAACAACAAACATAATTATCAGCAGAACGACACTGAGCAACTTCATCAACACAACATCTGCATGAAACATCTCCTACATTGATCAAACAATTGTGGCAGAATACCGAGGCTTTGAGAGAAAAAATAATCATAATAATCAATAGAAGAGTTTTCATATGTTGGGTATACCTCAGTTTGTTAAGGTAAAAACAAACCATCAAAGAGGATATTTAGAGAAGTAACAATTTGAATGAATTTCTTATTACATAACAAACATAAGATGTAATGTACTTACACATAGGGTCTTTCAGAAGCTCCTCATTGTTGGTTCCCACGTCAATCATGACAGGAAGTACCTACGAAAATAGACAGAAATTGGACATGGATTATGAGGACAGGGCTGCAAGGCAAGATCCACATAATTGGGCAACAAAGATTTCCATTAACTACTTAGTATCCCATGAAATATTTTTCAATCGAAAATCTTAATAAAATTGTAGGGCACAGCACATCGAAAAGTACTGAACAAGTCAATACTCACTAAGAACTAGAAAAGGAAAAGGAATGCGCACTATTCGAGATATACAGACATTTCAGCTGTTTATTATCACCATAGATAGGCAGGAAAGATATCTAAAAGTAATTAAGAAAGTTGAATAAAAGTTCCTATATTTGAATCCCTTCTGCATGCTTACTGTTAAATATCACAAAAACTATTCCCTGCCTTCTTTTTGTAATTCGCCTTCTTTCTATAATTTGCTTTTTATAGGTCTGTTAAGTATTCAATGGTTTAGCTCCTTGCAAAACATATCAGTGCTAGAGTTACCATAGATATCATACCTGATTTTTGTGTTTCTAATTCTCATCGTTCAGAGTTATCATAAAATATTGGCAAATTTGGAGGTATAGCCAGGTTCAACTTTATGTCATATAAAAGATTCATGCAATTTTAGAGGGTAAAAGGATAAAGATAGTACTCTCTGTGGGTTTATCCCAGCGGCAGCAACATAAAGATCCAACTTTCCAATTGCAATTCCAATTCCCTGAACTCCAAGATCTCCAAGACCCAATATTCTGCTTCCATCCGTTACAACAATCATATCAACCTATATAGATAAAAACAATAAATAATCAAAAGCAATAAAATTACATAGGAGATAAATTCAAAAACTAGTGTTTCAATAAAAACACTAGATTTAACTTCACTTGGCCATATTAGTATTTGGTAATCATTGATGAAAAAGCAGCACAATAAATGCACTCCTGTTCAATGTCTGTAGAGGATACATGACGCAGAAGCAGCAAACAAGTATAAAATAATATAAAATATAACTGGTGAGCAAAACAAGGACTTTTTTATTCGATATTGGTGGGTACAACACCAGAAAGTTTACAACTTAAAACTTAGCCACCCAGCATCAATTTAACAAACCAAGAAATTGATCATAGTCAATGCATAGTCAGATGCTTTAGTTTCTGGTGCAACACAGTGATATCAGTTGGAGCAATTTACAGGCAGCATAAACTGATGCATGTAACACCTGAAGTCAGAAACATCAGCAAACGCAACGACTTTCACAAGTATGACATACCTGATCTGATGGCCAATTGTAAACCATTGACATCATTTCTCCACGATCTGCTGCACTAAAATACATCCCCCTAGGTCGCCTAAACAAGCCACTGTACTTCTGGCATACAAGACCAACAGTTGGAGTATAGACTATAGGTGCGTATTCTTCAATATTGTCAATGAGAACCTGTTAACATCATATCAAAATCAGAGGGAGAGAGAGAGGGATCTTTGGTATATTTTAACTAATAGTCCTCATAAAAATGAAATAATTCTCGATCAAAATCTACCCTAAAAAGACACGCTAGATTCTCAGGCAATCTGAGGCCAACAGAATACAAGCTGAGATAATAGTCTGATTAATGGGCACTGATCTTCAGAGACAGCTAAAGATGCCCACTGGAGTGGTGAAGAGCAAAAGAATCTAACACCTTTCACAAAACAATCAAATTACTGGCCAATCCTTTGTTCATTTCCTAGTAAGAATTGTTAAAGATTCAAAGAACAATTCTAAATTTCAGTATCACCGAGGAAGGTTACGTTACGCTCAGCAAGTGCACATAAATTGATCTCTTGTGCCAGCTAAGCGAGTATGATTTCTTAAGTATAACTTAAGCACTTGGCTTAATTACCATTTACAGTACAGCATCTTGGTTCTTGCACAAATTCACAGCAATGTTGTTCATGCAGAATTGAGAACAGACAATTTTAATGGTGCCATAGAAAATAACCACAGTAAATTAAGTTAATTAACATATACCACCTCATCGTTATTGTAGGATACCAACAACCATTTATTAGAGGACAAAGAACAGATTTGCTTACTGACCTTATAATACATTGTCTCGTTTCTATCATGCAAGCGGTTAAGAATGCGCCATTTAGCCAAATTGTATGGATCGGATGGTCCGTCTCTAGCACTTAACTCAAGCCTCTTCAAGTCAGCCACTATGATTTAAATAAAGATATGAAACAAACAAAAATAATATTAGTACAAGCAATTGAAACTCTAAGTATAATTCATAAACTTTAATTAAATCTCAACAATCAAGCATTTATGTTTACTTGAGTTGGACCAATTAATGGGTACAGCTCTTAAAATTCTCATCTAACCCAAATCAAATGACTTGATACATTTCATGGTCCAGCAAAATTCTTCTTAGTTGGTTCGCGAGCTATTATCTTCACAACTAAACCAAGACTAAAACTAATTTAAATCTATTGCTGCTGAAAGCCAGCCAATATAGAAAGCCCTCAGGCAAAACAAACACATAACAAGACCGCAATTAATACTTAACACTAGTTCATGATAAATGACCTAGCATCTTTCACAAAATTAATTTACCGGCAATGAACAGATATGCTGCCATATTTCAGATTAAGCATTGAAGAGTAACAACATGATATCAGAAAGATGGTGGAAGGAAACTTACTAAAGCGTTCAATTTGTTGTTCAGGAGACATTACATTTGGAGGCAGGAGGCCGCGAAGGTCAAGACGATCACGTTCTGTCATTGAAAATGCAGTTCCCTATATTTGTGAAGCATAAAATGGTGAAACTAAACTTCAAGAGTGTTGACTTACCTCAAAAGACAGAAATTAAAAGGTTACCAAAAAAAAAAAAAAGAAAGAAAGATAAACAGATACCCATATATAATGTTGTTTAAAGAAGAAACCATAAGTTGGGATGAGCAGTAAGTCTTAAGCGCCAAACAGTAAACAGAATACCAAGTGCAATTGAAATAATGTTAAAATTGGCTTTATTCTATCAACAGAAAACTCAAGTAAATCCAAGATGTCACAAATCTTACACCGGTTTTCCATGGACTAAGGGATTAAACATGTCTCATGGATGGTGCAGGTACTGCTTTTTACTATTTCGGTTAAAGCCAAATGCTTATCTACCTGCGTTCATGACACGCACTATAATGACCAGATATAGTTTCTATACAGACTTTTTCTTACTATTACTATACGATCATGTCCTCTATTTCATAATAAGAGCAACCAGTTTTTTGCTATTCTTCCAACTTCTTTCGTAGCAGATTTGCACTCTTCACGAGAATCAGTAAAATAAACTTGTGCACACACAAGCAAACAGCAATAACCAAATTAACCAATTCATTATGTCTAAAATACCATACAAAATTCTAATTTGAGTAGCCAACCTGCATCACCAACTTAGAAAAACAATCAGCAAACACTCCAACCAACACAACCTCAGATCCTAAAATCTCAACCATCACCGTAGGCTCAAAACAACACCAAAATTAACCAAAATATTCATATATTCTCTTCTCACCTTGTTGAACCACGGATCGTGGAGAATATCCAAGCTGCGCTTGTGAATAATGGTAGGCCGGTGGCCCTCCGTCGTGGTGAAAGATCTCGCACCACCCGCATTCCCGGCGGCAACAGCTCCCCACCGCGACCGCAAACTCATCATCATAGCCGACGAAAGCCTCATCTGACGAGAAAAATTCCCCATCGTTTCCAGACGAAAATAGTGAAAAAAAAAATCAATCTACTTAAATTCACAGTTACAGAGTCAGTAGCAACGGAGTTTATATATATATGGAAAGTTCGTTTGAACGCCGACGCGAAGTTTGAACAGTGACGTTGATAGGAAAATCAGTTTTACTACTGCCAGAGCGATACTGCATTGTATTGGTTGTACCTTTGTGCATGAGTAGTTGTACTTTGATTTGGTAATAGAGGTTGAATAATTGCTGGGTAAGTGGGGCCCACGGTCCCCCAGGACAGAAATGGAAAGTCACGGTCGTTATGTGGGGGCGAAGAGTCAACCGTTCACGAATTGGACCGAATAAAAACCGCGTTGGCCCATAATGGGTGGAGTTGGACTATCTTATTGGGCTTGGCCCATAACAAAAGCCCAACTATTTATTTTTCATTGTTACTTCTCTTTTTTTTAATCAAATAAAAAAAATATTAAGGCCTTGTTTACATAGTCGGATATATTGTTAGAAATCTTTCCTCGTACAAGGAGGTCGCTTTGGATAGGTTAAGAGCAAATTATCCCCTGAAATATTGGAAAAAGACAAAATACCCCCTGCAAACATTAAAAAAAAAAATTCATTGGCTCCTCGATGAATTTGACCATGTATTTTTTATGTGAAGACAAAAAATTTTGTGTGTAAATATTTTTTTTATTGTTTTACTACATTTCTTCTCTCTTTTATCTTTGAAAGCGAATTGGGATTTTTTTTTTTACCAAAAAATTATAAAAGATTGAGGACCCAAATCCACATCGAAAACACTCAAAATCAAATAAAACTTCGGTGATTTACGAGAAACATATGATTGAAGTGGGTTGCAAGTGTGCGGAGTTGTGTTTTGGGATTTTTTCAAGGATTAGGGAAGAGATTTAAGAAGAGTTGATTAAAAAAAATTACTTTGCAGCGAAAGGTAAGAGTCATAATTCCTTGTTTCTTTGTGTACTTTTGGTACTAGATTCTATATGTTATTACTAAGATTGAAAAATATGTTGTTTGTACTGTATATGTGTATCAACTAGCCTCTGAACAAAATAGGGGTAAGTTGAGAAAAAGGATAATGTGCGTCAAAAGACAAAGATATGTTATGTTTCTTCAAATATTAGGATTTTCAACTGTATGTATGGGGTTCTATGACACTTTTTGATTTTTGATTTTTTATTTTTTTGATTGTTGGGTGTTTGTAAATAGTTTTGCTTTGTGTACGTCTTTCTAATTTTTTTTAATTGTTAGATTTATTCTAAAAATGGATAGTAAATAAAATAAAATGTAACTTTTTTATTGTTTACAGAAAAGACAAAAATACATAAAAGACAAAATGTTCTTTTATGTTTCATACTGTAAATTGTGATTTTTTTATCGGGAAAAGAAATATTTTCGTCCTTTAACTTTGTCCAGAATTCCTTTTGGTCCTTTGATTTTGACTGTATTAGATTTAGTCCTTTATCTTTCCATTTTGCGTAGATTCGGTCCTTTAGCTCAATTTAAGACCATTTTGCCCTTTTGATGCTAGGACACAATTAGTCCATCCACATGCTCTCAAAGTGGCCCAACATGCTTCCGAAATGAAATTAAGCCTCTATAAATTCATACCTTGTTTGACCGTCTTGCCGCCGGGTATTCCAAGTCCTCGGTTTTACGGACTTCCTCCAACCACACTACCGCAGCAGATGGTTCGTGGATCCTTGGCTCCTTCAGCAGTAATCAGCACAACCCTATCTCGTTTCCTACCTTAGGGCGTAAAAGTATTCCAATAATAGAGACTTAATAAAATTTTGGGTAAACAAGTTGAGCAGAAGCATGTAATTTATTGAAGAAATATTTGGAATATTACATAGATATTTTATTCCTCTATCGGAGGAAAAAACTATTTAGCCTCTCATATAGGAGAGGGCTTGACTGGTTGGGGATAACCCCATACACTGGATACCCTGGTACTTAGGAAATTTAAAGATACAATTTTATTTTTCTGAAGAGTTGGAGAAGTTTTCTGATGATCCACATCTGCTTCCTAGCTCTCTATTTATAATAGTCCGCGGACTTCAAACCCGGACTTCAATCTTGTTTTTGGGTGACGTTATTGCGTTCGTCACCAACTTTGTCTTTCATCTTTCCACCTGTGGTCATTATGCCTTGTCGGCCATGTGCTTGCCAGCTGGTGTCATTTGTCTTTCTGACTGTTGGCCCTTTTGTCTTCTTCTGCCGACAGTCTCCTTTTTGATTTTTTACATCTTGAGGGTTTTACCTCCCTTTGTAAAAATCCTTTCTTTTGCCCTTCTCTGGTCTTGGTTCGGGTTTATTTTGAGTTACCCGAATCTTTGTTCCGAACAAGGGCTTTTCCTGTTTTTCACAACAAGGGCATAAGTGGTTATGCCATTGTCCTACATGCATCATGTTGCATGCCTTCTTCCTTGTGTTCTCTGTTGCAGGCAGCTTATTTTCCCATATAAGCATTCTTTTCTTTTCAAACAAGCTTTCTGCAAACTCAGTGCTTTTTCCTGTTATGGAGTTTAACATGAATGATCCATTTAATTTATTGGAAAACATTTTAAATGGATATTTGACTTTATCCATCTCTGTGAGACAGACCCAGTATCCCCATCCTCTTCTGGTGGATATGTCATCTTCACTAAGGGAAGACACCAGGGGAGCCTCTCCTGTGGCAACCTTGACTCGGTTGAATGTTACCATGTCTGGTCTCTGCAATTTGATGAAATGGAATGATGGGTGAGACCCCCTTCCTGTGATTTCTAGAGCTATGGAAATGAACTTGAGCTCCAAAATATCTCCTCGTTTAAGGTGGGGATTGTTTTGCCATGCGTCATATACCGTCCCACTAATCCATTCCGGAAGCTTTGAGATTTCCGGAAAGCTTGGTGACGTAGTATGAACTGAAGCAAGGGCTCCAAAATCATACCACTCTCGTACCTCTTCTGGTTTAGACCCTTCGATCATCCAGATTCTGTTATATTTTCCGGATGTGTCTACGATGGTCTTGCCTGGGCTTATACCTTTACGGGAAACAAGTTTTTCCCATGATCTCTGATAATCCTGCCAAGCGGAAACAGAAGATAAAGCTTCATTAGTATTAACCTTAGAGGTGTCCGTCATTGGCCTAAGGTTAATCTCTTCCTCTTTTACCCCAGAGGTGCTGGGTTGACTTGAATTATCAGGAGTTTGCACTTCCTGTAACTCAACTTTTGCCTGTTCACCAGAGTCTGGCGATGGCCTTGTGCAAGCAGTACTTGAATCTGCCGCTACAGGTTTAGAGCCCTGTTCTCTAATTGCAGGTTTAGAGCCCTGCTCTCTTAATTCTCGGGCTATCACCGAAGATGATGCCTTTCGAATCGGTTCCAGTAGGTCGTCCCATAACGAGCTCGCAGCAAGTTTGGTACTCCTTATGGCGCTCTGGACAGTATCCAAATCAGCTCGTTGGACTTGGCCAGCTATTTGGGCTTTAATTGTTAGCTGTCCAGATCTCTTATCAATCTCCTCAAGGTTCTCCCTGAGGTGTCTGAGCCTGATGATGACGGAGTCTGCTTCAGCTGCCTCCATCTCTTGTTAAGAAATCTGCAAGAACATTTTCATGAGATTTGATAACGACAACATTATAACAATAATATTGGCACTCTACTTGCCACCTAATAATACGAGCTTTCTCAATCTTTGATTCAAGTTTATTTTTTAAGAAAGCCTTAACATTCGTATTATCAACTTTTAATGTAAATTCTTTGGCTAGTAAGAACAAAGGCCATTTTTTGAAAGCCTTCCAAACTGCAAAGAATTCCTTCTCGTTAAAATGCCATAATTTGGCTTGTTGTTCGGTGAACAACCCTCCTGTGTATCTACATGGCTCTTCGCCAGTAGTCGTTTTTCTCATGAGCACTGCTGCCCATCTGTAATCGTTGGTGTCTGTGTACACTACCAACTCATCCTCGTCTTGGGGAATCGCTAGCTTTGGCAGGCTATTGCAAATCTGTTTTCACTCCTGGACCCTTTGCGTATGAATTTCCTCCCATTTCCACTTTGAACTTTCTGTTTCTTTCAGGAGTGGACGGAAATCCTTTCTGTATTTTGCAAGGTCCTTGATAAAGATTCCTGCAAAATTGACAACTCCTCTGAAGCTTTTGAGTTGCTTCTTATCTTTAAGAGTGTCAGGAAAATTGCGAATCTTTTCTACAATGTGTTCCTGCAACTCAATACCTGCCTCGTCAATAAGAATTCCTAAAAATTCAATTTTATTGACAGCTATAATGGCTTTCTTTTCGGAGAGCACTAGTCCCTCCTTATGGCATGCATCGGAAAATATTTCAAGATGTCTAATATGATCATGTATATTTTTAGATGCAATCAAGATATCGTCTATGTAAACAAACATAAACTCTAGATAGTCTTTGAAAAGATTATCCATCTTTCTTTGAAATATCTGGGGTGCATTAGCAAGTCCCATTGGAAGTACATTCCAGATATATTGTCCATGAGGTGTGGAAAATGCAGTATATTTCTTTGAATCATTTTCCATCTTAATCTGATAGAATCCAGATTTGCAATCAAACTTAGAAAACACTTTAGCACCTTTAATGCAATCAATTAAGTGTTCTCTACTTGGGATGTAATAACCATCAAATTGTAATATTCTATTGATGCCTTGATAGTTAATAACTAACCTGGGCTTACCTCTTTTTATCTCACCATGATTTCTTACCAGAACACCAGGGCTACTATAGGCAGAGACTCCAAGTTCAATGAGTCTAAGATTGATATGCTCTTTGATGATCTCCTGCATATCTTTCTTATCCTCCATGTTCATTTGGATGGGCTTGTATCGAACGTACTCGTACTTGCATTCCTCTTTGACCTTTAGAGTAGCCTCGATCTTGTTTTTATCCCACCATGCCAAAGGATTCTCACTGAAATTCCTTTGAATAAGTCTCTTGACATTCTCGAGAGAAAGTTTACTTTCTCCGTCCATGTCCATCGACCTGCATTCTTGTATAGCTTCCTTTAAGATCCTAAGATCTTCTTCCGAAGCATCATCAAAGCCCTGTTGCCTGAAAGACAAAAGAGCCTTACCAAATTTTCTTCTATCCTGCATTTTTGGATGAGTTAATTTAGCATCATCACCACGTTTGCTGCGAAAATTTATGGGCATTATCCTGTTAAATGCCTTTTCTCTTCGCAAAACCTGTCTCTCACTACCACAGTTAGTAGTAAAGATCAACAGATTTTTGTGGTTATCCTGGACATATTTTGCAAAGGTTTGGATGAACTTATTACCTAACAAAATATCTGCTCATGTATCATGAAAGTAAATAGGAGGCGTCTTTACCTTGAACCAAGGTGTTCCAAATGCTCCTCCAATCATGATTTTTGCTTCTTGTATACCCTTATTGAGTACAAGAATTTTTTGTGAAAAATCCCTTCCTGCAATGATGGGTAAGGATTCCATAGCTTCGCTAGGGAATATACCAGGTTTTGCCGTGCAAATCCCTGATCCTGAGTCAATATAAGCTGCAAAATATTCTGACTTATATTGTTCATACAACATACCAACAGATATGTATATAGAAAAGGGGCTCGTCATTCAATTCTAATGGTATATCCATCCAAACTGAATTCCATACCATTACCTTTTTCTTCCCATGGTTTATGATCTTCAAGGAAATTTATTCCCAGAGTCATTATCCCATTTTCTCGTCATGCAATACCTGTAACAATAATCTCATGGCCTGCTATTTCTAGCATACCTTCATATTTTTCCCACAACAGGTTGTTGTAGATGGTATAAGTCATCACAAGGAAAACAATTTTTTGTTCTAGTGATGTCAAATATAACTTGGATTTGTTTCCAGCCTTCAGGGCATCTAAGTTTTACATTATCCACCCTAATAGCTCGAGGCTTTAACAACTCGGGTTCCTTTCCTTTATAGGCCATAATCCTATCTTCTGAAAAGGACATTCTGCTACTAAATTCAGTTTTAGAACTAAGGGTTCGATCTAAAATCGGGTGATCTTTTATCAAGATATCAACACCACCTATTCTAGGTATTCTAATAGGATCTGGTGTCATTACCTTAGCGAATTCCTTGAAAATTCTAGGAATTTCAATATACTCTTTCCTAAGAAATAAATCAGAATGATGTGTGTTGGAAAGGGCGTAAGCTATTCTATATGTTATAGAATATGGTCTATTCCCATCTTTCATAAGATCCTTTCTTTTAAAAATCCTGATGAAGGGTTAAGACTCTACTGAAATCTTGGTCCGCTAGGTTGTATGCTATCCTAGGATGAATGTCAAACATCAATTTTCCTGCATACAAATTTCCTATCATTGTCCCAAGACAACCATCTCTTAAGTTATTGATTCTTCTATCCATTATTGACAAATGTATTTCTGAATCAATTCCTTCTTTAAAAATTGCTTTTATTACTACTTCAATAGCTCCTATGTGGATCCATTTCATAGTAACCGCTACTTCCTCTCTAAGTTTACTTAATTCTTCAAGAATTTCTTCTTTAGGAATAAGCTGCATTTCCATAACATTACCAGTAAGTTCCATAGGAATTGCAAACTCACCTGAACTTACTTTGTAGATGATATGATGTTTCCTCTGGTTCAGTCCTATCTGGTTAAGGACTCTCCCGATTCCTCCAATCCTAAATCCGTCGTATGGGCTGAGATTAGAGTCCTGTCTCATGATTCTTTCCATGGTTTTGTTTGACACCGTCAACTTTGAAAAGAATCCTGATAGGCTATCTGAGGTTTGGAGCCTATCTCCTTCGTTGTAATTACTCTGATTCGATTGAAGATCCATCCGAATCACTTTCTATTTCTTCCTCGTAGATGCTTTCATCTGAGGGAAAATCTTCGAATTGGTAGATTGGTACCAAATCACCATAGTAGACTGCATCTAGGATGTCGTTTGTGGCTTCAAACTGGCGTAATTCACCACGTTTCTGCGGGCAATCTGGGGAGATATGTCCTTTTGCTCCGCACGTCCAGCAGTTGCAATCCTTAAAACTTTCATTAGCTCGGGTATGGGCTCGTCTGAAAGTTCTTCGTGTAGGGGTTCGTCCTGTGGATTTTGCCTCTGATCGTTTAGATCCTTGGGATGAAACCCTTGTTGGTCCTGTTCTTTGTCTAGATTTGTATGATCTAGCTTTTGATTTGGACCACCATGATCTCCTTCTGAAAGAGGATTTTCTGGAACTCCTAGAATAAGAGTCGCTACCTTGCTTTCTCCTCTTCCTTTGCTCGCTTGATTCTCCTATAATAGTTGGAAAATCGTTATTATCACAACAGAGAGGGGTTCTTTTGATTTTACCTCTCAGTCTCTTCATGTTCTTTTGGACGGATGCTTGATAACACCAATCCTTCAGTTTGTCTTTAAGAAAAGACATCCTCCTTGCAACTGAATCCAGCTGCCCTGCAGGTACTTTGTAAGATTGTATCAACATTTCCCTCCATGGGCTGCAGATCTTTGCAAAGAACATTGGGGCGGCTACTTCAGTTGTTACCCTACTCTGGAAGAAGTATTTGCGGAACCAATAGATATATTCGTCTACAGCATATATACTTCTTAACTCGAGACCAAAGAGAGCTTGTGCATACTCCCTAGCCTTTTCTGTTCTGTTTTCTTCGAAGTATCCATCTCCGATGAAGTGAATCTTGATTAACCTTCCCAGTCTATCCGCGATTGCACTTTTAGACTCTCCTTCAAGGATGCTTGCTTTGGTCTCTTCTGGGGTATTATCCAATCCGATCTTTACCGACCCTTCCAAGCTTAACTCCAAAAGCTTTATGAAGTTATCCTTGTCTAGCTCCAATGTAGTTGCTGCAATTTTCATGGCTGCAACCCATTCATCTATCAACTTCTCGATATTTCGAAAGTCGATAACATCCAGGTTGAGAACCGTGCCATATGGATGTAAGGGCTGGAGCATGGTCCTTGCCCATGGTGTGTTTTTCAGGCACTCGTCTTGGATTTCTTCCTGGATTTTCTAGCAATCTTGTCCCCACGAAGGTAGGGGTAGCATTGGTGTGAAAATCTGTACCTTCTCTCATTGGATGATCCTGCGGTGGATCATTCGAACCTGTGCTTCCCTCCAGAGGTGGTAAAGCTGGAGCAATCTCATTGGTTTGGATGTTGACTAAATCCGCAATCCCTAGTTGGGAAAAGGATTCAGCTAACTCTTGTAGATCCGATAGATCTACTCTAGATATCTCCATTATTTTATGGACTTGATGATCTCGATGATTTGTTCTTCTTGTGTCTTTGGCTTCAAGATCTCCTTCGCCTTTCCTTTCTGATGTAGGAAAGATACTGGTCCAAGGGCGTCCCTGATGCGTTCCTGATGAGATCTGGATGTCTCAGGGGTATTCCTTTGATTCCTTCTCAGATCTGTAACCTCAATCTTCAGATCTGTGAGATCCTTTTGTAGATCTGGTAGGATTTTTAAGATCTCATCCATCTTTTGGTTCAAGAGGTCTATTTTCATAGGTATATGGATTAGCCTATGTCCATAGTCTTGAACTGTCTTTTGTACCTCTCTAAGGTCCTGAGAGTACTTCGAGGTATCCGGTTCGAGTTCCTTCCAATCAGTTCCTTTAATCATTATTTTTAGAACTGTAATTTTTCAGGAATCTACCTGTTCCGGATCTCCTGGCTGGGATTCTTCCATGGATCTCAGCTCCCTGTAGACGTCTCACTGCATTTCCCGGTAACGTCTCTCGAACATGGCGATTTCTGTGCCATTCCTCTCTTTTTTCTTTTGGAAGAAATGACGCATCGACCAACCTCGGACTGTTGGTGATATTTCTAAGAATTTCCATAAGAAATTCTGTTCTCTGTATTTTCAGAATTTGAAAATACTCCCTATTTTCAGTGTAACTCGAACTTTCGTTCGGTTCCATGCTTTTAAAGATCTCCTCCGTTATGGATAAAATATCAATATGTAATATAAACAAACATTTCTTCAATAAACCTAGGCTCTGATACCATCTTGGGTGAGCATGTGCTAAATTTATCAAAGGAACACAATTTGGACTAAAGTGTTGAAAAAAAGTTGCAAAAGGGGTAAAATTGTCCGAAATACTGCCAGAGGACCAAAATTACTCATTTTTTTGAAAGTTACAGGACCAAAATTAAAACAGAGAAACTTAAAGGACTAAAATTAATAGATGGTAAAGTTAACGGACTAAACTAATACTTTCCCCTTTTTTTATCTGATTGGAAAATGTACCCAACATGGTCCCAAAATGATAGGGGTGCAATCCAAATAAATAGTAAAAAGATTAAAACATCCTCGAAAGTGGGTCCAGAACCGTAAAATAGGCATCAGACCCGCGCACAAGCTGAATGGGTCGGATCCTGCGACCCGACCTGAATTAACGACCCGGCTCGTACTAGAGACTAGGTGTCCAAATATAGACCTTTGATGCTAAGATACATTAGGCTAAAGATGTGAGGCCACGTGGGCCGTGCAGGTACCGACACTTGGTGCTATAAATGAGCCTACCCCACCGCATTTAAGGTAAGTTATTCTAGCAATATTCGACCAGTTCTATCTACTAGATCGTCTATATCTATCTCGACCAATGTCTGACTTAAGCATCGAAGGGTCTACGCCGAGGACACTCCCGGCTAGTCTCACGTGCTTGTTTCTTCTCAGGTTACTTGTCCGGAAACTTATGAGATCGAGATCCAGGGTACCTAAATTGAGTAGACAGCAGGAGATCAAGTGGGCGATCCGGATCATAAAAGAAATCCTTTTTGAAATTGTTTTTGAAATATGAATATTCACTTAGGTCATATGTGTGCGTTTGATTTAAAATGTTGTTGGGGGGGGGGGGGGAGGGGGATTTGATGAGTGATGCAACAGAAACTGAAAATAAGGAGGATGCAACAAAAATAAAATAGAGGAATAATGCCGCAGGTATAAAAACATGAATTATGCAGTTAAAAGAGAACACATGCATATGAAGATCATCACATGAGGCTGAATGGTATAGTGACCCTGGACAAGAAAATGAATTGCACAATCTTGATGGAAGTGGTTCTAATAAAAAGATAGAAGCTCCACGAACCCATATTTCAATGAAGACAACAATATGAAGACAGTGCAACTTAAGGTTGGCCTAAATTCAAAAGCATAGATTAAAGTTTCGTTTTCAATAAATGTTTCGAGTTTATAAATATTAGAAACTTTTCGAAAACGTTTTGGAAACGCTATAAAAAAATCGTAAAATTAAAGAAACATACATAATAGTGATAGAAAAATTTAAAATTTTACCTTTCTTTTTTTAATTCAAATATATGATTTAATTTTGTATCATTTAACTAATTAACATTATTTTTATGTAATATAATTATGTATTTGGAGTTATTAATTGATGAAGTTGCTATTGAAACTAAATAAATATAATATTTATGTTTAAGTGTATGTTATAAAATATCTATATTACGTTGATATTTATACATATAACATTACTAATTTAGCTTAATATTAAATATGTTATCATGAAATGAAATACTTATGTATAACACAAGAATTTATATATTTCTAGCTAAAAGTATGAAATATATATTTCGCTGGAAAATTAGGAAAAATAAAAAGTTTCTTAGGAAACTCAAACATTTCGAAGGAAAATTAAGAAAAATGACGTGTTTCGAAGGAAACTAGATAATTTCGAAACTATCATATATTTTTGTTTCCATAACATTGAAAAGAGAAATGTTTCCATAGTTTCGATGGAAACACATGAAAATTTTAAACCATGTTCAAAAGTGCTCAACAGTTTAGAGAGGCCTTGAGGGACTACTGTGTGAGAAATTGATTTGATCTTCACTGCATAGGGAACAAAAATGCAAGAATGAGACATGCAACTGGATGAAACATTCCTCCTCAATTCATGGGGTGGGTACATTCCAAATTAAGTCAATCAAAGGGGAGCATACATATGTGAGATCCTATGTGAGCAAGTCGACAAAGGCTAAGTATCTTGAGAACAGAGTGGAGAAAATGGGTAGAAACAACCTAAGTGTGCCAATTAGTACACTAAAGAATGCTATTATAAGAAAATGCAATGCTGATACAAGCAAATGGAAATTAATCAGGGCAAAAAAAAGTAGCTTTACAGAAAATTTTGGAGGTTGAGAGTGAGCAGTACACAAGACTTTGGAATTATTTTGAGAAAATCAGATTTAGAAATCCAGGGAGCAAGCTATTATTGGGGAAAAACAAATAGTGGTGAACCATCTATATTTGAGAAGATGTATTTCAGCCTCCATATAATGAAAATTATATTTCTGGCAGGCTGTAGACGAGTTATAGATTTAGATGAGTGTTCCCTCAAAACTGTGTATCAAGGACAACGTTTGGTAGTAATTGGCAGAGATGCAAATGACAATATGTGACCAATTTTCATTGCTATAGTACCATGGAGAATAGGAAACATGGACTTGGTTTTTAAGAGAGTTGTTGGAAGATCTTAGATTGTTGAAAGTTCACACAAGTGGACATTCATCTCAGTCAAGCAAAAATACCAAATTGATGTTGTTCAAGAGTTGGCTTCTCATTCTGAACATAGATACTGCCAAAGACATATGTACCAAAATTTCAAGATGACATATAAAGATTAACAGTTGAAAGATCTTTTCTAGAAAGCTTCTTCCACTTCTTGCAACCCTGGTTTTCAATTATACATGACAAAGAAAGAAGATGTTGATCCCAAAATCTATCCTAATGTTTGTCAATGTTGTAGAATGGTTAAGAGCCATCCCACATCACTATTGGGCAATATCGCTCTCCATGACATCACCACTTGTAGAATTGTAAACTATTCCACAAGAATTACTATTTTAAAAATTGTATTTCAATAAATATTAAGAAGTTTTTTTATATTTTGTAATCATTTACAAGCTATAATATTCAAATAAAAATAACTTAAAAAGTGATATCCTATATGGTCTTTTTATATTTAATCATGTTTTGTAATCCTTTCAACCAAACACCATATCATATAATACGTCAAATCAAACACTATATAATGGATAATGAGATTAACAATCATTCCATTTCCCATCCCGCCCAATCATATCATGCCTAATCCTATCACACGAACCAAACGAGGCCTAGGGTTCTAGTATGATATTATGATTGAGATTTCCCCCCCAACAACTTGATGCTTTCCCACTAAGTCAAGATGATTTTGAATGCATAAGTGCTCCAACATCACAAACCTACGAGTGGTAGTGGGGTAGGTATGGGGCGGACCTAGGACCCGCCCCGCCACAAAACGAAACAGCGCAGGTCCAACACGTTAGACCCAATTTATTTATTTATTTATTATAGATAAAAGATTCGAAAGAAGAGAGAACCTAAAAATTGTTCAAAATATGCAACTTATTGTGGTGAATGTTCAACTTGCGCATTCTATTTATTCTTTTTAATATAGTCATCATGCTACAAAACAGAGAACAATTTGCAGAGACATATGCAACTTATTTTTTCTATCTTTATTATTTTTCAACAGGATGAATACTATAAATTTTAGAATAATTTAGTTTTTACTTTAAATAAGAATTTATTAATTTAATAAACAAACACATTGATTCCATAGAACCATAAAAAAGGATTTATAAAATATATAAGCATTTTTGTCTTAAATTTTAAATAAAAGAACCACTAATATTGTCATCAAAGTGGCACAAATAACCCAAGAAGAACAAACATAACTTCCTACATTTTTCCATCTTTTTGAACCCATAACCCTTGATTCCCTATATATAACTTCACCTTCATCATTGAGACACCCACCAGAACTGCCATGGACCAATTCAAAGGGGTACATTGGATTTATTCCTGCTCTAGCTTTGCCTGATAGCATTGTTAAGGCTATGGAATGCCTAAAGAAAAATTCAATTATTAATGTTTTTATATATATTTTTTTAAATTCAATTATTAATGTTGGTTGTTGGAATTGCCCACAATAGGTAAGGAAGAGAACTCTACTAATCTATAAGAGTTCCTCAACCTTGACATCGGCACAGGCTGTTGGTGCTCCGGCGAGATTGTCGGCGGTGGGTAATTTCAAATTCAACTAATTAACAAAAAAAATGCTCAACTCAAACCTAACTCATGTTTTTATTTTTTGAGGGTAAATTACAGCAACCTCTCCTAAGGTTTGACATAATTATAAATACTCTTTCGTTGTTTGAAAAATTATAAATACCCTCCTCAAGTTTGTGATTTTTAATCAAATGCCTGAAATCAACCATTTTGCCCTTAATTTTTTTTTATTAAAATTATAGAAAATCACCCGAGGCAAATTACATTATTGCTCCTTTGTGTAAAAAACTTAAGAAACCTCTTCCTGCGCATTGTAGTCCAAATAAAAAATAATTTAGTGCATAAGGGCATTTTGATCAATTCATCCATATAAATGGATGAAAATGGGTTATTTATTAGACGGTTACAAACCTCAGGAGGGTATTTATAATTTTTCAAACAATGATAGAGTATTTGTAATTATGCCAAATCTCAAGGGATGTAGCTGTAATTTACCCTATTTTTTAAGTGAGTAAGAGGGCGTCGGGATAAATTTATAAGGGTTTTTAAAGTATATTTTAAGCTATTTAAAAAATTATAATATTCTATAAATATTTTAATGAAAAATTTAAAATTATATTACCTAAACCCTAAAATATTTTATATTCTTTATAATATCCAATCGTTGCAATAGTTTATATGTAATGTGATTTAATATTTTGTAACCATTTTATAAATTTTAAAAATATCTTCGACGTATGTGAATTTAGTAATAAGTTTATAAATAAAAAAAAATTAACCAAACACCCCCTAAATCATATAGAGAAATACAAAAATATATTTTTGATACCTTAAACTTTTGATGGGCCAATGCAGAGATTGAGTTGATCCTCATTGGGCCCAAACCCAAAGTCACAAATCAATTTTAACTAAAAATGGGCAAACCAAACAAAGCTGTTGGATGCTCCTTTCAGATCATAATTCTATCCAATTAAATAAAGAATGACTGCTAATATTTATTATTTAATAATATATGTGTAGTTATAAGTTAATTATATATTTATAAGAAAATGGTGATAAAGAAATAATGACATAATATTAGAAAAAAAATACATGAAAAAAATAATTTAAAAAAATAGTGGGAGTGAAGAATAAATAAAAAAAAATGAAATTTGCATCAAGGGATTCGAAGTTGGGGAGGAACCTGATACCTCTGAAGCTTGTATTTTATAATATATAAAAAATCTTAAGATAAATAATATATTGGGCTAAATAAAGAACGTTTGCTAAATAATTTGTCCCACATTATGTGTGAGTAATTTTTTGATATTATTTTAAATTTATTATTCAATAATTAATATATATATAATAAGTTAATAATATATTTATAAGGAAGTGGCAATGTAAAAAAAGATATAATGATATAATAGTAAAAAAAAAAAGATGTATAAAAATAAAAAAATAACTACCAGAAGAGAGTGGAAGAATGAAAAATAAATAAAAAATAAAATTAAATATTGAAAAAATGCAAAATGACAGATCTAAAAAGGTGAGACACCAAAAAGCCCATCTTTATCTATATTATTACTAGCCGTCGTGGCATGTCGTTCTTGCGTGCATATAATAAATAATTTTTTACGCTTTAAAATATATTATAAACTAGCATACAACCCGTGCTATGCACGGTAATATGATTTTTTCTTTTTCTTTTTAAATATTAAAAAAAATTATAATATATTTCTTAATAAAGAAATCTTTTTCATAAAATAGAACTTTTCATTTTTAATAGGTAAAATATAGTAATTTTGAATTTTGAATCTATTTTATATTTCCTACACATACAATATCTTTTACTAACCAAATTTTGTATTTTATGAGATTATTTCAAATAAGTACGACATTCTATTGAATATATAGATCACTTTTTTTTTTTTTTACAAATATCCAACTCTTAGAAAAATATAAAAAATTAGTTAAATGTATTTTTTGTTATAATTTATCTTCCATCAAAATCTATATTAAAGTAAATAAATCTAAAATGATCTCATATTGTAAAAAATAAAATAAAATATAAAGCAAGAATAGAAACTTACTTTTAATAAGTTATAAGAAAGATAAGTGCAACAAAACAAAAGAAAAAAATAGAAAGATGGATGATAAAGTAAAATAATTTTAAATTCTCAATATCATTTCATCAAGAATAAGAAAAAAAAATGAGTAAGTTATCATGAAATGAGAAAATAAAATGAGTACAAATAAAAATAAAATAGCTACATTCAATTAAATCATAAATATAGCAACGTTATTGTTGGTATGAACGATGAAAACGATTTTCATCTGTATAAAATAAGATTTTCTCGAATAAGATTTTGTTAAAAGGAGCTCGAATTACACACACATGTAAATACATATATTTACATGTTAAGGTAAAAAATTACAAAACATATAATCTTAGATTTAGCTTAATCACATTTAAATAGTTCGAGAAACAAATTATATATAAATTAAGATCTGGTGATTCCTTCCATCTTGTAAAGCATCATCTGAAGGTAAATAATAATAATAATAATAATTAAAAAAATTACAAAAGAACAAAAAATTTAAACTATAAATAAAAATTTAATAGATGAAATTATAATATATAAAAAGAAACAGGTTTATAAAAAGATAAAAAGGGTAAATATTTAAATACATATAAAAGCTAAATGTCAAATTAAATAGAATCTTACAAATAAATACTAAATAAAATATGTACCTATCAGTACTGAAGGAATTGGTTCCTTTTTGTTGCAAAACAAAAATAAAGTAGAAAAGAAGTCTGAAAAAGAACAAAAAAGTTAAACTATAAAATAAAATTTTAATGGATAAAACTATAATATATAAAAAGAAGAGTGTATAAAAAATACAAAGGTATAAATATATTTTTAATTGGAAAAAAAATTGAATGGTAGTTTTGAGTAGAATTATACAAATAAACATGAAATGAAATGTGTACCTATTAGCATTAAATGAATTTGTTTCTTTTTATTGAAAAACAAAAACAAAATAGATAACAAATCTGAAAAAGAATAGAAAGAAAAAACCTATAAAATAAAAATTTAGGGCATGAAACTACGATATATAAAATAGAAATGGAGTATAAAAAAATAAACGAGATATATATTTAAACGGAAATAAAAATTAAATGATAGTTTGAGTATAATTATACAAATAAAATGAAAATATAATGGATGTAATTATAACATATACATAGAGTAAGTAAATTTTAAAAATGAAATATGTACTTATTAAAATTAAACAAATTAATTCTTTCTTGTAGATCAAAATCAAGCACTCGCCATATAAATCTAAAAAAATAAACACCAAAAGATAAATAAGTACTAAAATTTAATAAAGACAAAATATGAAGAGGATAAAGATTGTTAATTTTTTAAGTATCATGAAAAATAATATATAAAAAATAAGATAATCATGATAAAAGTAATAATCAGTTAGCTATAGCATATGAGTGTAAAGACTTATAACAATTGAAATTAACATACATAAACATATGAGTAAGGGATAGAATTTATTAACTACATAACTTCAAAGATTATGGAATAAAAAATAAATAAAATAATATTATGAAAAGTATAAGACATCACTTTATACACAGAAAAGTAATGAAAAGAAGTATGCAGAGTGTTGAGTTTGAGATCGTTCAATGGAGAATAAAAAATTGATAATATTGAGTCTATCAAATAAATGAAGGAAGAAAAGTAAACCTTGTTCTATTTAAATACCAATATGACGAAGACCACTATCTATAAATAATCAAAAATTTTGGTTTGGATACACACAAATGAGTTATCTTTTAAGATTTTTGATTTGGTTTTGGATAGTTAAGTGTTTATAAATAAAAATTAATCATAAAAATAAACTCAATTAAGATAAATACATCTTGAATTAATATCAAATAAAACTTAATCTTAACATATAAAATTATTTAAGATAAAATACAAATTAAATTACTATTTTAACCTTGGAGATAAATTCTCAGATAAATAAAAATAAATATTTAATATATTTAACATAGATGATAATTCAAATAAATAAGATGTTTTATTGTCAATTAAAAAATTCAATTATAATCTTGGGGATAAAATTTCAAATAAATACAAAATAAATATCTACTATATTTGAAATAGGTGATATTTTTAACCGGTGTCTTCTTGAAAATTTAAAAATTCAATTATAATATTAAAAATAAGATTTCATATAAATACCAAATAAATATTTAAGATGTTTAAATAAATAATATTTCTAACCAATAAGATTTTTTTACAATTAAAAAATTTAATTATAATCCTAGAGATAAGATTTTGGATAAATACAAAGTAAATACTTAATATAGATAATTGGATAATACTTCTAACCAATGAAATTTTTTCTTAGTAATTAAAAAATTCAAAATTCTAAGAATTGAGAATTGAGTCAAAATTGCTTAGTTGTGGTCAAATTTCGTTTTGCTATATATATATAGATAAGAGTAAAATATATAAACTAACACTTCACATTAAAAAAATGAAAGATAATGTATATTTTATTCCTATTTATAATATATTTTAAAATATAAAAATTTAGTTATTATATGCACGTAGGAACAGCGTATCACGATGACTAGTTAATAATAAAGTATAGATAAAGACTCGGTTGCATTCAATTTGCACTGATGGATTTGAAGTTGGGGATTTCAAATTCCTAGTGACAAATTATTTAAAATTATTTGGATAATTCTATATTACAAAAGATTTCAAATTATTTCACCCTCGTTTAGAACTATGTTTTGGAAAATATTGATAGATTTTAAATTTTTTTAATATGGAATCATTTAAAATCACTTTTTGAAATTCTCCCCTCAAATTGAAATCTATTCATCCAAATACAACATAAAATAAATATCAGCACTGAGTTCAATCAACTTATCCTGAAAACTTGCTAGAATTTTTATTAGATTAAGTATTATAAATCAACCATCATCAACTAATCATACTATCACTTAAGACCATAATACACCTACATAAGGCAACGAACTTTACATCTTTATAATACGCTTAAAACTCGTGGCATTCAAATAATAATTGACATAGGTCAAATTGGAAGATGTCACTTTTGCCCTTTACATATAGTCAAAATGTCAAAAACCCTTGAATTTCGTGTCGGTCTTGACCTGATCACCCGCCATCTGGACCCTTGGATGGATGACACGTGACAGCGTTTGAGAACCTCAATGTGGGAACCGTACATTAGGGGTTACTTAGAAATGACCACAAATTAAACACTCAGGTATGTTTTGAGTAAGGAACTACTTGTTTATTCGACATATTAACCCTTATATCGTCCTAACTTGATCGTCCATATCTTTTTATTAGGGATAATTTTAATACCTCCGACGATTATATTTATAAAAAAAAATTCTTAAAATAAATAATATATTGGGCTAGCTAGGCTAATCTAAAAGGATGATAGCTGTAAACAAGAAGAATAAGACAAATGTTGGGTCTAGAATCATGTGCAAAGTAGAAAACTTTCCTTTTTCATACTCTTTTAGCCTAATTCATCATTATATTATTACACTCTTTCATTTTCTTGGACTACATAGATAGATACTAGCGGTTAACCGACCAATACTATGAAGGACCACCAAACCAATGATTAATGGACAACTCATTTTTATTGAATTGGAATAATATTTTATGCTATTATATAATCCATCCCTTTCTATATATATAAATAATTTGGATGTGTTATATATATAATCATTTAATTTTAGTAATTATGTCATAATATTCTCATTCAATGGCTCAAATTTCATTAATTAGGTATTTGGGTGAACTGATAAGATTTTGAAAACATGTTATACGATGTTGAAAAGTGTTTGGTGTAATTTTTAAAAAATGGGCTTATAAGATGGTAAAAATTGAGATATTATAAGTTTTGTTTAAGAAATGTAAGAAGTTCCCAACTTAGTTTCAATGTTTTCACGAACTCTTTCAGTTATGGTCATACTAATTATAGAATTGTTATTACTAAAATTTTATAGACTTTATAATTTATTTTATTTAAATATTTCGAAGCTTATTTTTAAGATAAGATCCAATATTTTATAAATTTTTTATAAGATGTATATAAGAAACCTTAAACAAATTTAGCCAGACACCCTCTTAATACTATTCAAGTGAGTATAGTAAGATTGTGTTGTGTAAATCATGGCAAGATTTAATAGAATTTCTATCATGTAAGTTTTGTTTATATAGCGCCACTATGTTACATCAACTCAAAGGGTGTTGGGCTTAACTTATTTAAAATATTTTATAAGAAAATGAGATCTCAAAGTATTTGAATAAAAATAAAATTATAGAATTTATAAGAAATTAGTAATGAAATTTGATAATTAATATGATTAAAATTAAAAGAATTTATTAAAATCTTAAAAATAAGTTAGGAACTCAATTTATTTTTTTTAAAAAAAAAATTATAAATTCTAAACATATTTTTTTTTATGTTATATATAAGCTTATTTTCTAAAAAAATACCAAACACTTTTTAACATCTTATAAGATGTTTTTAAAAGCTTATAAGCTCACCCAAACACTCTTTTAGAACAAATTTATACTCTCGCCTAATAAATTTAAGGGTAAATTACATTAACACCCCCTGAGGTTAGGTCTAATTATACAAACACTCATGTCTTTTGCGAAATTACAGCTACACACCCTGAGGGGTGTTAGTGTAATGCTTTTCAGGAGGTATTAGTGTAAGCTTTTTGCCTTTGAATATGGGGTGTAGTTGTAATACAATTACAATCTCAAGGGGTGTAGAGGTAATTTTACAAAAGACAGGAGTATTTGTATAATTGGGCCTAATCTCAAAAAATATCACTGTAATTTACCCTAAATTTAAATATAATATTGGGTCGGACTCTAAATTCCAGGACTAAGGTTGTCTTTAACACCAAAATTTATTTATGTATGGTGAAATTCTAATCACTTTTCACATTGGAACTTGCAACTTTTTTTTATTTTTTATTTTTTAAATCTTCCCAAAGAACTTTTTACAAGTTTATGGGAGGTTGTGTTCATGGGCAATCTTTTGCATGATCACAAATGCGAATCTTGTGGAACTTAGTACTTAGTCCAAGTCCCAACATAGAAGGATGGAGTAGGACAATATGGATATATAAAATATTTATGGTGTTTTAAAATACCAAGGCAAAATACATAAATGGCTAGGGGGTCTTAATTATACACCTTCTCCTGCAATGCTTCATTTCCATGTGCTAATAATTTTGACCATACTTCAAAAATATTATTGCAATTTTCATAGAAAATTGGAGTACATATCCTACCAACAATCAATTGCCAAATACAACATATACATATATATATATATATATACACGCGCACACGAGTAATGAGGATAAATACTTAAATTACCTTTGACAACAACTAAAATTTCTTGACGAAAAATTGGATTAGCATGTTTTTTGTCTAGCAATCCGACCTAGGAACCTGCCAGAAGGACCGTAGGATGAAAGCCACGTGTCCTAATTCGGGAAGACCCAATGGATGCAGTACGTTGGGCAAATCTGTAAATAGTACCTGATTAGACAAACCTGTATATGATATGAGCTTTTATTGTTCTTTACTTATAAGAGCATTCGACCATTAGACCCTCATTAATATGATTTTTGGAGTGGTTTTGTCGGGGCCGACCCCAACATCCTGATGCATATGTGTTGATTTTTGGCTTATTTCCTCCAACGTAGAAGAGATTTAATGTTCGGCCCTGCAACCTCGACCATTTTGAAGTTGTACGTGGGATATAATATTATTATTGTTTATCGAGGAAGGACAATATGTGACGTGTGAGTTAGACAACCATAAATCATATGCTCGACTCAAAATTGTAGTGCGATGTAAATATGACCTCTATTGGTTAAAATGAGTTTCTTATATCTATAACGCGTGCGTACAGAATTTGAAAAAAAAAATTGATATTTAACTTTTCAATTTTAGTTATACAAAAAAAATGCGTATTTTTTGAATGTTTCGTTTATTCGACACAAAACACGTGATTGGAAAAATAACAGCTCAAAATTTGTATAGAATCCAAATAAACATGGCAACAAATCCTCTTTGTGAATTTCAAAATTCCAGTATCACTTCTAAAGCATTCTATTCTTTTCTACTAATTAAATTTGTTAGTGTTTTTCTATTAGTCAAACGCTCAGAATTGCTTAGAAGCAGTACAATTTAGTTTACTATTTGAGTATTTTTATTTAAATTGATATTATTATGCTTGTTTTGACTTTTGACAATTTAGATGTATATTCTTTTTTATCTTCGTGTCTTATCTTTAGTTTTAATTTGTTTGCTATCTATAAAAATATAATATATTATGCCGTTTTTATCTTGTGTACTTTTTATTATTAAATGTAATATACATGTACATTTATTATCACCGTATTTTTATGCTGATTTTCTGTTCATATTTCTTAGGGTAAATTACAGCCACCTCCCTTAAGATTTGACATAATTACAAATACTTTTTTATTATTTGAAAAATTACAAATATCCACCCTAAGGTTTGTAATTTTTAACCAAAAGTATGAAATTGATCATTTTGCCCTTGAATTTTTTATTAAAATTGTAGAAAAATCAGCCGAGCCAAATTGCATTATTGCTCATCTGTGTAAAAAACTTAAGAAATCTCTCCCTGCACATTGTAGTCTAAATTCTTTTTTAAGAATTAAATATAAAATAATTCAGTGCATAAGGGCATTTTGGTTAGTTCATCCATAAAAAATGGATAAAAATGAGCTATTTGTTATATGGTTACAAACCTCATAGAGATATTTGTAATTTTTCAAACAACGTGTGGATATTTGTAATTATGATAAATCTCATTAGAGGTAGCTGTAATTTATCCTACTTCTTAATATGAAAATAAATAGTACACTTAGGTATAATACGACGTTTACTATTCTTTCCGTATTTTACTAACTATGAATATGAGGAAATCACACTACTAAATTGGTTTTATTGTGTGGATTCTGTCATTCATTTGTGCAATTTGTGATCTTTTGAAATAATAGTAAATTGGTTATTTGTCAGACCCACCATGTGCCAATGAAGCATTACAAATGATAGGGTTTATTCATTTGTTTTGTCCTTAATATTTAGGGTAAATTATAATTACCTCCTATAAAATTTGGCATAATTACAAATATCTTCTTATTGTTTGAGAAATTATAAATCCCCCCTAAGGTTTGTAACCGTCTAACAAATAATCCATTTTCATATATTTTTATGGGTGAACTGACCAAAATGCCCTTATGCAAACTGAATTATTCTTAAAAAAAATTGAATTTTTTTGGACTACAATGCAGAGGGAGATGTTTCTTAAATTTTTTAGACAGATGAACAATAATGCAATTTGCCTCGGTTGATTTTTTTCAATTTTAACTAAAAATTTAAGGGCGAAATGGTTAATTTCAAGCCATTGGTTAAAAATTACAAACCTTAGGGTGGTATTTATAATTTTTCAAACAACGAGGGGGTATTTGTAATTATACCAAACCTCAAGGGAGGTGGTTGTAATTTACCCTAATATTTACGTACCACAATTTTTGTTCTTGATATTTATATTTTTCTTACAAATTTGATCCTACTATCAAATTAGGGACCAAATCTATAAAAAATTCTAAATATTAGAGAGCAAAATCATGATGAACATTACGATCCAAAAATGAATAAGTGGTTTTATAGGGATAAAAAATGTAATTTACCCTTATAATAATATATTTATTTGTTATTCTTCACTAATTTTATTTATAAATATTTATAAGATAGGTCATTATTTGGTAATTTTATATTAAAACTAAAATTCAAGACATATTGTGACCTTGAAAAAAAATTAATCTTTGTTTAATATTTAAAACTTTATAATGTAAAATTAAATTTTAATATCTCGATTAAATATAAATAAATATCATTGAAAAAATGAATAAAACTACTTATGTCCTATAATTTTAATTGGAACAAAATTACTACTTTAAATCTATTCTTGCTATATATTTTAATTAAATCAAATAAAAATGTATTTTTTTCTTTCATCGTAAAAGAATGGGTAAATTATGTTTTGGTCCCTACATATGATACGTATTCGATACTGGTCCTTAATGTTCACGTGCCACGATTTTGATCCCTAATGTCTCTACAAAAAAAATTAATTTTTCGCTACACTATAAATGACTACGGGTCAAAATCGTGGTAAATCAACACTATTAGTCATGGTTAAATAAAATCAATGCAAAAATTTAAATTTTTGCCACGATTAATCAATATTTGTATTATTTTTAGCCATAGTCAATACATTTGCCATGGTCTTGGCCATGGATAATATTTTGATCACACTTGCAGAAACAACGACTAATGACCGTTGCAAAGCAATGGTTAATTTGTATTTGCCACAATTTTTTTCTTTTGACTAAAGCAATTAATCGTAGCGAAAAATTATTTTTTTCTAGTATGTTTATAATTTTTTACAGATTTGACACAAAAATAAAAGTCCTCTTTTGCCAAATAAGAAAAATACTAACAAAAAAACACAAAGGAGGACGTCGAAAATCAAATTTTGACTTTTTAAAAATAAATTGGTATGGAAAGTAATAGCTAGATTTTTCTTTTTTGAAAAATAATGGATCTTTCAAGATAGATATCCAAAATATAATTATTAAATTAATGATAGCGATCCGACCATAGATGTCGAATTTTTTCCTTAATGCTGTTTAGAACAATTATTAAAGAAATAATAAGTTTAGATTGTTGAAGTAATTATTAAATAAAGAATAATCTCAATATAATCTTCAAGTTTTAAATATTTTGAAATGATGTATCAATAATTTTATAAATTGAATTTTTTTAGTTTAATATATATACTCATGGCTCTGATCACTGTCAATTGTTGTCATCAAAGAGGTTGTCGATTTTCACAAGGTAAAAAACTCAATGTGTTTAAAGTTGCAACGAAACAATAAAAGTGGCAATTAAAAAATAATTACGTGTAATTTTAGGCAATAATTTATTACATTACTCAGTATATTAATATTCAAAAAAATATTTAAATATACTCATTAATTATAATCTAACTATAAAATAAAAAAAATTAAAATCCATATTTTTTTATTAGTGATAAAAATTTGAAGCCTTATTTTTACCTATTAAATATGACAATAAATGAGGCTGACAATTCTTTTATTTGGAAACATCTACACATATCCCAAGAATTCTAGTAAATATCTAGAGTTAAGTCGCGTTTGCAAAACTTATACTTTCTTAAAAGTGCTTAAGTTTAGAAGAAGTGGATAAGTGATTAAGATACAAAGTTACAAGTACTTAAAAGTAATAATTATAAGTAGAAAAAAGTTTGTATTGAAGTGCTGGGTAAAAAAATATTATGTCTTATCAGCTTATTTTTATGAAATTATCTAATATTCTGGAAGGTAAATTACAGCTACTTTTTTTTAGATTTGACATAATTACAAATAGCCACTTGTTGTTTGAAAATTTATAAATACCCCCATGAGGTTTGTAACCGTCTAACAAATAACCTATTTTCATCCATTTTTATAGGTGAGGTTATGAAAATGCCCTCATGCAAACTGAATTATTTTTAAAATTTTTTGAATTTTTTTGGACTACACTGTGCAAAGAGAGGTTTCTTAAAATTTTTACACAGAGGAGCAATAATGCAATTTGCTTTGATTGAATTTTTCACAATTTTAACTAAAAATTCAACGGCAAAATAGTCAATTTCAGGGATTTGATTAAAAATTACAAACCTTGAGAGTACTTGTAATTTGTCAAACAATGAGAGAATATTTGTAATTATGTCAAACCTCAAAGAGGTGGCTGTAATTTACGCATCCTGAAATGAAGGTGGATTTTAGTCTTACTGGGGTGATGTAATTTTGAAATATACTAAAACATAGTTAAGGAACAAAAATCATAAATAAATCCAACTTATTTATAAAAATGCATTTAGCTGAATAAATATCTTCTCACTCGCTTACAACTTTTAGCTTATTTTAGATTTAAAAGAAATATAGGAAGTTGTAGTTCCGAAAACCTTAATTTAGTTTAATCTAAGCGATAATATGAAAATTACTTGATTTAAAGTTTTTGCAAACATCCCTAAAAGTTGATCCATTTTTTGTTTTTCTTTTTAATTTGTGGACCAATTATAATTACATTAAAAAATTTAATTGTTGATAATTATAATAACCCACATATTAATAATCAACTTAAAATATCTCTAACTAATCAATAACTATCATAAAAGTAGACTTTATTGCTATTAAAGTAAAAGAACACCTACCCATGAGTATATGTGTATGCATTTATCAAAAAAAAAAAAAAAAAAAGTATATGTGTATGCTTATTCTCGTAATAATTTTTCATTTATTTCTTTTGTTTGGACGTATTTTTATTTTAAAATCGCGAAAAATTATAAGTTACAGGACCTATTTGCTATACTAGCCAAATAAAAGACTAAATGTCAAAATATAAAAGATATATGAAGAAAATTTGGTTCCATGCTAGTTGGAATTTAAATCAATGGGACCAAAAATTCCAAATTAAAAAAAATCCGATAACATTTGCAAATTCCAATGATTGAACGATAAAAATCACGAAAAATTAAAATGTTACAGGACCTATTTGCTACCTTAAAAAGTTAAATAACTAAAATGCCAAAATGATAAAAATAGAGAACGAAAAGTGCATTTAAGCCTCGACCTTAGAAAGGTTTGAAAAGCACAATCCCTTGAGGCCGACTAAGAATTAAACTTTCCCATAAGGTTCGAACCCAATAATTATGTCATCCCTAAATCTTCGATAAATCAATCACAACCACTTTATGATGTTAATTGACGTTAATTACATCTTAATACTATCCTAATAAATAATTCGGGTCCTCCTACATGTCCAATCAATGTTATACTCGTGTCAAATTTTGTTTTAATTGAATCCTTCCACGTATATTTATTTACTTTTTGGATAGATATAATTTATTATACCATTCTTTATGTTAATATATTAAAACCAAATTATTAAATCTATTAATCTAGCGTCCACGAGCATCCGCTCTGATTGGAGCTGCATCGTTTTGTCTTGAAAAAGTGTTTCGTTAGGAAGATGAGGACTTAAAACTTATAAGTCGCTTAAATCCCACGCATGCTTATGATGCGGAGCGATAACCATCATCATCCAGCATAATTGACCCTTCATATGAGAGGTGTGAGAAAAGCTTCGGGGTTTATAAGTCGTTCAAGTCACTCACCTATTATCGATGTGGAGGCTTTAGGGCTTTATAAGTAAGTCCAGTATAATCAACCCTCCAGATAAAACTCTTAAAAAATTTTGAGGTTTATAAGCCACTCAAATTCCTCATCTATTAATCGTTGTGGAACGAGAGTCATAATCGTCCATCATAACCAACCCTCCTTATGAGAGGTCTGAGAAAGGCACACGACTTTATTTCCAAAACGGGCACCAAATCATCTTACGTGCACTTGCCAATCATGATTAGAGTCCTTTGTATAAGGTTTTGTCCGTTATGATCAACGGGCAACAAATCTATTATTAATGATTGTATGAGGTTTTATCCGTTATGATCAACGAGCAACAAATCTATTGACAATGTGAGAGCACTTCCTAGTATGATAAAATCATAAATTGAAAAAGTTACTATACATAAATTAAAAGACAATTAAATCTTTTTACTACCAACACTATTTTCAGATCAAACATTATAAATTGAAACAAAATTTTTATAAATTAAGAAAGAGTATAATATGTGATTTTGAATAGAACCTTTTTTTTAACAAGTCAAATAACCTTAAATTAAAGTAGTCTTAACTCAAACATGGCCGCTATTCCGAAAATTTTATTTTCAGTCAACACAATGCAAACACCGTCATTATTTGCTTTTTTTATTTAAAAATAAAAAATAAAAAAAATCTTATATTCCTTCGAAAAGAAAAATAAATAATAATAATTAATAAATAAAGCCATGGGACAGTTTCACCACTTAGCTCCAATCCCCCACAAGTCTGCTCTACTCTCTCTCTCTCTCTCTCTCAAAAGCTCACAAACCCTTTTACTTTTATTCTGTGTCTGCTTCATCTCTCTCTCTTCCTTTCTCTCTCTAAAACTAGGAGAAGAAGAAGAAGACGACAAAGTCTGAACGTTGTAATTTGCATCAAATCCTTCAATTCTCACACATAGAAACACGCACTTGCTGAAGAACCAAAACTTTCCCGGAGTAATGCCATAATCGGGTCAGCCCACCATTCTCATCGGAATTCTGCTCCGGTGAAAACCGCACTCTGTGCATATACGAGGGGATAGTGTTGTTATAGAGGAGTAAATGAAGTGTAAGAAACATCTCACGGACCTCAGTAGCAGCGTCGGCGTCTGCGCCTCCTGCCTCCGTGAACGGCTAGTCGCCATCATCGCAGCCCAAGCACAGGCACTGGCCCAGCAAGACCGACGGAAATCCGAGGCCCAGCAACCGCCGCCGCTTTCGTTCCCCAGGTCTGTCTCCCCTTATATTTCGCGACGGAAGTCTGAAGCCGCCGTCGCCGCCAGCACGTGGCAGTTCCACGGCGAGAACCACCACCTGCAGCGCTTCTACAGCACTCCCCAGGTGGGGCCCACTGGCGCGATTACGGTTGAGGTTAAGAAGAGTAAGGGAGGAAGATTTTCTTCGCTGTTTTCGGGTCTCTTTAGATCGAAATCGGCGAAACCGGATTTGGGTTCGGGTCCGATTTCGGATCCTGGAGTTTCAGTTGATGCTTGCTCGGCTTCTCCCTCGTGGTTTTCCACCATTATCCCCGGCCGCAGGAAAAAGAAGGTTAGGACGTTCTCAATCGACGAAAGCACGACCGGAGCGCAGCGACGAACCTGCCGGAACCGCGATCGAGGAATGTCGCCTGCGAGATACTCCGATGAGGAGGACGAGCATTGCCACGGTGGATCAAGCGGCCACTCATCCGAATCCTCCCCAGGCTGGAGGCAGACCCCGCGCAGGACACCGGCGTCGATGCGGCGCGGCGGAGGGAGGGCGACGGTATCGGGCTTAGCTTTCTGTTTGAGCCCTTTGGTTCGGGCCAGCCCGAACCATCACTGGAATCAGAAGGGAGTTCCGCCGGAGGTGGTGGTCGCCGGTGAATCCAGGTTTCAGCAGAAGGCACACCTCTCCACAGCGGCGTCGTTTTGCAAGAATCGGTCCCGGAAACTCGCCGATTTCGGGAGCTACAGCCACAAACCCACTTGATTTCATCGCTCCGCGGCCATTTGACTTTTAACTACGCCGATTATTACCTGCCACTATTACCGTTTTACCCCCAGCTCCAGCTATTATTCTTTTTCCTTCCATTTCTTATTTGTATGTACACTTTTTTTCTTTTTATTTTTTATTTTTACTTTGAAAAAAAAGGAATGACAAAATTACGAAGAATTAGGAGTATATTTGTTTTGGGATTTTTCATGTAATATAGTAGTGATTGAAATTACATAAGTGCCCCTATCTCATCTCTTTTGATACAATTCGAATCTTTTATTTTAGGTGTGTTTGCAAAAATTTCTACTTTACGGTGCGAATAAGTAAAAGAAATAGTAAACTAAACGATAATTAAAATTGAGAGTTTTTGAAAATAAAAGTGAAATTGAAAAGAAAAGGTTGAAATTTGAGTGTTTAGCCTGTTTGTATGCGTTAAATTTTCAGTTTTTGCAATAAGTAATTAGAGTGAAAATATATTCGTTTATAGGTTAATTACATTTAAACTCCATTTGAAAATGCATAATTACACTTTTTTTCAAAAAATTTTTGAAATTATACTTACACCCCCTACGAAAGTTCTCCATTTATACATGATCTCCATTCGTTAAAGTATGGACAGAAAATATTTACGCCAACAAAAATAATTACATAAATTTTTAATTTTACTTTTCATTTAACATTTTTGTGTAATAATTTTGTACTTATAAGAAAAAAAATGCAATAATCTTGTCATCACTCCATACATATACATTACATTTATCCTCTTATAAGTACAAAAATATACATGAGAATATTAAATGATGGGAAAAAAATTAAAAATTTATGTAATTATTTTTGTTGAAGTGAACATTTTACGTTCAAATTCTAACAGATGGGGGTCAGGTGTAAACAGAAAATTTTCGGAGGGGGTGTAAGTATAATTTTATAACTTTTTTGGGGAAAAGTGTAATTATGCATTTTTAGAGGGGGTCTAAGTATAATTAACCCTTTGTTTATATGTATTCTTATTGAAAATTTATAAATTTGACAATACAGTTCAATATAAATTACACTTTTATTAACTAATCTAAATATATTTTCATTGTACATGAAACTCTATACAAAATCAAAAACACATATTTTCCCTGAAAATTAAAAATGAAAACACAAACAAACAAGCGTACGGGAGCTCGGAGTTGCTTATAACTTTTAATTCAAGTCAATTTGATTTAAATAATTCAAAAGCAGAAGTTATAAATCAAAACAATGTTTTCGATCTATTTTCAACAATAGGCTAGTTATTTTAAACTCTTGCGAACATTTATTCAATTTTGTATCTTATTATATAAATCACATTGTTTATATTCGCATGCTAAATATATAAATATTTTATTAAATACAAGTAGTTAAATAAGTGCCCTTCACTTATCACCATAAAAAATAGATTGAATCATCTATCTTAATTTCATGTTTTATCATATATTTCACCTCACATTTGCACATCAATATATAAATATATTAGTAAATATAAATTCATAATATTGAAATTTACATTAAGCACCCCTCACTTATCTCTATCATATACTAGTCAATGTGGCATATTGTTCCTGCATGTATATAATAAATGATATTTCACATTTTAAAATATATTATAAACAACACATCACATTTAAAAAAAGAAAGAAAGAAAGAAAAAAAAACCAACTTAAAGGTATTATTGACATAATAAAAAATTGATGTCGTAATGTAAGTAACCGCTATTTATAAGTAAACACAGAGTTTTCTTTTTTTATTAGTACAAATAATTCCACATTATATCTACAAATCAAATGTTAAAGTATGGACTACCCAAAAGCATATCCAGACGTTACTGACTTTTTATTATAATTCACTCATAACTATCTCAACAAAAATCAATTTTTAGCAACCGTGTAAGTAAGAGAATTATTTTAACTATGTAAATCTTATATCCTGCAATTACATTCTTTTTATATTTTTTACATACGTTCACAATCTAATCGCAACTAATTTTTTAATATTAAATATATTAAACACTTTATCCAAATATACATTTTGTTCTCTCAAAGTTAGGAAATAATTTTTTTTTTTTTAAAAAAACACAAATTTAACAATAAAATGGTGTAAAATAAAATTTAAATTCCCAAGCACATGCAATGTGATTGTGGGGTGGTTCAAATGTAATGGGATGATGATGCATTATGTTTATGCTCCCCACTAGGATTGCAGCTCAAGTGTTTGGAGTTTGGTGGATTTCTTTCTTGCATTGTGGCTAATTATGTCCAAAGGAGTTGACTTGTGTAATGGGGATCAAAAGTTAAGTACTATGTATGTTATATGTATGTATGGCTCCACCAACACTCTAAATTTCAAGTGGGATTCATCTAAAACTTATTCTTCTTGCATCATGATTTTGTTTTGTTCATTTAGTTATCAAAAGTAAATTAAATTGTTCGATATTCGATTGTGATGGGCTGATGAAAGTTTATTTGAGTTTGATTTGTTAAACTTAACAAATTAAATTTAAACAAGAGAGTTTTTTATTCGAGCTGATTTGAGCTCAATTTGATAATAATAAAATATAGGGATAATTATGTTTACACTCCATGATTTATTGTCTATTTACGTAAATAATTCATGTATTTTGCGTAATTACAGAAACCATATTTGACAACACAAAAATATGAGTAGTTTATGTAATTATGTTGATGTTTTTGGGGGGTGTATGTGTATTTTTTTAAAAAATATGGGTGGTTTGTATATGTGATATTGGGGGTTTTTTATGGGTGTATGTAAATTTTCAAAAGATATGGATAATTTATGTAAATAGACCATAGATTAAGAGGTGTAGATGTGATTATCTCTAAAATATACTTGAAAATGTCAACTTACTCAAATTCCACTCATCTTTAAGCCAATTAATGCTCGTTTGAATTTGATTAGATAGATAACCAAATCGAATCAAATTGCTTAATGATAATTCAAGACTTTGATTTGATGATAAGAAAGTTGTCTTTATGTTCCCTTATGTTTGTTTTTAGTTTTCATATTTTTTTTTTAGTTTTTTTAATATTTTATTAACAAAACGCATAATCATATGTATATATGTAACATACTACAATAATGTTTTTATAAATTAAAATAATTATATATAATTAATCAATAGTTTATGCTTTAAATATATATATATAAGTAATATATATATATATGAAATTTTAAAATAATCCGCAGAAATAAAATTGTAAATATTTAGGTCTTCATTTATTGTTATTTTCTCATATTTAGAAAATTAGGGGAATATTTTTAAAATTATAAGTGAAGTCTGGTGAATCTAGCCATGAATTGATGTCACAATTGTTTGCTAGCTAGTAAAAGAATCCAATTTTCGAGGGAAATAACTAAATTTGGCAATTGGCATAGTACTAGTACGTTTACATGTACCAAAAAAATGGTATATTACGTTCATAATCGAAATTTGTTTTGCAATGGAGTTAAAAATTTTAGTTTCTAAATAATATCACTTTTTAAACAATTATAACTTATACTATTAGTCTGTAAACTGATGCTTTTTTTTTTTGTAATTTTGATCAATTTCATTAGTAAACTGTTAAATCGGACAGTGAAAATATTTTTTTCGTGCCTTCATCCGAACCTCATGTTCGCATGCCACGTGACTATTTCCGCCTGATGTAACGGTTGATTGATGAAACTAACTAAAAGAATTAATTACACCGACCTCCCTTTCTACTATGTGAATATACAAATTTCGTCCTCTTATTATGAAAATTATAAATTGTCCTCTCTAACTAACGGGTGTTAGTCAAATTTAAAGGCATGTGTTTAAATGATTATTTTGTCCTTATTTATAAAAATAAAAATAATTTAATAAACATGAAAAAATAAGTGGACTATCAGATATTTTCTAATATAGGCTTTATTTTCTATTAATTAAATAATATAGCTTCAACAAAATTTGCAACTTTGATGATTGTTACGAATAGAAATTAATGTCACAACCTACACATATGCAATATGTGATGAAAAAAATATTATAAAACGATATACTAAAAGTTACAAGTGTACACCCTTTTTAATTTCTAAGATAATAAGTTACCCCCAACGGGTATTTAAGTCATGAAAAATATAATTATTCAGGTTAAGAGTATTATAGAAAATTTAGACCAATAATTTTTTTTATGACATCAATAAAGTTTATTAAGTTGACTAACGGAAGGGGCAATCTGTAAGGTGGATATGTTTAAAATGGAAGTTTATGTAATTTTCATAGTAAGAGGGGGAATGGTATATTTCATAGTAGTAAGGGAGGTCAGTGTAATTAACTCTGGCCAAAATAGTTACAAAGTAAGAAAAAAATATAGGTGCTCGTTTAGGGATTGAAAGTGTAAGTGATGATTATTTAGGGACTAAAATTGAATTAGTGATATTATTTGGTGACCAAAAGTGGGATCCAACCTAGTATTTCCCTCTACTAAGAGGGTGTTTGACTAAGTTTATTTAAAATATATTATAAGTTGATACACCTTTGTAAGATGTTTTTAGAGTTGATATGCTCGTAACATCTTATTTTTCTGAAAAAATTACAATACATTTTGTAGCATCTTATAACCTATCAAACACCTTATAAGATCACCAAAATACCATCTAAGCGATCGGGAAATTTGAATTAATCGATATACTTATACTGTGATTGATGTATAATTTAAAAAGAGTAATTAACAATATAACAAGTATCGTCACACTTACACATAATTAATTTAATTTGATTAAATTTGGTTTGGATTTTTTTTTAAATAATGGTGAGAGTCAAAGTTTGAACGTTCACGCTATCATGGACTTTGCGGTGTCAGCTATAGATATTATGATCGACACACATAGTGTAGACCCAATCCTATTTGTCAAGTCTATGGGGTGTCACATATTTTTTTTAGGGTAAATTACAGCTACCTCCAATGAGATTTGACATAATTACAAATACCCCCTTATTGTTTGAAAAATTATAAATACCATCCTGAGGTTTGTAACCGTATAACAAATAACCCATTTTCATTCATTTTTATGGGTGAACTGACCAAAATACCCTTATGTATTTTATTTAATTTTTGAAATTCTTTGAATTTTTTGGACTACAATGCATAGGGAGGGGTTCTTAACTTTTCCTACTCCGCTCTATCCTTCTCACTTCCGTATTCCAGTCCTAAGATAGGCAAGCAACAACTTACTTCCCGAAAGTTTTTTACACAGAGGAGTTAATAATGCAATTTGTCTGGACTGATTTTTCTGCAATTTAACTAAAAAATCAAGGGCAAAATGGTCAATTTCAGACATTTGGTTGAAAATTACAAACCTCATGGGAATATTCATAATTTTTTAAATAATAAGGAAGTATTTGTAATTATATTAAACTTTAGGGGAGGTAAATATAATTTACCCTTTTTTTATTTATATAATAAAGAAAAAATAATTTTATTATTGATTATTAAAAATTATGATGCATAAGGTCTCAAAGATAATTAATATGTTTGTGGAGTTGGCGTAAGGGCCTTAATTAGGGCAAAGACTGTTGAGGAATTTTATGTGACGGCATTAAATTCCTGAGTCCGACTCAACATAGTAATGGCGCCCGGCCCCACTCTTCTGCCTCAATTCCGACCAACAGATAATCACAACTATTTATGTACGATAAATTTGACGATAAATCTTATTAGCATTTCTTGAATTTAGGTCTAACTAGACAAATATTCCTATTATTTTTTTATTATAAATTTATAGATATATTTTCTCAGGAGTGTTAATGTAATGCACATTATGGGGTGTTTGTTTGTATAAATTTTTACTTCTGAATAAACGTGTATCTGTTATTGCAACTACTATCTCAATGGGTGTAATTGTAATTTACATAAAATAGGGAGTATTTATATATTCAAACCTATATAACTTCAAGGTATGTCAATATAATTTAGGGTAAATTATATTGATACCCCCTAAGGTTAGGTCCAATTGTACAAATACCCACTATCTTTTGCAATAATACAACTACACCCCTTGAGGGGTGTTAGTGTAATGTTTTTCAGGGGGTATTAGTGTAAGCTTTACATTTGAATATGGAGTGTAGTTGTAATTCAACTATAATTTCAGGGGGTGTAGCTATAATTTAAAAAAAAAAAACAGGGGGTGTTTGTTTATTTTGATCTAATCTTAAGAGATGTCACTGTAATTTACCCTATAATTTATCATAATTTTATATGTATAATCTATATCGTGCACTTTATATGTATCATCCATTTTATTTTTTAGATTAAATAAATACAATAAAATTTCAAATTATGTACATAAATCGAGTGTACTTCGATTGCTAGTATTATATGAATAGTCATAATTATCTCAAAATTCCAAATCCAAAGATCTCATAAGGGACATTGGGCACCGTAACCCGGCTTCCGGTTCATCCCGCATCGCCAGTTCTGCTTACCAAAAATGGCCCACTTGGAGCTCTCGATTCCCTGGCGCGGCTCAACAGAGCAGCCGCGCCGTCCTACCTTTCTCGTGCACTGAATAGCGCCTCTCAACATCTTTAAGCTTCCTGCTCTCATAGGCAACTGGGTGGCCGTCTTGCATTAGGACGCCTCCTAAGGCAAAGTCTGATTTTCCCTCTCGATTCTCAACTCTATCTTCTCCTTCGTGATGTCGTCTCAAAAGATCGAGTCCCACCGTGAAAACGCTGAAGTCTACACCGGCGACGCCGTATGCAAGCAGAAATCTCTGGTCCCTTATGACTCTCTCTTGTTCACTATTTTACCTGCTTGTGAATGACTAATCCATTTAAAAATTTTAATTATTAGAGTAAAGAAATATTTAATATTTAATATTGCTAATACCTATCTAGATCTAAATATTGAAGTCGATCATGAATTATTAATTGAGAAAATGATAACTTTAAATTTACAGCTCATTTGAGTTGGATTATGGCTCGAAGCATTTTGATTTTGATTTGATTTGAAATATTTCAGTTAAATATCTCAAATGATTCCAATATCATGTAAAATATAATTTCATATCTCAAACACTTCATATTAAATGGACTCTTAATCCACCATTATATTTTAAAAAATAATTCAAAATAAAAGCTTAAAAAATTCAAAATTTTATACAAGGATAATTCAATGTATAAAATATTCAAGGGAAGGCGGAATAACTATCCCTTTAATATAACATGAACTTGTTCAAATAAACCAATTGTATATTTATCTAAATATTTATATTTAAAAAGTAAATTTTAGTATCTTAATTTTTGTATTATGATTTTTCAATTTAAAATTTGAACTTCTAAAGATTTATACTCCTTTTGTATTTTGATACTTCATCAATATATTCCATAAATAAATATAATTTATTGAAATATATTTAGAATAAATAATAATTTAAATTAATCAATAATGCATAATTTATTAAAATACATTTAAATATCCAAATTTTTTTTTGAAAATTTACAAACATAAAATAACCCTTAAACCGGTAGAAAATGAGGCGCATTTGCACAATACGTGTATATTAAACAATCTCCGTTAGTTTCTACGATGGACATTTTTGTTGTATTTTAAATAACATAAGAAGCTTTTTGCTTATAAAATCAACACCGAAAAATTTTGCGTTAATTCACCAAAATACAAGGGGTGTTATGCAATTTAGTATTTACCCCAAAAATTTATTGCCAAAGGCAAACTTAGGTGAACAGCCACGTGTAAACCATCGTGTGGTCCTGCCCTTTACTAAAAGGGTTTTAACGGTCAGAAAAAGGTTGCTCAAGAAATCTAGGACCAGAGACGTGTTCGCGTGTCCGAATTTTTGCAGTATCATGAAGCAACACAAATTAAAAAATAACAGAAAAGGATGGAAAAGAAATTATAAGGAAGCATGTGAAAAAAGTAATTTCAAACACTTAATGATTCAACCATTATTTTATTTTTCGAATTTTTATTTTTAATTAAATTTAACAAAAGCTTCACGTAAAAATACTAATAGATTAAAAAATTAAATAAAAAAATAATGCTGCTGGCCCCCAAAACTTTAAAAAATACGAAAATACGGGTCCCTGATGCGGGAGAAATTCGCTTCTTTTTTAAAATGTAATTAATCAATTTTCCCTTAATAAATTTACATCAAATTATATATATATATATATATATATATATAAAGCAATGATGAGAACCCGCCAATAAAAGATAAATTACTATGAAGTAGATAAATATCCGTATTAGGGGTATTTCGTACTATTTATTCAAGGATGATCCTTATAGTAACCATCATGGTTGGTAATATATTAATTACCTAAAATACCCATACCTATATCTATTTCCTCTACGAATACTATATTCTTTTATTTATAACTTTTTATTCATAAAAAATTTTGCGCTGATTTATTTATTACTTGATCAATTATTATTTTATTATTATTTAATTAAATAAATATAATAGAAAACATAATTATGTACGTACATCGAATGTGTTCCAATCTCTAATTTTAAAATAATAACTAGATTCCAAATTAGAAAAACAAAAAAAGAAGGGAATTTAAAGGGGATGAAATTATGATGAACTTAGAAAATAAAACAAAAAAGAAAAAAAAAGAAAGACATAGTTCCAAAAAAAGGACTTGTTAAGGAAACTGTTTTTGATTAGATACTTTGTACTCAAATGTCAACTACTTCCAAAACTTTCATTGTTTACATCTAAATAATGTCCTAACTTATATTAATCATTGGCAATTAATCCTCAATCATTAAACATGATGTTACTTGTCCATATACATAATTGCCAAGGAGAAAAAGCTTAATTAACCTAGTACTTACATTTTGAATTTTAAATAGTGCAAAAGAAAAAATAATAATAATAAACAATCAAAGAACTAGGTCATTGTATGGACTACGAGATTTAGAATTTTTGAACGGTCATAATTTTTGATATAATGGGTTGCACGTGTGATTTGGGTTGGGGATCGAGCTTGTCCCGAAGGTAGTTCAGAAACCCTCTAATGATTAAGTCAGTTCGAGAGATAGAAAGAAAAGTGAAGAATGTTGAACCGAAAAGTAATAATGATGTATTGTAGCCCAAAATAATTATGGGGTATTTATAGGGCCAAATGTCCGTAGTTGTATAAGTCCACATGACGTGATCTTAAGCTCCTCCCTCTGAACTGCTCTCGATTTTGCTCCCTACGATCCAAAGCTTTAGGCTCAAGTTTCTATAAGGCTTTTGAGTGTTCGTTCGAGGTGTTCTACGGTACAAGATGCAATACCGTTAGAACGAAAATCGTCTTATCCTGAAAGAAGTTGCGAAGTACCCGGTGCATGTATAGAAAGGGACGTATAATTTTTTCAAGGCGAGCAGATTTATCTCCGATTCAGTTTGGTGAATTTACTTGGACCGAGAATTGTTACGATATAATTCTCGTTGTAAGTCTCCTTTTTATTTTACCGTAAAACAACATATCTAACTGTTTATCGTTTCGGTTCCAACGTGCTTGTGTGTTTTTGGTTTCAAAAATTATTTATAAAAATCTGATTAATATTTCAAAACATTTACTACGACTGTTACACTTTTTCCAATAGTAGAGACATTATATTATAAATTCATAAAAAATCAGAGCCCTAATTTATTATAATACAAGTCCAGATCAGAATGTAGCTCTAACAAAAATTTAAATTTACATTATTGGTATAAAATTATGCTTTCATTAATAATTAGACCAGGATTTTTTTTTTATTTTTTTATTTTTTTTATGGTAGATGGCCTCCTTTTGAAGCATAGTGGATGGAGCTTTCTTATGATGCAGTAGCTATTGGTAACATCTTATCAATTGGTCAAGCTTTTGCAAAAATTGACTATTTTGTTGGTTTTTGCCATGTTTTTTTCTAAATCTAATAATTGGGGTTCACAGTCTACAGTCACATATTGTTGGGATAAACCCGAGTAATAGTCATTCAATACTCAAGTCAGTAAAATCGATTTGTAAATATGGTAACTACTACAAAGTACGAGTTTTATTTGAATGACTGACTTTTGAGTAATGAACTATTTGTCTCTGTCCAATATTGATATTGACATGATTGATTGTAATCGTTTTATTTTAATTAATAAAATTCATCGCTTCCAACTCAAAAAAAGAAAAAAAAAAAAAGTGTTTCGATACTTTTATTTATTAGACACTTGATCCTGCACTAAATGATTTTTAGTTTTCTTACAAGAGAAGAAAATTTTCCAATACTATTCTTTTATTAAAGTGTTGCAATATAGCACATTGAATTTCGATCATTACTTTTAAAAACAATCATACAAACTAAAAATAATAAATTTTCATTTCTCCTCTAAAATTCAAAGTGAGTAAAATAAAAATCTCAAAAATTGAGATGAAAAGTGTACTAATTTTTACAAAGTTAATTGAATAAGCAAGGGATTTTGCCCTATTTCAAGTAATAAAACATTGAATAAATTATATTGACATTTTTTAAGGTCACATTAAATTATACAAATATTTTTTGCCATATACAAAGTTATAAGTATACATTTTGAGATTGTAATTGTAATTACAAGTACACCCATTATTCAGTAATAAAATTTTACACAAACACCTCATGACTCTAAAAGTCATAGGTTCGAACCCCGCCAAGGCGTGTGATGTTGTTCTACTTAATAGTAGGTGTAATTCTACTTTATGATAGGTGATTAACATAGATTGTTATAGTTGTTGGTAAGTCATTAGATAAAACATATTCGATATGTATGATCATAATCGATTTATTCAAAATAAATTGCAATTCATTGTTTCCACTCAAAAAAATTTAACAAAGAACAGATTGTATTTGGGAAAAATGCAATTACCTCCTTGTGATATGCAAAATATGCAAGAAAAAACCCCCTGTGACGGGATTGTTTGCTGCATTTTGAATAACACAGGGGAAAAAATTGCTCGTTATTTTTTCACCAGGTGGGTAATTGCTCTTTTGGGTTTAATACAGGAGGCAAATTGCATTTAACCCGATTGTATTTTTGCAATTAAAATCAATATTAAAGGGTGTTGATGTAATTTACCCTAATTTTTTTTTAACTAGCCAACAAAAACAAAAGAAAACAAGTGGATCCATCTTATCTTATATGTACGTGTGTGTCACTTCGTTCCTTTGAATATGAATAATCCAAAGTCAATGCATAAGGATTTAATTTCGAGTTTTTTTTTCTTAATTAATTGTCAAAAGAATTGTGGATTATTTTTTATCACTAATTGTACTTAATCCACTAATTAAGATGATGTAATGAGATGTTGATTAATTCCTCTCAACTAATATGAATAGATTCAGGTGTTAATCCTTGTTTTTAATTCATTTTAATATGTATAATAATGAAACACCAAACCGCCATTTTAATATATATAATAATTCATTTTTTGTTTCTTTCTTCTTATTTTTTCATTTTAAAATGTGATGTTTTTGTTTATATATTAATTCTTATTTATGTTATATATTAAAACGTAAAAATTTATCTATTATATTCACTCGCAAACATTAGGCTGCTGACAACTAATTATCTATACCTTATTATTAAGGGAGATCATTAATTTGGTATCTCTCAATTTTTTGTTTGTTTTTTTAAATATTTTATTAATTTATTTATTATCTAACTTCTCACTCCTCATTATTCTTTTATAGTTATTTTTTTCATATATACTTTTTTTGTCACTATTTTCTAAATTTAATATTAATTTATTATTCTATATATATATTTTATTAAATAATTTTTTATAAATATTTTATTTAAATAATATTATAAGTGTACCACAAATTACTAGTTATTATATAAATGAAGAGGGTCAAGTCAAATCTGGTGTCTTTGGTCTATTAGGTAATTTTTCTACTCCCTATTTTTACTCTTTCTCTCTCTATCCACCCCCCCCCCCCCCCCCCCCCTCTTTTTTTTTATCATAATTATTAATATAATTAAATATAAAAAATTGTAATAAATAATAATTAATTATAATTGTATGATGGTTATTAGCTGTTATTTTTATAAATGCGCCAAAACATGAGCCTTAACTCAAAACATAGTAAATGTTTTGGCCATAACTAAAATTCTAAAATCATATCAAAATGTTTATGCATTGATTTATTTGATCTTGATAAATAATATTGATTTTTTATGATTATAAACTATAGTCATCTATAATGTAGAAAAAAAATCAATTCTTTTTGTTGTGTCTCCTAAATTTATCTCAATATGTCCAATTTGGAAATAATGTAATTAGAATTAATTTCACTACTGATAAAAGTTTCAAAATAAATAGGAATATATAAACTAGAATTAACTGCTTTTAAAAAATAATATTTTTTTTATGAACACAACTTTCAATGTACCACGCACATTATTTAGCATTAATAACCTATTATTTCCTTTTATTATTTTCGAAACCAAGATATTAATGAAAAGCTAGCTTATAGTTACAATTAATTAATTTCAAGCTGCCTGCAATATTGATTATCTCACCAACATCACATTTAAATCTCTACCTAAATATTCATCTATATATTTTTTTTAATCAAAAGAATATTAAATATAGTAAAGTACATCCATGCTGCATTTATTATTATTTTTCTCCTACTTTCCAACTATAAAAGCTTTAGTTTGCAAAAAATAATTCATATATATGTAGAATTAATTCCAAACATATATATAGTTTGATTTTTAACTAAACTATATATCTAAAATTATAATATATATATATATATATATATTTTAGGCCCCACAACATTTTTCTAAATAACAAAATTAGGCATCAAATTCATTTAATTGGATAATAGTACAAGAGTTTTTATTATGATAATTGAAATGTCACCAAGATCGATGCCATTAATACTCAATAAACACCATAAATATATTCACATGCATTTTCCAAAATATTAAATACATGAATCTAAATCTTTTATTATAAATAGTGTGATTTTAACCATTAATACTCAATAATATTAAATTGTGTTATAATTGAATACAGTTCATATCCTCTATTTTCCATATTATCAAATATAATTATTATTAATATATTTGTTAGAATCTTCATTTAGTTATATATATGCTACATGTATATATAAAATTGTCATCTATACCTTAAAGAAAATATTTTATATACATAACGTGTGTATATTAAATTTGAGAAGAAATATCATTTTTTCCTACATTTAAAAAAATTATGTACAAAAGAAAAAATCCTGGAAAATATAAGTTAAGCACAGCTTCGCGCCACCATTATATGTCATGGTACATACAAAACTTTATAAATAAAATAAAATAAAATATATGGCCCATTTAAATTATTTATTTTTTATTAATGTTGGCTTAATTTTGAAGCATTCCAAAGGCATTTGGTATATAGTCCAAAACCTACTAATTTATTCTTGTTCATTATATTTGATGTGGGGATACATAATGGAATCAAGAATTTATATAAATATTTTTGAAATAAATTAGATCTTGAGCTAAATATTTTAAATTCGGACACACAATAATATTATATTTATTAACGTGCTAGTGCGACACACATGCTATATATCCATTATCTCTTGCCAAAAGTATTTTAATTTTGTGGTCCATTCCATTTTTTAATTATTTGTGTAGAAGAAACAATGATCCTCCACGTTCTTGATTTAATTAATTTTTTTTAATAATTAACTATTCCTTTTAAGTTACGTTAAAATTTAATCTATAATTAGTTGGTCGTTTGTCTTATGTCCACTATCGATTACAATGTTTAAAACACGCAATTACAGCTAATCAGCCACCGAATTAAAAGAGTTGGTCTTGTTTAATTTGGACAAGCTTCTAATTAATGATTATATGTAACTAATTATCTCTATGTCTAAATCCACTTTGTGAAACATGTCTTGATCGAATGGTGGCGGTTGAGGTTCAGGTTTCATGATTCTACCGATATGAGATACAAATGCTCGTCCATAAGACGTGTGAGTATTTTTTTTTATTTTTTTTGGTTATATAATTACGTTAATATCTCAATAAGTTGAACAATATGTCGGTCCAATCAATACATCAATATAACTTAAAATAATGGATTAAATTATAATAAACTCACATAAAATGAGACAAATACTCACGTGTCTGGTGGGACGACTCAAACCCATGATCTGAAATTTATTCATGAGACATCAGCCTTAACAACTAGGGTAAGACATCATTGCCGACATGTGAGAATTATTCGTTTGAATTATGTGAATTTGTTTCTCATTTATTATTCTTTATAGAAGCTGTAATTATATTATTACATTAATATCAATAAGTTGAACTCGGTCAATGCATCAATATAACAAGAAATGACGAAATAGACTGCAATAAAATCACATAAAATGAGATAAATACTCTCACATTTGGTGAGACTAAAACCCATGACCTTAAACTTTTTTATGAAAACTCAGTCTTAATCACTAGGCTAAAACAACATTAATGATTATTTATCGTTACTTGAAGTTATACTGAATTATATTTTTGAAATTATAATAGATTATTCATGGTTGTATAATTATTGAGGCTTAAATCCCACTAATGTGTGAATGGTGATCTATTTTAATAGTAGTTGTTGATTTACTGTAATAACAGTTATTGACTAGTTATAGATATTTTGATATGTCGATGCTTGACAGACGAAATTTGGTAATAGTAATTTGATAAATGTTTTTGATCGTTTCATTAAATAAAAAAAATTAAAATGATTTTTTTGCTTTCATATTTTCCTTATGAAAAGGAATAATATAATTTAGTTGCTTGTTGTCCAAAACCCTAAGACATTTTCTCAGTCCAAAAGACTTAAAGATCAAATTTCAAACATTAGTGTTGAGAAAAAGACTTCATGATTAGTTAGTTAGCTTAAGTCATGGATAATTTTTAAGAAAAAAAAACTTAAGTCATGGACTTTCACCATTACATAGTGTTTTTGGTCTTTAACGTTAAATCAACTTTTCTGAAATTTGGAATAATTATAAATATATTTTTATCATTTAAAAATTTATAAATACCTCCGTGTTTGTAACGTCCGTTAAACAAAGAGCCTATTTCGTTATTTCTGTTAAGTTTCCATCTAATTTTTATAGTGAACTGACTAACATACCCTTTTGAATTATAAATTATACATTTATATATATTTTTAAAACTTTCTAAAATATTTTTATAAACTAATTTGTTCTATGAATTATTTACTTTTATCACCCTCAGATTTTTTTATATTTTTTTAATATATACTTTTTCTTTTAAAACAACAAGGGTAAAATAGTAATTTTCATCTATCATCTAAATGATACATAATTATTATCCATTTGAAAGGGTATATGTAATCTTTAAAATAAATAAACGTATTTATAATTATGTCAAACCTTTTGGAGTCCATCGTTGCGTAAATTTAAGGGGAAAAAAAAGCTAAAAGACAAAAAATTAAAAGAAGAATAAAAATGTTGTAGTGCAGCTTTGAACTGATTCCAGAATTAGTGCTAGCTTTGATTATGAATGAAAAAGGAAAAGAACTAATAAACTATCCCCACTTAGATACTGCACCAACTCTTTCTAATTTTTCAGGCATGCAATGGGATGGAGTAAGAACGAAGGGTGAATTATGTATATTTTTTTTGTTGTTTCAAAAATTATAAATATCTCCCTGAAATTTGTAATGTCTAATAAATAACTCATTTTTATCCATTTTTTCTAGGTGAACTAACCAAAATGCCCTTATGCAAATTGAATCATTTTTAAAAATTTTCTAAATTTTTCTGGACAAAAATGCAAGGGGAAGGTTTTTTACGTTTTTTACACAGATGAGCAATAATGTAATTTGCCTCGGCTGATTTTTTCATAATTTTTTTTTTAAAAAAAGTCAATGGCAAAATAGACCATTTCAGGCCCTTGGTTAAAAATTACAAACCTCAGGAGGGTATTCGTAATTTTGAAAACAATGAGGGGATATGCATAATTATACCAAACTTTAGAGGAAATAATTGTAATTCACCCAAAAAGGAAATTTTCTTAAAATAAAATATCAATAATAGAAATTTCATTACACGTATTTGGATGACTTATACTTACCCAAAGTATGCCTGTCAATGGGCTAATAATATTGCCCACGTCTAGATCCATTACAATGGGTTGAAACTCAAACTCAAACTTATACTTTTAAATCAAACTCATACCTATTAAATTTAAGGGTTAATTACACTTATACCCCCTCTGAGAATGTATAATTACACTTTCCCCCAAAAAAGTTTTGAAATTATACTTACACCCCTTCCGAAAATTCTCTGTTTACACCTGACCCCCATCCATTAGAGTTTGGACGAAAAATGTTCACGTCAACAAAAATAATTACACAAATTTTTAATTTTTCCCATCATTTAACATTCTCATTTATATTTTTGTACTTATAAAAGGATAAGTGTAACGTATATGTATGGTGTGAGGCCAATATTATTATATTTTTTCCTTATAAATACAAAATTATTGCACGAGAATGTTAAATGAGAGGTAAAATTGAAAATTTATGTAATTATTTTTGTTGAAATGAACATTTTCTGCCCAAACTTTAACGAATGGAGGTCAGGTGTAAACAAAGAATTTTTAGAGGGGGTGTAAATGTAATTTCAAAACTTCTTTGAAAGAAAGTGTAATTATGCATTTTCGGAGGGGGTCTAAATGTAATTAACTCTAAATTTAAATAAGGGGGTCTGGATCAGGTAATAATCCGTTTTTATCCAAACCCAATCTTTCCCCAATCCTCAAGGATGCAAACCACTCTCCTCTCTCAACTCTTCATCAGTCTCAGTCCGCCTTCCAAACCCGTCGCCCTCTCCACCGTGCCTACATCATAAGTGTGCATGTGTTTATCATATTTTTTGTGGTGTCTGATACGATCTATAATTGTTCTATTGCGTTAAACAAATAACTTTATGATTAGCTTGTATCTAATACGATCTATTACTGTTCCATTGTGTTAAGCAAATAATTTTATGATTAGCTTGAAAAGTTGTATGGCTTCGAAGAAAAGGTTTTAGGCTTATAAATTACTTGAGCTCTTTGTAAAGGATGTCGAATGCGTGCCTACATCATCAGTCCCAGATGAGGAGTTTGGGATGGACGCACGGTCTCATCTCAAGAGCGAAATCAAATGATGCAATATTGTTATGCGATTAATATCGGTATTGTCTATTTTGACTTCATATGAGTCTCATAATTTTACTATTGAAAAGACATTTTGATAAAAAGCAAGGCTTGGAGTTTATAAGCAGACCAAACTCCTCATTTATAACTGAGGTGGGATGCATAACACCATTATTCCTAGTATTGGTATGAGTCTTATTACCTCATAATGTTTTATTATATATTGTAAGTAATTAGTTTTAAAAACTTATCATGAAATTCGATCCCCTTACTTAAGGAGCTTTACTTGAAAGGTGCTTTTAGTAATTTCATGAAGAAATAAAAGAACAAAAATGTGATTTCAAGAGAATAATAGGATAATTATCATCTCATATTATCACAATAATTTTTTCAAAAATGAGAAAATTATTCCCAAAAAAAACCTAGAAAAGAGAAGGAAAAACAAAGCCAAATTGTACCTAGGTCAAATGTAACAAATTTAAGAAGAGAAATAAATATTCCTAAACAATAAGTCAAGAGGTAAATTATTTGGTGGATTTGGAGTATTTTTTGGCGATAATTTGGTGAAAAAGAATGTCAAACCAGCATAATTAATCCATGTTAATTACCCCAAATAATTCAGTGAAACTCCTTTTGAGCTCCAAAATCTTTATATATAACTATACTAACTATATATATATAAATAATATATATATATATATAATATTTAGTATGAATCCTTGTTTGTTCCTCATTGTGGGTATTAAATAAAATATTTAGTATGAATACGATAATGAAATATAATCATCAGTGAATACGAAATGCAAAATTTCAATTGTAGGGAATGTTTTTTTATTTAATAGTACCAATAAATTTAGAAAGTGGATTACAAATAATAGAATCAAATAGTTTCTTTCATCAATAAAAACAATTATTATCAATTTATTTGAAAATATAATTGTATACACTAATGTTTCCACGACAGAAACATAAGTAATATTATGAACTCAATATTTTTATAGTTAATTATAAATGATATATTTACCTCTAAAAATATATTTATTCATACACGTGCATCGCACATCATACTTCCTATTTCATAAAATTTGGAAAAACTATTGTCCACGAACCTCAGAGTAATAATCGAAACAAGAAATAAATCAAATTTCAAGTTATGTGTATTCATATCAGGTATGATACATCAAATTTCAAGTTATGTGTATTCATATCAGGTATGATACATGTACGTTCCTCAAATATTTATCATAATTACAAATATATTTTTATTAAATTAAAAATTACAAATACCCCATTTAAGATTCGTTACGTCTTACATATAACTCCATCAGATAGAGTTCTGGACGTGATCTCCTGCGATAATAGTCCAGTGTACAAGGAGAGAGATACGAGGCTGAACTAATAGAGAGAGAAAGAGACAAGAGTAAACTGAAAAAGCCGACGCTAAACTCAAATTTACCAGTATAAAATTTCATAAAATTTCTACACTTTATTACCTCTAAAACTACTGCAAAAAATTGACAGTCTAATATAGGATTCAGCTTTGGCTGCCGTTCTTACAAAGACTGATACAATTTAGAGCTCCAAAAATTTGAGTTCATGAACAATTTTGTTTGCATCAGAACCCACAAAATCAAGAACCATCAGCAACGAGGATCATTAGCAGCATCGTCGTTAGCCGCAGTTTGATTCTTCCTTACTTTAAGATCGTCGAGATAATTCTGATATGTGTAAGAAGCAAAGCCCCAGAAAGCTATCAGCATTGCGATTACCTTAACACCATTCATGTTGTCGTGGAAGACGATCAGAGAAGCGATGGGAGTAACGGCCAACGAGAGGGTACTGATGACATTGGAGAAAAGAGACGACACCACAAACACCAAACCTACGACACCAACAGAACAGACTTGCCATGCCACGGCTGTCCAGAAGAGAGTCATTATGTAAGAAGCTTTTCCGGTAGTAAAACTGTCCATTTCGCCCCCTATGGTCCTCCATTCTCCGCTTGCGAAAAGGCCCACAACGGTCACACAAGTAGCCACAAAAGCCGTGTATATTTGCATTTCAAGAACAACGGAAAACGTTTCCTTCTTCAGAACTTTCTCGAACGTTAGCTGCATGAGGGACAGCAAAAGAGAGTACAGAGCAGAAGCTGCAAGGGCGGTGAGAATTCCGGTCACGTACTTCCTGTTGGAGACCCCCGAAGGTTTATCCGCGTCCTCGTTCACAGCAAGCAGAGACGCAGAAAATGAAAGAATCACAACTGCGTTGAGGATTAGAGCGGTGAACTTTTGGCGATTGATGAAGTACGAGAAAACTGCGTTGAATGCTAATTGTGTGGCACAGATTAGAGAATAAGTAGACGCAGATAGGTATAGTAGTCCGATAGAATACAGCATGTTATCACCGGCGATTAGGACTCCAACGACGAAATAGATTGAGCACAGAACAAGAACAGAAGAGGGGGCTGATAAACCTGGAGAGTCGTTTGAGGAATGAAGAAACAAATACGGAACAAGAAGGATTGGGAACGCAGCCGTTTGGACTAGAGTGGCCATCCATGTACTGTTTCCACCTTTGTCGTAATAAAACCTTCCCAACAGGACAGCGGCAGCTTGACCGACGAGAAGGAAAAATATGTTTAGAAGCACCAATAGCCACCAGTGCAAGCGCTTGAGCTTCCAAAGTGTACGGAGATGAGTCGAAGGCCCGTCTCTTGCTGGAATAGGACCTTGATTATCTGTCATGTAGACACAATGGTGAACGCATTAGATATTCGTAATTTAGAACACACAAGCAAATGAAGTCAGAAAACCAATGCGAGTGCGGATATAATCGTGCGTGAATACACAACGTATTAGTGAATCAGAAAATTAGCACGTAAACCCCATCAAGAAAACTAAAACGAACTAGCAACGTATCCTTTGATGGATCGTTTATCAGTACCGTAGCCAGAGGAATAACAGAGAGTACTCAACAAAGATGAAGCAACTGAAAAACTTCATAACATGACATATCTTCACTGCCTTCACAGAATAACACATACCGAAGCTTCACCATGACAGAACTGTTTGTTTATACGTTTCTTTTTGGAAATTATTGATTTGACACCACTGTTCAATATCAAATGCAATCTCATCAACTAATCCAAACGTATTCTCGTTTCACAGAAAAAATTATACAAAATTGAAAGCACATATTTTTCTGAAAACTGAAAACAAAAACACAAACAAGCAGCCCTCGATTTCTCAAGCTTGCGGGGAAAAGGTTCCGTCCTGCTTCAGACGAACATAGAAAATAAAAAGTAGCTTACGTTATAGGCCTACAACCAATAATAGCTTCAAATTCTTGGTTGAAACCATTGTCAAAACTCTCAGAGGCTGATGAAGTGATGATCAAACAAGTGATACATAAAGCCAATGCGAAATATCGATCTTCGCCAAGAACTCATTGTCCCCATTACCATTACCACTGATCTTCCAAAAAATCAATGCCATTCGTGTATCGAAACTAATCAAGTTTCAACAACTACAATTGTAAAATGTTAGTTTTATCATGTTCTTGATGAATACTACAGCAGCTTTCTACACTGGTGGATCAAAACTTAGGACACTGACTCGTTCTCCCATGAACAAAATGGCTTTCTTACAATTGCTGTAGTTGAAACAAAGTCGAATTTTTTCTGACCAAAAACCAAATGCTTTCATAGTCCCAATCCCAAACCCTTAACCTAAATCAAACAAACTCACAAGAATTTCAAACTCTAGAATTGCTCACGACCTCCAGCCGGAAAAGAATTACACTGTCCTAACTACAAGAAATCAATGTATAATTTGTGAACCCACCACAACATAAACAGGGAGCACAAAGACAGCCTGAAAATCAAGCTACCCACTTCAAGAATCATCTAAGAACAGCCCATGTAAGCACCATAAAAGCACAAGCACCTTTCTACGTTCCTTATACGTACACAGGTGTATATATACAAGTAAATATACGTATTTAAATAGGAGAAATACCTGGCATGACGGGTTGAAGAAAGAGCGTACGTATAAATTCTTGGGGGAAAAGGGGAGTCAAAAACCCACAGATAGTGGTCGCAAAATTTGTATAAATATATTATATCGGGAGAGAAAATCAAGTATGAGTGAGTGAAAGTTATTGTGATTGTGTAGTTATTGTAGGACTCATAGGAATTTTGAATGTACGTTATGGGAAAGTCAACAAGTCCATGAATGAACGCCACGTGTAATGTTCTGACTATATAGAGAAAATTTCAATTTTAATCCCAAATTGTTGGATAATTTACGATATTAATTACATACTTTTCAAAATAATCAATAGTAGTCCACATGTTAGAAAAATATTGCAAAGTTAATCCCACTATTGTAATATTAGTCTCACACTTTAAAAAAACATTATAAAGTTAGTCCTAAATATTCCAAAGTTGGTCCCAAACGTTGTAAATTTTTTACAATAAAATTAATTTTGCTACGTTTTCATAAAATATGAGACTAATATTACAATTTTTTTTATATTTTGAACCAAAATTGCAATTTTCTTCATTATATAATATTCTTGTTTTTTTTTTCTTTTTTATTTATTATTTTCTTTGGATGGGTGGGTGGGTTCTGTTTACTATTTATTATTAAATTGTATAAATAGTTCAAAAATTGTACAAGTTCAAAATAAAATGATACACATCCATCAACTTCCACACTCGCACCGCACGGGACTCTCATTGGTACAATAATTGAAGTTCCTCGACTGTTCTCGTGAACCACCATTTACTTTTAAGTCAAAAAGATCATCATAATCAAAGAAGGAAAGAAACCATCTGTCTCAAAGGAAAGAAAGAAAGAGAAAACTATCTATTGTATTTGTCTCAATAAGGGTAAGGCGGACAAAATGATACAGATATGCAAATGACAGAGAATACAGTTACAGCTACAAATGATGATCTAATGTATCCTTTCTTGGAATACTATGACAATCAATCATACAACCAAAATTCAACACTATTGATGACAAGGGAGGACTTTACAGACGCATCTATGGTCCAATCAAAGTATGATAAAGCACAAAATGAGGGGTTTTGGTTTGCGTTCTTATCAGCAGGCGCACCCTCCCGACTGCTGTTGTGATTGAGATGCATTTGCGTTGCTCGACTTGAGGTTGACATCGACCATATCCTCTTGCTTCGTTGATGATAGAGTTTCCATTCCAGGCAGGGCAGCGGCAATTTTCCTGAATAGTGCCTGAAATAACACAAAGGCTTTAGCATGAAGACCTGTAGAAGCTGGTAATCTTTTTAAGCATTTTAAGGCATTAGGCTAATAACGTCAAACCCCAGGTGAAATACAGTAGAATGAGGCAACAAATAAGGATTATGTGCTAGGTTCTTTCATTCATTAGATGACTGATGATAAGAGTCAGGGAAAGTGTAAAAATTTATAACAAATTGAATGTCGGAGACAAACTGGTAGCAATTGTTACCTTTATATTGAAGCCAGCCTTGGCACTAGTTTCAATGAACATGACATTAAGGTCGCGAGCTTTGGCCTCTCCTTCCTCTATAGAAACTTGCCTGGATATGGAGAAGATGTTATATGTACGACCAAAATCACAATCTTATAAATAATATGTTTGTACATACCCAATATATGCCTAATGTTATAAACTACTGCTCAGGCATTACAACAGCAATGCCTGATGTTCTGGAAAAGATTTTTAAAAGATGAGTAGAATCATGACCTAAGATCTAAGCTGAGCAAGAGGTGACGAGTCACGTGATATGAACACTTTCCAGCAGCATACTTTCAACCTGTCCAACTTCCCCCTTTTGAACTTCTCCCACAACAGACTACGGTCTTTACAGTGAGAGGTTTGAGATAATAGTACAGAAAAGTTTAGCAAGTTCTTCCTAGTGGCTTAACGTTGTTTCGGAATGGATGGAAGCAAGAGATGGGAAGTTGAATATCACACATGTGAAAGAATGATTTACATTTCTAACACATGAATCTTTTGAAGTTGTACCACATGCAAATCACTAATGTCACAGATCCACAGTGTCGATTTAAAACCTAGGTACAAATTTTCTCAGCATCATAAAGCAGAAGCTTCACCTTAGTACCAATATCACTTGCTTTGGACCAAAAAAGATGCAGATTTTATGCTACATTTCAGGCAATCTAACATTCCTATAATTTGCATCTCAAGGACTGAACACTATAACTAGCACATCTATTCAATAAGTAAAACATGAATTTGATGCATACTTTATGCTATCGTATCAAATTTGGTTGGATTCGTCTAATAGCTTTTCTACTCCATTATACAACTGTAAGTTTGAAACTGAAACCTCGATCAAGTATGAAATTATAAGAAAAGCAAAAGATTTCAGGTAGTTGACTCTTTAATTCTGATATTTTATTAAGGAAAAACCAAAATTAGATAAAAGAAGGGGGTGAGAAAACTCATAAAAGAGAGGAAATCTATACCTCTTATCCACAAGGTCTGTTTTGTTGGCAACTAGCACAATAATAACATCACTGCCTCTCTCAGTACGAACTTCCTCGATCCATTTTGAAGTATTAAGAAAGGATTGTCTGCCTAATGACCAGTAAAATATCATTAATGACAAAAAGTTATGCTATATTACATAAGTCAAGTCAGCAAAGATGCAAAAGAATCCAAACATGAAGTTAAAATGTATCTGGCACGACTTGAACAACACTTGTCAAAATACTAAGTAAACTTGAATTATATTAAAGAAGAGTGATCCACATACTTGCAACATCATATACTATGACTGCAACAGAGGAGTCCCTTATATAGCTTGGGATGAGACTCCTAAATCTTTCTTGTCCAGCAGTATCCCTGAACACCCAGAAAAGTAAGACTATTCCTCCAGAAGGATAGGCAATATATTTGAGAAATAGGAAAAGGGTGAGACATGAACATTCAGAACCTAGCAAGAGAAGCAACTTCATATCATGCCCACTGTGATCTTGTTAGGAGACCATAATGTTACAGTATCAGAGTGACTAGTCAAAATATGAATAGATATCTGGTGCTGAATGTATCAAACAACAAAGAATACTATGCCTGGATTTGTAAAGCAAATAAGAAACCATTTTCTGTCAACCAACCACAGTCGCTACTATATCTCAGCATGTGCATAAAAGAAAATAGAAGTGTGGTACCCCAATGACTACTGGAAACTCATTGTTTCCAGTGAACTATTATCAACTAAGCAATGGGAGATCCAAAGGATCCATATAGAAATTGTATCAATTTCCAGTGAATTATTATCAACTAAGCAATGGGAGATCCAAAGGATACATATAGAGATCGTATCACAACAACAGCAAAATGTATAAATATAGGTCAGAAAGAATTCTTCTGTTAAGAATCATATCTTACCACAACTGCAATCGTACAGTTCGATCTTCAAGATACATAGTCTTCGAGAGAAAATCAATACCAATAGTAGCCTGAACAGCAAAAAGGAAGGAAACAAGAATAGAGATGTGAGTTTTATTTCCACAGTCCTGCAATTTTATCTTGTTCTAAGAACACGAGGATCGTTAAATCCTTTTTATCTTGTTCTAAGAACATGAGGAATGTTAAATCCTTTCATAAAACTCCTTATCATTGAACCAAAAAATCCCAAATCAAGTTCAGCCTGATTTACAAACTTGCTTTAGTGTATCCTAACGAGCCACAGAGAGGCAACAATACAAACCAACAAAGCATAAGATCACCACCACTTAAGAGACAAGAAAACATCTTAGACTATTATTGCAGCGTGGGAATCCTAGCGTCGATCATCAATTAACTTGGTTTAAGAACTCTCTTTAACATAAATCACTGACAAACAAGCAAAAACTCCAAAACTTAATTGTAGCATGAAATCGAGCTGATCAATGCTAGAAATAAACTAATCAGCTAATACAGACCAAAAACACTTAAAACTAACACAAATACAAATTAGACAGAGATACTAGAGATCAGATCCATACACCTTAAGCATTTTAATAAAGAAAACCGAACTTGAAACAGTAAATATAAACTCCGCAGCAAAATGACTGCACACCTGATAAGTGTTGTCGAATTTATCGTACATGAATCGAGTAATAATACTCGTTTTCCCAACAGATTGATCTCCCAAAAACACTAATTTGTACTTCGCGAGAGCCGAAACCGGAGCCATCACTCAAATTCGAGCCGGTTGAAGTTCCAACTGGATCGGATCTTCAAATTAGGATTAAGCGCAGTTTTATGCCGACGAATGCCAGAATCTCGCCGGAAAAATGACCGGCGAATATGTCTGAGAAATCGACGAGGTGAAGTTTGTAGATTTGCGCGTACGTGTATTCGAAATGAAGGGGTTATAGTATGCGAGTTTGTGCGCGTCAACTAATGCCAGTGGAGATACATATTTATTTTTCCAAGAGAGACGAAAATTATAAAAAAAATGAGGCTTTACCTAATTTACTTGAATTTGATTTGATAAACTTAATAAACCAAATTTAAATAAAAAATTTGTTCGATAAAATTTTAAACTCCACTCGAGCTCGATTCATCTTTAATTCCACTAAAGCTCGTTTGAGTTTCATTAGAGCAATAATCAAATCAAATTCAAAAATAATTTTTTAAGCTCGATATTAATTCAAACAAGCTAGAACAATGGCATCTTCTTGACTCGAATCATTTACATTTCTAGTTCGTATGGGATGGGAGTGATGCATATTTGGGTTCGGAGGTACTACAAATATCGTATGATCTTTGTATAAATCTTAAGATTTGGTTGGGGCCTAATCTGTACGGAAGCGTTAGCACTCTAATGCTTAAGTCAATAAATTATAAAATGAAAGTAAACTTGAAACAACGTGAGAATAATAGTGATTGGTGAAGAATAATGCAAGATAATTCGTGTAAAAGTGAGCTAAAACTAGCTAGTAAGTGATAAAAACGAGTGTGAGAGTATGTAATTGCCAAAAGAGTGAGTAGGATAAGTGTTACCAAAAAATTGATCACTACGTACCGCACAATGGGCCAATTTATAACCTTTGATGGAGTCAAATTCGACAAGCTATAGGATGCGCCCGTCCCGCTGGGACGGGCTCATTTCTTGGATATGGCAGTTCAGTGAAATTAACAAGTAAGATTATAGGCTTTTTTACCTCCTGTTGATGGGTTGTCCTGTTGGTAATCAGTTGTGTTGTTGTCCATTGGTAGTCAATTGGGCTATTTTGATGATGGGCTTTTGGGCTTGGAGTCCATGAAGGATTCCGGGAGCATCAGGGATAAAATTCATTTTTATCTTTGTCTTTTCAAACTAATTTCTTTTTTTTCGAGCGAAAACCACATTTATTGATGAAATAACCAAGGAAAAAATCAAAGAACTGAACGTGAAAAGCAAAAAATAAACATCTAAAACTACCAAAACAATCTCCCCAGATCGCCAAAATTAGCCCGCCACCACGTTCGGCTTTCTAGCGAAGCTAGGTAAAGTATATGATGTTATACATATAAATATTTTGTCAGTATTAGTGACGAATTAATGTTGATTTTTTAATGCAAAATAAATTATAGTACGTGTATGATATCTTTATAGCGACATTTGAAACTTATTTTTTTGCGAGTGATTTTAGATTTCATTACGTGGAGAATTGCCATGACATTTATTTTATACACAGTCTTGTGATTTTTTATATTTTTATGTATTTTTTCATACAAATAAGATTATAAACCTCAGGTAAATTTTACGGAAGAATAACATAGGAATTTAACTTTTTCCAATTTTACCCTTTTTCAATAGAATATTCCTTAATTTATCATTTAGATTTAGTTAAATCTATCGGTCAAGAACTTTATCAGGACAAATATAAGAGATAAGGGACTTCTAAAGTTAAACAACTGAAAGATGTGGGATTAAAGTGAGACAAAAACAAGATTTGGCCTTTTTTTTTATATTGCTACATCAGTACATTTAAACTCAAATACTAATTTAATATTTGTATTTCTAAATATCAAAATATATGATACTCGAACTTATAATCTTATAATTGTGACGACTCAATCTCACCACTCAAGCAAGGCCTCGTTCACTCTTTGGTGTTATTTGATAATGAGTAAATTACAGCTACCTTCCCTGAGGGTTAGCATAATTATAAATACCCCCTAATTATTGAAAAATTACAAATACTCCCCCCCCCCCCCTCTGAGGTTTGTAGGTTTTAACCAAATGCCTGAAATTGATCATTTTGCCCTTGATTTTTTTTTTTAAAAAAAATTATAGAAGAATTAGTCAAGGCAAATTTTATTATTGCTCCTACGTGTAAAAATTTTAAAAAATATCTCGTAATAAGAGAATATTTATAATTATAACAAACCTCAGGGGAGATAATTGTAATTTACACTTTGATAATTGATTAGCATGTACTTTCCCGGTCACAGAAGAACCGGGTTAATCGCGACCCGATATCAGCTGCCGGTCCAGAAACCCTCTCATGAGAAATACCCAGAAAATCCTCAAACCTCACTGTAATTCGGTGCCCCCACACCCAACACAGAGAGAGAGAGAGAGAGAGAGAGGAGCTTTGGAGATCGCATTTCTCTGATAATCGGGAGGGAAAATGGCGTCGGCGTTGAGATCCGCTATACTGCGCCACGTTCGGCTACCTATATCCCAATCCTTGTCCCTGAACGGATCCCGACTGACGGCGGTCCGATCGATGTCGTCGCACGGCGACGATCACCTCGACAAGAAGGAAGTAGTCGACCGAGTTCTCGATGTTGTCAAGAGCTTTCCCAAAGTCGATCCTTCTAAGGTTTACTCTCTTTGTTTCCTGCCTCCCACTTCTTTTGAAGTTTATTCCCTTATGTTATGGGTTTGGATACTGTTTTCTATCTTCTGTGCAAATGTTTCTCGTTTTATGTCGATGAAATTGTGATTCTGTTTGTCTGATATTTGATTGAGGGTTAAAAAGGTTGGAAATTATGTCAATAAGCCTGGGACTGTGTCTTTTTGTCTTCCCCCAATTTAGAGGTGTAAGCAAATGCCGATGTTAAGTACAGGAGAAAATTTATTTAGAATTTTGTACATTGTGCTTGCTTGGATTATAATTTGAGTGCTGGACTTATATTAGCTCTTAAGGTTTTCCTAGAGGTCGTTATAAGATTGGATTTTGTAAAAAAGGAAATCTTGTTCCACAAATTTTGAAGTCATCTGTGTACATTGAAGAGGTGCAATGATCTGGTTAGGTTTTAAACTTTTCTCGAAGAATGCTGTTAGCACTGAGGTTTTATGCTTGGCACTGAGCATCATTTAATGGGATGCTGAAACTTGAAAGAGATTGGACGAATGACTTTCTTGATTTTTTGGCCTTTAATTGGTTACTGCGGAAGTCTATGCATCAAATTCTCTTGTCTTCTTTTTTATGCCAATGCAGTATGAGTGACATCATTGTTTTACTAAATCCTGGATTAGAATGTTATACTTGCTAACAAAGCAATACTTCTCCCCTTATTTTATCCCACTATTTCCAATGAAAAGACGAAGGGGAGAAAACAAAAACACTTAGGACTGTTTATGAAAAGAGATAGGTTGCTGCACAGCTTTTCATTTTTCTGAGAAACAGCTTATGTCACCGGATTTGGAGCTTTGTCCTTGGTATTATTAGTCCGTCATGTATATGCACTTCTAATGTTTATAACTTTGGTTAATGGTTTAAAGACAAGAAAGATAATTGATTTGCTCTATTGGTTTTCTTGTGCTTTTCATAAGCTTAAAGAAAACCTGTCACTAATGAAAAAATCTAGTCCTCTTGGGTTTTATTTGTCTTGAAGGAGCTAAGCATTTCAAATCCTTGATAACTAATCAATTGGGCTTGTTTGTATAATTTCAAGTTACATATATAGTATAAATTCTTCAGCACTCACTTTTTGGTATTTTCTCCTTTGTTATTTGAGCTATTTGAAATTTAGCTCATACTTTCCAAGAATTCAAACCCCTTCATTCAAATGCAACCTTAGAGAAGTCGGTAGTTAATTTTAAAGTGTGCAGCTTACTGAAATGTAAGTTCCATGCAGAATCAATTCGTATTCACGTTCTTAAGCTTTTGTATACAGTGCATAAAAAATGCTTGTGTATTGACGTTCTAAGCTTTTCAATCCTCATTCATCTGATTTGTCATTCTGGGAATTAGCAGCAGAAATTTCACCAACTTCCTTTCTAATATCTGCAGGTGACTCCCGATGTTCATTTCCAGAAGGATCTGGGCTTGGATAGCTTAGACACTGTGGAGATTGTAATGGCTCTCGAGGAAGAGTTTAAGCTCGAAATTCCTGACAAGGAAGCCGATAAAATCGACTCCTGCCCTCTTGCAATCGAATATATTTACAACCACCCTATGGCTAGCTAAGATATGCACGATCAGTGTTTTTTGGCGTTTCATCTCTTTTTAAAGCAACCGGAAATTGTATCCATCTTTGCTTGTCTGTGGGATGCTGCAGAAATTTGATCCTAGGATGGGAAATAATTTGTCCTTTTCAGATAATAGGTGTCCCTACGGAGTCGATTGTAAGTCTCTGCTTGTATTGTTTTGACAAGATGTCTGTGTTACTCTGTTTTGAAGAAAACCTCTCACTGAAATGTCAGTAATAATCAAGAAATGGTAGTCCAATACTTCTCCGAGCTTCAGTTTCGAACACTCATACTTATGATCTCCGTGGAGTTAATGACTAGTGAAACTCTGACGCGCTTTCAATCAGACAATCTGTCTTTTTTGTGCTGTTAATTTTAGACCAATTAGTCATGATTCAACATTTTCATAGTGCATTTCTTGAGGTTTATCCTCAAGAAAGTAAACTCCTCTTGCCGAACTTTTTTGCTTTGGGGGCACTGAAGATCGCTCCGAGCTGAATAATAATGGCAAGGTTTGTGAATTATTTCAAGTTTCAAAATTTGTGTTTGAATTTAATTTGATTTTTGTTCTAATCAAGCTCAAAAAAGTTTTACTTGATCAAAATTGAGTCCGAGCTCGAATAATTTGTTTTGTCAAGTATATTGTATTATTGTTACACTATTTGATCGAGTCGAAAGTTTCACGAACAAAACTGTTTATTCAAATAGATTTTTAGATTAACAACGAGTTCAAACAAGTTTTTATCGATCAAATTTCAACGCAGATTGAATAATTAATTTATTTTGCAGCCCATACGACTAAAGAAAGTATGAACTCAGTCACTCAAAATTAGCTCAAGAAGCAGCTCACAAACTCCCAACAACCAGGCTCATCCATATGAATTACCAATAACGAACTAACTAATAAAACATAGAGAATGTAAACAGTCATCAATTCCATTTACGACCACAAATAAAGAACTATGAACCCCAACCTTGTGCAGCAAAGGACAAATGAATAAAACCAGGAATATTACAACTATCTATCCTCCTCTCAACCATATGCATAACAGAGAGTGCCACAGCTGAAAGCTGAAACGACGTAATCGTTGTTTTCTTAAGTCAAAGGCCGAACGGCACCCCCTCTCCGACGAAACCCGTCCTCACATAAGTCGTGGCAACGCATCCATGGACCCAGAACTTGATCTGCACGTTGGCATCATCGAACCTCTTTGCACTGTAAAATCTCTATGGCCTCCTCCACAGCAGAGACAGCGTCTGAGAAAGCTGCGAAGCAATCACTCAACACATCGCCTCGTATCGGATCCCAGTCATCGGTGTTTTCACAGTTGTTCGAATGTAGCAACCGTTGTATCGGTCCACGTTGTCAGTCATCAGCCCGATGGAATCGTGCAGAGGCCTTGGAGGTACGCACCGCTGGCTGGGGCGGCTTGCAAGGGAAGTCGTGCAGAAGTCGTAGTTCGAATATTCCGGATCGGCTCGAT